>LUCH01000088.1:154948-343794 GCA_013368495.1 Paragonimus heterotremus | reverse complement strand
CGGTCACTGTGACAGGCTAATCCGTCTCGGATGCCGCCAACCAATAGCAGATATGCAGCAACGTTTTGATTGTAATTCCGTTTAGCCATCAAGCCTATGTGGTAAGTTAAGCTATATACTTTCAAGTACTGAGGTGTGAATCTGTAAGGTTATGGTAGAGTGAATAACCGTTAAGTGTTTAGTGCAAAGAGATAAAGTCCAAGAATTCGACCCCAACAAATGTTAGGCAAATGATAGCTGGAGCGCCCCAAAGACACGGAGACCTGAGTTCATACAACCGAAATTATAAAATCCAAGTTCCCTCTATGAAAATAACACCGTCAACGGTACACACGAGTGTAGAAATTGAAATAGAGTTCGAGCAAGATTTGATTTGTAGCGACTGTGTACTAGTTGTTACGCTAAACATGCAAGAATCACACACGGATATGTTAGTATTTTCTATATATCTTAAGAACTTATTACGTTATGGATGTTTATGATTGGTCAACCGCATTAACTAACTGAATTGCGCTTTCTCTCGGCGAAAAAAGAGGTTCAACAAAATCTAACCAAAGATGGATATGGAAAAATTGAAATTTGTGAACGCAAATTAGACCTTGAAGCGCTGCAACTGTTAGATACATCTTAGCGTCAACACATTTTCCAAGATAATCAATGGCACCCTACATTTATTACAAAAATGTCAGTCCTAGAAAGAGAAGATAATACTGAGCAACAACAATGAAAAGAATGAAATGACCTTTAGGAATTATTGACGAGTGTTGTGACGAAGGAAATCAACCGCCTGTGGATTCGAATAAATCCGGCAGAATTCAAACTCGATCTACCAAACATTTTTTTGAGCAAAATTTCAAGAATCAGAAACAGTATCTTGGTTCTTCCGTGTCACTAAGGAAAATCATATGATTCAGACAAATACGTTTGTATAAACTTTGAGATACATGTACATCAAAAATCATTTGCGTCTCAACCCGTGTCAACAATCATATTCACTTAGTATTAGCAGTACTGTAAAGTACCGTACCTCTGTCATCTTGCTCCAAACTTGTCAGCACTCATCTGAGTTAGTTGAACACTTAGTTACTGTTCTTCCATTTATTGTAGAAAGTTTCTCATGACTCATAAGCTGCGACAGAATGGAGAAAAGTGAACTATGAAACCGATTTTATCCGCCATATTCAGTGAGAGTTTCCGGAAAGAAACGAATAATACAATGCCTTTGTTAATTCCCGAAGACGGTTGGGTTAACATGTCAGCGTGCCACGTGAAAAAAACTACGGAGAAATAAAGTCGCGCTAGTTTTGAGGTAAAAGTCTGATTGTAGCCTTTCCAGTGCGTTGCAAACACACCTTTGTCGGCGACTTGGAAAGTCGGACCAAACACTATGAATGCTTTTAAATAGTTCCGTGGATGAGATCGAATGATATACATTTACGTCCGTTTGGTCATCAATATTTGAATTAACTGTTGACTAGCATGTCGACTAGATCGTACGCTAGTGGAACGTCATTCAAGTAGTTGGCCAGATTGCTCAAGCAATCTTGACGCACAGCATCTTAAATCTACTTTCTACAACCTAGATAACAGGTGACCGCGAGGTTTCACATCTTTGTTGGCAGACTGAGAAAAACGTTAGACGTCGTCTTGCTTGCTTTAAAGATGACTGAGCATTTCCATCGGAGACATTCTTGGACCTATGTTTGATGATCACGGCCCTGTATGGTTCAAGTCATAACAGTTCCCTTGATATGCCAATGGTCCCCAAGCAATATAAAGTGCTGTACTATGTCTATTACAGTACACAAGGTAAAACTTCATTTACTGTATGCTCTGTCTCTTGCTTTCAACTTCTTAGTGAACAGTACGACAGGTTGTTGATATGGTTACTTGTTTTCACTAGGGTCTCTCATCATTTATGTAAGCCCATAATCCAAACAGTTTGCGTTCCACTGACAATATCTTGATTCTCGTCGTTCTACCTGACGAGACTAGCTGCATCATGCGCTTATCGGGCAGTCAGCCTCTTGTACTCATGTTGACTATTCCGAAACTGATCCATGATTGTGAGTGTACGTCTAACTCTGGCCATCACTGTTAATGTGAGTCAGCCGCGGTGAAACTTCAGGCATCTTAGGTAATGTAACTACAAGTTACTAAACTAAAGCGTACCGCATTCGAAATTTGCTCATAGTTTCACATAGGTATAACTCATATATAACTCCTCTAAAGAGATGCAATTCCAATCACACCTCGTCTTATTTTACTGCCACTCTATTGAATACCAACATCTTATGTTTAATGAAACTGAAGCAAGCATAATCCTTGGACCCAGTCGCACTGAAATAGGTCGTTCGGCAGTTTAATCCTGTCAGGCTGAAGAAGGTAACTGACCAATCACTGGGGGTAGAACTGTAAACCACTTGCCCGCCAGTAACCTTCCATCTGACTCTGTTTGTCTACAGGTGATTGAGTACAAATACATTTGTTTCCGCATACGCTGAGAGTTGGTTTTTCTAATCATCCATTTAAAATGGGCGCATCTTCCACTCGGTATAATTGGTGTTGATTGTAAAGTTAAGTTTTACAGAGAGAAATCTTGTGTACATCTCGTGGAGTGGCCAATACACGCACTTCCTCAGCTTTGTTCCGCTGAAGTATAAGCGGAATTTGGTTTGTTGCTTAACAAGCAGAGCCAAAAGGATGTGCACGACAGATACTCTGTCGGATGGACCTCAGCACATTCGAGATGTGCTACGTTAAAATGGATATCCGCAACGATTCCTGCACAGGAACATGCAACCAAGATTGAGGCATGAAATTGTTCAGACGGTGGATAAAAAGCCTGTCTTTATCACCCTATCATACAAGGGGGAATCTATTAGTGGAATTATTACCCGCCGAATTTGTAATGCAGTCGACAATGCCTATCCTGCAGCACGGGCCATCGTATCGTTCAATACCTGCCCGGTACTGGTGCCACATCTCAAAGATAGCTTGTCTAGGTTTTCTTCGTCTTTTTGTGTTTATTCTCTCACCTGTTGTTATCAAGCAGGTTATGTTAGGAGAACCACAAGGTGGCTGTCAGAAAGGATTCGTGAACACCTCCCGAAATGGCTTTGCAACGGTTCGATAAAGCCCATTTCCAGTGCAATCGGTTCTCATCTAATCGACACTGGTCATCAAATTGAGCCAGATGAGGTCTTTCGAGTCATCTACAAGGGTCGTCACACCCAGTCCAGGGCTGTCAGATTGCGACTGTTATCAACGGCCGAGGCAATTGCCATCAGACCATACAACCCCTGTCTGTGTGCCTAAAAACAGTTCGTGCAAGCCCTTCACCTCCCTTGGCCAACTATTCCACAGCCCCTTGAGACCCAAGCAGGCGTGAACCACTTGACACCGCCGAATGCATGTCTCACGGCAGGCATGAGTGATAATGCCACACATTCACTAACACGCCCACCTCCCCTCCAGTAGACTGTGATCCGTCCCATGGCTATTGACTATGGCTATTTGACTTGCTCTAATTTTTCATATACAAAACGTGCGTACCCCATGTAATTGTAAAAGCCCGGTGAGAATTACCGAAAACAACTGTTCGCATAACTGACTTCTTATGAATTACCTGGGAATCTGGAAACGATTGAAACATCTCGTTTTACTGACTAATCAAACAGTGCACCAGATCCGTTCAGACACTCTGCTGGATCACTTTATAAATAAGCCTTCAATAACCGTGGAAGAAGGATGTGTCAAACAAGCATCTTTGGTAACAAAAGATGGCATTCTTCACGCTGTAATATTTTATCACGTTTATGATGTCCTTTAAAGCAGTGCACATCGGCATTTGTCAGACCACCTGGGGTTGAATCCGGACCAGACATTCACATTTGTTTACACGACTGATAACCCCCGCTGCTGCTTTAAACCGAATCATCATTGAGGAAAATTTCGGTGTTCAGATAGAGTTGCTTTTTTGGCCAGCCCTTCCACAAGAGCTTCAAAATGTGTAACTGTTTAGTAAACGGCAGTCATCTTTTTTCCCATGAATCTTTTCCGTGATTTTCCCGTCATATCTTTTGTACTATCAAGCTGATTAAACATTAAACCTATTGTAAGGATAGAATAGTTTTAAAAGTGATGAGCTATCTAGTCCCTGGGACAAACGTCACGCAGTAAACATGAAAGTAGTACCTAGCGGAGAATTGCGTGTTCCTTAATCCGGTATAAATCTGTGTGAATCGTGTTGTTGTGCTGACGATTATTACCTGTTAGGCATTAGTTCGATCACTGGCGGTGAAAGCTTAACAAACACCTGAAAAACAACAGTTTTATTGAAAGTTCTCCACTATGAACCATTTTATACAAACCCCTAGCCTGTTGAGAAAGCATCCCATTCTTTACTAGAGAAAGAATCAGTGTGTAAGTGAAAATAGTTTTCCACAGTTAAACATTATCTTCTAGTTATTTTGTGTTAGTCAACTTTTTAAAACAGATGTTTCACATCAAACAGCAGAAAATATCAGTTTTAAGCAAACTGGAAACAGTCATGCCATCATGTGCTTTATTGATAACAAAGCATGGTCATGTTGTGGGATACACTTTGGATAAACGTGTACTTATAAATGTGTGACGCTTGTATGGTTCTCCTGATAATTCACAGATATTCCTATAGAATGTCATTTAGATGATAGTAACTAAATGGCGCCCAATGAATCTGTGACGATTAACTGGTGTCACGTTTAGTAAACAGTAGAGTATCAACACCAAATTCACTTTGTTTATGTCAGTCGAAAATAGATATAAACCTTGGTTTTGTTGTTTAAACTTATTCACTACTTCTCAGTATCTTCAGTCATAAAAATGACCAATGGATTTTAAATAGACGAAAAGTTATCGCACAGCATCCTCAAAATCTGATTAGATATAGCACAAACAGTGTTTCGTGCTTCTAGATGCATAGATGCGGATTGATTATGATATGCTAATTGGCCTTCTTCAATAAACTGTGTAGAACCTTTACAGTAAGGTAATACGAACATAAACCGAAATCTTAATGCATACACATATGTGCACAAATAGCTTTTTTGTTTTTGTTTAATCGTAGCAGCAGGATTTTTCTGTCAAACAGAAATGGAGTGGGACCGGTCATAAAGTCTATTTGCCCTTTGGAACAAAGTTTCAGTTTGTCTTCTAGAGGAATCCAAGAGATATCTCACATGAGAACTCTGCAACTGAAAATTTAAAGCACATTTAACCGTATATAGTATAGCTTAAGTTATTATGATTTCAATGTTTCCGCATTGTGAAGTTTTCTTTTTCTTTCTGGATGTTTTGAATGGACATGCTACAGATTTGCACAAACTGTAATCTTTCAATGTTTCATTACAACATCAGTGTTCGCATAAAAATTTCAATTATAGACCGGAGTTTTGCACAGGTTACCGGCACCCGGTGAAGAGTTTCCGTGTTACGTGTGGGATCTTACTTTGGTCTGTATTCAATCTTAAGTGCAATACTCAACAAAGCCGTTTCACAAAATCGTGCGGAAATGTTTTAACCCCGATTGATTGTCAAAGTGGCGCGGTGAAAGGATTTATCTTAGTGTAGAATCCAGTCGAATGAACGCAGCATCTCAATTAGAATGTCGGCCTCATTTTGACAAGACAAAACATGTTACGGATGCAATTAGTCCAGATGTACAATTGCAGTTCTTCGAGTCAAGCGGGAAGCTCAAAAGTCCTGTGAACGAATCCGAACAATCTGAGACTGAGTCATTCGTATATACCGCAGTATTAGCTGACAGCCTTAAATGTAGTTAGAATTTAGCAACAAGGTCAGTATCAATGGATTATACACATTTTCTTCTCATAGGTTTCACTTTTATAACGGTAAATTCGAGCAGTGATACAGTAATTTGTTTGGTGTACCCCACATTTACCAGTCACTGTATATTACTCAACTGTCCCAATAAGAAAAACCAGACTATAGGTTTCAGTTCGGTTAATTTTACCATTAGCACATGAGGCAGTTGTGTTGTCAGTGAAAATCGCCCAATACCAATCTGTAATCATAACTCCTTGAGTGTTCAGTATGGTCATCGGGGGCATCCCCCGGTTACAAGTATCTGAAACTGTAACGTACAAGGTGTAAAGTGGGTAATTTGAAGGCATGGGAATTAACTGGGTTATCTGTGCGTCCACAGTGCTGATGTAAGGAAAAATTGGCTCAAGTTGATTACACCTAAAGGTAAGTTATAGCGTTTACGTCGCTCAGCCTAAAACTGTTGCAGGATTACAAACTGGACAGCATCACGTGGACTTACAAGCGATTATCTTAAATGACCGTGAGGTATCGGAAAATGTTGAATTTGTGGCTACGAAGACAAATTCGGTAACTGCACTGCTCAGCAGGCTGCCTGAAGTACCATCGTTTGTTGCGTTTTTTCATGTGTTCACATACGATAATTCGGTCATACCCAGTGTGAGGTCAACGGCCCAGTGATCAATAAAGTTGCCTCATGAAAACGTGGTCTGAGTTTCAGTCCTAGTCGTGGTAAGGGTATGCATTATTGACGAGCACCAATATGAACAAAACTCAAATCTAATGCATTTTTCTGAAAACAGCTGTCTGAAAATGTTATTTGAATGCGAGGGCTGCAATCAAGTATGAGTGATCTTCAACTTGAAAAATATAGGTTTCTCAGACAGCGTAGCTTTAGTTATTCCTTGTAAAGTGGATGAAGCACGAAATATGCTTAAAGAGAACTGGTGTCAAACAGCCAATGAACATTTCTGTACTCTAGCTCAGTTTTCTTTTTACGGAATATTCCGCAGCCAAATCCTGCACAAAAATAACCAATACTGCCGTCTCTCAAGTTACAGGCCGTCCAACCTTGTGATTGTGGACGCTGCGTATAATAACTCTCAGCTGCTGATCAAGATTACAGGGTGAGTTACAATTTAGTTAAGGTGCAGATTGTGTAACTGGTTCAGGCATTATCAGCCACCATCAACCCCCGAATTTCTAATAGCCTGAGCAACCTATCTCATGACACTTGCGGTTGATTGTTTATTGAACACGTGCGGATGCTAGCTCAAGTTTAATTATAAAATCACTCACCCAGACATCTTTCATTATGCCTATACGATCAAACGTTGGAAACAGATCTATTCTGTGTACTCAAGAATGCTTTTCGTCATTATTTCGAGGTCTTGGTAGTGGTAGGATCTATGCATCAGTAGGAAGCTGGCAGACGGTCGTACCTTAAACAGGTGTGACAAATGTTTCGATGACACAAAATCGTGTAACATGTTGTGTGTGACTTACAGTTTAAGCATTTTTCACGTTATTAACAAATTTGTACAAGTTAGAATGTTACAAAATGAGCTTAATCGTGAAGGATGCACAGAACCCACCAAGCCTTTCTCATATGTTTGAACACTGAAGTTCACACTGCGAACATGTTTCACTTTCGGGCATTCTGGGGGAAAAAAAAGTAACATCTTTAATTGTCGCAGAAATTTGGTTTTTCACGAGTTTCCACAAACTCGATCACGACTTCGTGAGCTAGTTCACTGATTACCTTCTTTGTCTGCAATAAACATTATTTTCCGATCGCAATCTTGAGTCTTCTACAATCATATTCCTTGGCCATAGTTTCAAACAGAAGGCCAAGTATTAATCAAGTTGAAAAGGTTTGTTTAAACGTTTTTGTTCGCTCTAACCAAACAAACACACAGGCATGCTGGCGTATGTGTGGAATGTTAAAACATTATTGCCCGTCGACTTAATCCAACCGATGTTCATGAGTTTTAACCATATCAATTCATAGCCAAAAACGTAGACGGTCTCCAAATTTTACCAGTCAGTTAGCTCACCAATCAGTCATTCGAGTAACTGGGCAATCAGACCCCCCCAATTAGTCGGCAGAGTTTGTTGCTAAATAACTGATGGCAAGTGGACCAGCAACGCATTTTATGCATCTGAGCTAAGTGCCAGTTAACACTGTAGTTAAACTTCTATTTGGTTAGCACACACAAAAATTCATTCCGACGCATTACTTTTTGCCACAAATGGATATTTGATTGACAACAGCTGTGTGTACAGAATTTCACCACCATGTTTTTAGACTGAAGCAATTTATTCGATGATAAGTGCTGAAATCTCCTAGTAATCACATCAAACGTGAGTGTAGCAACTAACTCGCAAGCAACAATAATTGCCTCATGAAACTGGTTTTAGATCAAATGGAGAACACACAGGTTTTAAAAGGGATCTGTGATGACGATGACGGATTTGTAACATCTGAGTAGATTAGATTATAAGCAGGCAACAGAGGGGGTAACAGTGAAGACATTTAGGACCTAAAGCTGTTATTAAATAAGGGTTCGCCGAATAGAAAATCACACAAATGCTATCCGAATTCACGAATCCGTTTGTAGTTTGTTATTATATATCTATGTGGGGTAGTCATGCAATAACGATAAAACCAGTGTTGAGTTTATGTAACATATGGATAGTCTTTTTGTATAATTCATCACGGAGCATAAGGCTATCAAAAAACGAGAATATTGTGGTCAACCCAGATGATAGCAATGTAACAAGTTTTGCCTTTAACAATTAACTATCATTTTAAAACAATTGGTCCCTTTCATAAATTTGAACATAGCAGTAGGAAGACGGACAGTGGTAGATGCTAGCATTTCGTATTGCCTCTTCAGTACCAAATAACAATAACCAGGAACATATATATGACACTTTTAGGGTGGTGGGTGAGGAAAATAAAATAGCAAATTAGGTGGAGAACAACAACGTAAACATATTAGGTCCATGGGAGTCTAAGGCTTACACACAATGCTGGCTTGAGACGACTAATCGCAACGGCCTCAGCGAAACGCAGGAAACGCGGATTAGCGTGGCGCATTATAATCCTGAATGTTGATTCAGGATTAATCCGGTGACCGGTGGCTAACATGTGTCTGGCGATAGACGAGGCCGGAAGTTTGCGTGATCCCGGGACGAAGGGAGTAGATTGCGCAATCATATCCTGAACCCATTTCGGTAGATGTTCCTTCATCCTAGAGTTCAAGCACCTATCGGTTCTGCCGATGTAACTTTCGCCGCAGTTACACACAAATTGATAAATACAGTGTGATTTGGTGCCAATAGGTTGCTCTCCCTTTACTGAAGGTAACGGTAGCTTACGAGTTTGTTCAACGACTACGATTTCAGCCGCATTGTATGCTCGCTTCATGGGGGAGTCCATGAGGACCGATGCTGGCGGATTTTTTCATGCTAATGGTAGAAAGGCGAATGGCTCAAGACATTTCGTCGCTGCCGTTGTACAAACGTTATGTGGATGACATTCTCATGTTTGCGCAATCTTCGCAAAGGATCGATGAGATAGTGAACCGATTCAACGTGTGTCACGCCAATTTGATAGTCACCTGTGAAGTGCAAAAGAACGGATGCCTACCGTTTTTAGACATCTTCATCGGTCGCAAGGATGATGGATCCGTGAAAAGAAGTGTGTATCGAAAGCCCACCTGGACTGGTCAGTACACCCACTTCACAAGCTTTACACCAATGAGGAACAAGCGAACATTGGTCGGAACATTGTTCACGCGTGCCAGACGCATCTGTTCATCAGAATGTTTAGCTGATGAACACCGATCGCTTACAACGACGTTGCAGGATAATGGGTATCCGCTGAGGTTTATCAACAGCCAGCCAGCAACGTGAAGCAGTAGACGAGGTTTCCAAGGTTGGGAAGAAGAAAGTCTACATTGAATCACCATTGAAAGGTGACACCTCTTCACTTCGAACAACAAAACGCCTCGTCGCCTCCATCAAGCGAGCATACAATGCGGCTGAAATCGTAGTCGTTGAACAAACTCGTAAGCTACCGTTACCTTCAGTAAAGGGAGAGCAACCTATTGGCACCAAATCACACTGTATTTATCAATTTGTGTGTAACTGCGGCGAAAGTTACATCGGCAGAACCGATAGGTGCTTGAACTCTAGGATGAAGGAACATCTACCGAAATGGGTTCAGGATATGATTGCGCAATCTACTCCCTTCGTCCCGGGATCACGCAAACTTCCGGCCTCGTCTATCGCCAGACACATGTTAGCCACCGGTCACCGGATTAATCCTGAATCAACATTCAGGATTATAATGCGCCACGCTAATCCGCGTTTCCTGCGTTTCGCTGAGGCCGTTGCGATTAGTCGTCTCAAGCCAGCATTGTGTGTAAGCCTTAGACTCCCATGGACCTAATATGTTTACGTTGTTGTTCTCCACCTAATTTGCTATTTTATTTTCCTCACCCACCACCCTAAAAGTGTCATATATATGTTCCTGGTTATTGTTATTTGGTACTGAAGAGGCAATACGAAATGCTAGCATCTACCACTGTCCGTCTTCTTACTGCTGTGTTCGAATTAACTATCAATAACTATAATAATTGAATGTAATTCGAAAGCTTAGTATTGGTTAACGTTCAGAGACTACATGCGCACTTTTCTCGTCAAGAAAGACAGCAAGCAGGTTTACTTGGACTTTTCATAAACTCCTGAGGAAGGCCACCCGAGATGGTTGAAACGTAGAGTGTTACAACTTGCTCACAACGTTGTGTTATTCTCAATCCATTTATCAATTAATGTTGAGTACCTTTCAGATAAGTTGATACAGGAAATACTGTTATTGTACATGCTTCATCTGAGGGTGATCGATCTGCATTCAGCCGGTTCGTTTCGAACTCCAAAGATCTTGACTTTTGGGAAGTAAACAGTAGTCAGATAATGCCCATCAAATTATTTTCAGTTGGTTATACTTTGGACATGATTTGTTTTTCTATCAGTATATCATTTATTCAATATTAAAGTAAAGTCTCACTCTTCGGTGATCTGTGTTGCTAAATTAGAGAACGCCTGCAAAAACTCCCGGTTCTTGCGATTAAGGTGAACCCATAGCAGTCACCTAGTGATATATGTGATGATACAACGAGCCAACTGATTTTCAATAAATATTTTATGCATGGCCTGCCGGTCTGTTTTTGAATTGTTTTTAAAACGCTGCGAGTAAAAAGAAATGCTTATGTTCCAAGTACTGAATCGGTGGAAGTGAGCACAGTCCTCATTGCCATTAAGACACTAAACGTTTACACGGATGTATATTTGTCCTGTTGAGGTGGGTGACTAAGTGAAAAGCGCAATTATTCTAACACCCACTAGATTATTTAGATGCACCAGTGAGATACGGCCAAAACCTAAGACGGGTGGATAGCGGACAATACTGGTGACCGACCCAGCCATCGCTGAATGAAATCGGACCAACCGGCAAGAAATGGTAAGTCAACAATCCACGACAGAAATGTTCAGCCGAACAAAAAGAACTCGCGGGAAGGCACATGACGTCGAAGCGGTAGTCGCTGGTGTGCTATGGACTGGATTTTGAGTTCATAAGAGTGAGAGTGCGACTGACATCAACACGTGCGGTTCTAGCAGTAAGGATCATATTTTACTAAATGAATTTTAAAAGTTGTTTGATCATACGGAGATTACTGAACACAACTTCAAAATGAAAATTAGGAAGATATTGGTTCTAACTGACAATGAACCTTAAATGTAAACGCAAACAGTCGGTATACAAATGTCATATTTTTCATAGAAGACAGTCAGGTTTTAGGTGAAGTTAAACACTACTTGCCACTTGCATCGCACTGGATGAATATCCGTCGCCATCGTGCATCCAGATCAAATAAACGGTGATACAATTCAGATCACTGAACTGGATTAACCAATTTACCTACAGCTTCCGTTTCCCAAGGTTGCTCTTTTCGTGAAGGAAGTTACAAGGTTACCTGTCCTTGAAGAAGATGGGATTGTACTCACAACTTGGGACTGAAGATGACAGTTCTTCGATCAGACATGATCCAATGAATTCCAGTTGTACTCCTAACACATATTAATAAGCTTATCACACGTAATACCCATGACACCGTCAACCAATCCAGCAAAGATTTTGACTTTAATACCAGATGTTTTTTCACAGAATTTTGTTTCACTTGCACATATACAATGGCCAAAGGTAAGATTACGGAGTGTCGGCTTGATAGTCGGCGTATGAAGGTTGCCTCTGGTTATCTTATCGTTGGTTAACACGGTCTAGATTTTCTTGATGATACATAATTGTTTGTTGAAGTATGTTGTCGTCAAACAGCTGCAAAGTATCACACTTGTGGACTCTTCAGGTAACGAGTGAACATAAGTTGCGGAAATGTAAATGTATATATATGAATAATGAGTGATGTTCTACATCACTAACAGGTTTCGCGGGAATTGTTAGTAGTTTAGCTGTTGCGAGTTTAATTGCTACGCCGTCTGATTGAGAAACTATAAACACATCCCGTATTTGAGGGGAAAATAGAAAAAAAGGGTTTTTCTACTCGGTCTTCAGACTGGTGTAAACTAACTGAAGAGTGGGAGTGCTGTACTGATCCAGCAATGCTTTTGCATTATTACCACATGGGCAGCATGACCTACGCTACGTAAAAAACTGTCCGGCTTAGGATATCAGTAATTCTATGAAACCGCGGAAGCAGATAGGTGGCCTTGACCTCAGCTCTATAAACTCACTCAGTCACGTGCAAGTGGCTCTTGTACATCAATTTCATGCATAGAAAAATACGATTATAACACAGTGGTCTATTACTGTCACTGGCAGTAACCAGACAAGTCTCCTGGCTATACTTTTCAAACTATACGAGTTGCAATCTAAACAAAGCAAGGAGTTTGGTTACATGCCTCCACGAAGCACTATGTCAACCTCAAAAATGGTGACAATTTTATCAACAAACATAGGGAAGTGTTAAAAAATTGAAAGTATTCTATTTGGAAGTAATTTCCTCTTCACACCCATGAATAAAAATCGCGCACCTGTTGGCGTTACGATGAAGTTCATAATCAATAATCCTCATCAGGACTATGATACATGGCGCTAGCCAACTGTTCGTGACGGATGTTTTTATGACCCATTCATTAATGTGTTCCATTATAGAATGCAACAAATCACATGTTGGGTTCGACATTTAAACTTTTTGCCAGAATTCTCACTTGCATACTCTTTCACTTCATGATTAATCAAGAATTATGAGTGCGGTAGAACGCAACGTAATTTTCAGCAGATCAATAGACCACTTGCTAGAATCTACTGAAGAAGATCTGATGGAGTTGAGGTTCATTTAGATCTCTTTATAAAACCACAAGTTGACCAATAGTTCAATAGATTAACCTTACTGTTGACCAAACGTAAACTTTAAAGCGTTCTCCAAAAGTTGTTAGTGTGCCCTGATTATTGATCCAGCTTACGAAATGAATAATGACTACTGAATCCAGTCAAAAGATAAATTTTTCGGGATAACTTCATTCTATCTGATCAAACAAGTAATAATTTATTTGCTAAAGCCCGCCCAGCTTTTGCACTAGCCAACCGGGTTAATGTACATCTTTACTGTGAACGTCTCCCAGCTTTATACTTCGTAAGTGATTGTGATGCTAACCTTACAATTGATAAGTTACTTTTTTAGGCTAAATTCAATGGAGCTGCGAACAACACACTCGGCTCATATGCCCGTTGACATGAGTTCTATTGCCATTACTGATAATAATGAGCATCACAGATGAGCTGTTACAAAATCAAAACTTGAGTTTAGTTAACAGATGAAACAAGAATTTCGCCTGATTCATATCCCTCAACAAGGTTTGCATTGTGGTCTTCACAAGTATAAAATATCGGAAGACCAATCCATTTGTATTCTTTTAATGAGAGCAGAATCACCGCGAAATAGCCCCCAAGGATTTTTTTTAGGCCGACTCATTTTCCAAGTGTTCAAAGTTTCTACTCCGAAAATTTGATTGAATTACTCCGATGCACACTCACGTTTTGCAGACGAAGCACATCGTGTAGACGAGACTACCCGCTGGAATAGTGCAGAGCAAAATTTCAGTGAGAAGACCGTTCGGCTGTTCCACCCTGTTCACGGAACAGTGTTCAGCTTGACGTCGCTCTGCAGCAACAGAAATCATCAATTCCGATTCTCTCGATCTATTGTGATCGACAGACACGCAAAAGAGCTTCACAGTCTACTGAGTACTGGCCACTTTGCCTCCAAAGGTTAGATACTGCATTCTGTTCAGGGCTGAGGAGGCCACAATCCCATTTTATCGCTTAGATTTGTGTGTTCAAAACAGTTCGTTCAAATCCTCGGGCATGTGTGGTTGAAAACGGCCGCTCAGTCTGTGGAAAGATCCGTTCCCGTCCAATCGAACCAGCCCAATTTACACTGACTATGCAAGAAACAATTTTTGATTAGAGTTTCATATTAATAGGCCGTTTGACTTTTGCAACAAACGTGTTAGTATAACTGTTAAGTGGTAGCCTAGTCATTAACCAGTTTTACTCTTCTTGAATGATCTCATCTTTGCGACTGAATCTGATTACGGCATGTAGCGTTAACAATTTAAATTTGCATATACAATTGTGGCACAAAACATTCACAATGTGATTACCTTGAGTTAAGAGTCGCAGGGACACAAAGCATGCGATGTCAGCATGAAGTCTTGTTAATTCCAAAAACGTTTTTCGATGATTAACGTAGACATTTGAATGCTTTGAATGTACTGTGACTGATAACCCCAAAACAGCTTTTCTTGACATTCAGTGAAGATTTTATGCGTCGGACCTATGAGAAAATGTGTTATCTCCCCAAAAATACCCATGGGTTCACAGTGTACTTGTACAATCTAAAAGCCATTAAGTTAGTCTGAAATTTACCTAACTTGCTGGAGGTTGGTTTTTTCTATAAAACTTCTGTATAACAACCCTAGCTAACATGCTGAAATAGTTTGTCATTACTAGAACTCATCTTAGCAATACACCATTCGTACATTTAAAATGTTCAATTTATTAAGATTTTATCCATTATCGTCTGTGTTGAGCAGTCAATAAGAAACCGAATGATGGAAATTATGAAAATCTATACTGACATCAAGAAGAATAAAGTCGGTGAAGCAGTACCTCAATTTAAAACGTAATCAGTGAAACGCTTGCTACACAATATTGAGGAGCGGACGATTATTCTCAATGAGGGGTTGTATAAAACCTGGTTAAATAGCATATGCGATGGACATTTTAGCCCATATCGTCGGTACAATATAACATACAAAGACGGAACAGCTTCATCATAAAAGCTTCACACTGAGATTATTGAAAAAAAATAATCATTTTTCCTAGGAGAGTTCTCAGTACGGAAAGGGTTGTATTATTCTTGACCAAGTTTCACAAGATTTGTTAACGACCGTATGGTTAGATACAATACAGAGATCTTTTAGCTCTCATAATCATCTGATTTATATTTGATTTTATCACACTATGTTTTCTGTGGAATTGACGGATTAGTTGGAAACGTATTCACGAGATATTGTAACTGAATAGTTACGTGCGACGAGTTAACTGTATCGATTGTGAGGTCATTAGTACACTGGCCAACAAAATCGCCTAACGTGAACGTCAACCCGAACAAAACGTGCGATCTCATCAAAAATATTTAGACGGAAAAATCTATGAGAATGCAACAGCTGTGTCAATGAACGAAAGTGAACTTTTAATACGATCATGCTAACAAAACATTTTGATTAAACTCTAAGTTCATTTCCTACTTCAAACTGCTGGATAAGCGGAAAGCCAGTATCCTAATCTACTTAGTTCAGTAATTAAATGACTTTAAGTGTTGACCAAGTATTAAGTAAAGCGAATGATCGGAGAGTGTGTCCTGGTTTTTACCCCTATTTACAAAGACCTCATGGTACACATGACCTCACGTAATCCGTATGGTACTAAGACGAACTAAACCAAATACGCGCTTGATCTTCGTTACTTCGTTACTTCAATCACTGTAATAACAAGTCACATAATAAATACTTACAATTGCCTCTGAAATGTCATTACTCTCTTGCTTGAGTGGGAAAACACAAAATGCACAAGACTGTTACTCGCAAAAAATGCTTACTCCGTCAATGTATTAAATGACATGCATGACATGCAAGTTCACCGTCCAAGGCACCTTAGTGATCGTATTCACCATTTGTGCCAACTGCCGGTCATCATTACAGACAATGCGTAGTGTAGCAGAAGTTTCAGAGCAGCACGGTTTAACTAGATATGTTTACATATTTTCAGTACTCTTGCTGATATCAGGGAATTTAAAGATTCTAGGGCTTACGCTAACGCGCAGTGAGGTTACCCATACAATTAGCCTGTTACATAGAAAGTGACTGGTGAAAGTGACAAAGACCTATGTACATGTTCTGGTACAGTAGGTTGAATCTTTGTTCTCAAGAATGAGAACTACCATTCATACATTCTTACTAGTAGGCCTCCTAGCAACTATACAAAACACACAAACTTTGAATGTAAAGCAAACAGTTCTATCGTCTTGATAGGCAAATTTTCACAAACGTTTAACCTGGTGAGATGACGCGAATAACAAATGCGAGGCGATTACTATTATCATTCAACCTTCCAGTAAACGCAGTAGTAGAACCAACTCCATTTCCTTGCGAGAGTTCGTGCTTTATGTACACAAAGTAGCCTATTAACTGAGTGGCTGGAAGTGATTTGTTAGATATTTAGAAGCCCCCTTTCTCATATGCAATATCGGTAGGCTTGTTAACTGGCAAGTTTTCAAAATGCCCCAGTTTTAACCTATAAACAAAAGGATGGAACACCTCAGTTGGTCGATGCTCGGAAGTAAACAGTCTAACATGAATGCTCATTCACACGAAACAGAGACATTACGACTGAAACAAATTGATATAGTTAACGATAACAAGGCAATGCACCGATGTGTGATGCATGTCACATTATTTAACTGTAAGTCGTATACTAGTATGTGAACTGTTATCTGCTACAGGGTATATAGATGATGTAGCCTTGCCGTCGTAGTCAGCCAACCTTGGTCAAGTTACTAGTTACTGCAGGGTACCAAAATCAGTTCACTGAGAACCAGTTTATCTTACACCGTCTTCATCACAGAGCTCACCGTAGCCTTGACTGACAGTTTGTCATTACAGGCATCTTCTTAACCAAGGCTCAGTAGAAGAATGAACATCGTGGGGGAAATTTCAAAATAAAACGAAATAAAAAACGATTGGGGTTGTTAACGAAAATTTCGAGAATTTGGTGCACTTCCAGACTTTCAGAGAACCATGTTTATCTTTCTGTGAAAAGGTGTGGAATTTAAACATGCTAGTTTGTAGCTCATGTTGACTAGACAGAATTATAGTTGAAGACGTGAAGAGTGGACGGAGGTGGATATGCGTTGACTGATTCCTCAACATGACAAAAGTTTGGGTTTCTTTTTCATCAATTATACCTGGAAACCGGAAGTTCGGAAGAGCTACCCATAGAGAAATCGGATAAGGGGTCTCATCCAAAGACCACACTCATAATCAAAAGTGTGACGCACTTGTGTTGGTTAAAAAACACAAAACAAGGATTAGGATTCTTTAATTTCTTCGCTAACCAGTGAACCTGACAGACGCCAAATTCTACCATGCTTCTGAATGGTAGTGAACGTGTTAGGATCCTATGGAATCTTAGGCCAGTTGACCGTTAGTCTTGTGAAACATCCTATAGCTGACGTGACATTCTCTAATCACCATTCCGTTCTGCTTAAAGGTAATGAATTTTGCATTAATGGCAATCATTTTTCTCTATCCAAACTTAGTAGTACTTGAAGTCCGAGATACTGTCCCACAGACATTAAAACAGATGTTTCTGGATTTTCCTCTTTCACATGCGAACAAATTTTTGCTGCATATGGCCATAACTTAAACCAATATGACCCAGTGGTTAAACACAGTACACAAGCGTAACGTCTGCACGAAGGTAACCGTCCACCTAATCAGTGTGTTTGCTTTTTGACCAATGAAACATTTTTGTGATATAATCGATACATTTGGAAAACAACCCAGTAAAGTGTCCCTAACAAAACTTTTACTTTCAAGCTGTATGAGGTTGCTCACTTTTTCCGATGAATATTCAAAAATAGTTGAGGTTTTTTATGTCTAGATTGGAAGCTTATCCTCGGCAGTCAGCGTGGTCTGCCTTAAGTGTACAAATTCACTGCTGACTCAACAACCACAATCCTTAAGCCGATATTGTCCATGTGGAATTTGTTACTGCCGGGAAAAAAATATTTCGTGGGCAATAGGCCGTACCAACTCGTTAGGTTTCTCAGATATACCTCCTCAGAAGAAACGTGAACTTTATTCTACCTCGGCTTCTCTGTAAATGTATGATACAATAACCTTGAACTAGTGCATATAACAAAAGGGCTGAACTGTCGGAAGACTGATAAACACGAAAATGATCAGCTATGTTTTCATTTAGGATCATCGTACGTATTTAAGCTGACAGTCTAGACAGAACAATCAGCTGATTTGTATGAAACTGACAGTCTGCATCTGCGTTCTACTTACTCAAGCTTGAACTTGGCCGAAACTCTCATGTCACAGCATAATCGTCTACATTCTGTATGGAAAAGCCAGTAGGCTAAAATTAGACGATTTATGATTGCATAGTTCTAGTCGCATTCAATCAAACATAAAAACGAGACATCACATCTAACACTACCACAAGTGAGATGTTCAGCTGTTACCATGGTAATGCTTACCTCACAACTAACTAAATCTGTAAACACAAACCAATGTGTAACCACAACCAAGGCTTACTGCTAAAAACACAGTGAAGATGATAGCTGGTCATTCAGATTATGTATAACCTGAAATTGTCCCTTTCACTAACTGGTTTTTATGATTCGATGTTATGTTGTCTGAAGACTGTCAACTCACTTCGGGACTAGTCGGATGGGTCTTGACCACTAGTGTTTCAATACGGCACTGCAGAGGTTGATCATCCGGGTGAACTGCATCCCACTCCTAACAGTATATTACCATTTGCTTCAGTCTGTCATTGCTAACATCGATTGGTTAACTAATTATCTTTGGTCCTATGTGAAAGGAAATATGTTTGTAATATGGACAGTACCGAGGGTTGCTTTATAAAAGTGGCAGTTAATTGAGAAGTTTTGTCTGGAGACGATGAACGTGCACTTTGGCACACGGGTACATGGGTACACTTCTTGTCATGTGACAGAAAAATGATAAGAACAAGCGAGTGCAATTAACACAAAGTAAGATAATCTTAACGGAAATGGACATCATTACTATGAGCCCGCTGATTTTTCCAATCAGTGGCCAACACCTCGCTGAAGTTGTAACTCTTTTTCTAATTGAAGAACTCGTCAATCTAAAGACGTATATCGTACCCTCTTCTTAAAAACACGACAAAACACGGTTAAGTGCAATCATTCGGAGTTTTGTACACAACCGCACTGTAGGTAACGCTGAACCAGACTTGCTGGAAGATTAATAGACGTGACTTTCGACAAAAGTGTTTTGTAGCTCAAAATTATGCATTTTTAAACTGACCGAAGTATGCACCCGCAGAAATGTCGAGAAATTCACTTGCGCTACTTTACTTTCATTTCGCACTTGCTAATTTGTAGCAAAACTGTTTGTTCTTGTAAATTTAACCAGTCTAATAGTCTACTCAACATCCTGGCGAACGGGTTATGAGAAAGTCCTAAGCGGATTTAAATTTGCATCGATATACTAAAGTTTTTTGAAAATAACGCATGGTCTGGCAATAATTGGAATAAATCATACATTGTTGTATATAAATGGTTGAACCACCACCTACGCATATCGTCTTCAGAATCCCCATCGAAGCCAATGATCACCCGAAAGTGTAATTGCTCAGATACCTGATTGTTCACTCACTACGTTTTTAATGTTGTTCTGTTTCCCGAGTAAATCAACAGGAAACGCATCAAAGACCAACAAGGCTTGCTTCGGCTTTCTGCTGACTGTCACAAATATACAGCATGGATACATTGAACCATTCATAAATGTGTCATAAGCTTGGTAAAAAGGACCTAACTCTAACACAAGGGATTGTTCGCTACTCAAAATAAGACTTAATGTTGTTAAGCTGAAAGCACCACCTTCGAGATAAGTCAGTGGTGCAGCAACGTTGAATTATTCACTTGACTGGCAGCCATCACAAGTGATGTGCTACAAGAGTCAACAGTTGCAGCGTTAAAGCCCAAGTCCAAATTGGACATCTGAAAACCAAATGGAATGTTCGAGCAGCTCACCGAACAGGAACCTTTATGGATAGCGAAGCCATCTCATGTTTTCTCGTTAACCATTATATGTGCGCATTACGTCTGATAGATTGTAATTGGCTTAATTTTGTTCGCAGGCCACTCCGATTTCGTTCACACTGTTTTAACTACGTTTTATGTTCAAATGTTCCGTAGGAAATAATGTTCTCTTTGTCCTACCTCTTTGTAAAACCACCTAATATAGAACCAGCTTTGGCACCCTTCCTCCAGTAATCTTCTGACGAAACATTCACGTATTAGTCTTAGCAGTTACAGATAATGAATTAGAGATTCCACTCTGTATACAAAGACAAGGTGTACGAAGTTCCAGACCATCACTGGAAATCATAAATTGGAGGACTCGGCAGCAGTAAAACGACATTTTTTCAGCAACTTGTTTCTCTAAGGGGTCAGAATGATGTACCAAAGTTAACTAACATTATACAAGCGCTGAACGTCTGATTTCTACCAGATTTACTGCGACAACTCCACTTCGGTTATTACTATTTGGAACATGCACATAAAATTGAGTGGAATTCAACCAATCCTACTGGCGCTAGCTATAATAGCAAAGCCTGACTGAACATAGTAAGCAACAATCGAGTCAAAACAGCAGTTATGCACACAGTTTGCATTATCAAGTGGAGACTTCAGTCAAGAGAAAAGCTTTATTCAAACACAACATCACGGCGACAATGTCTGTGACATTCTGAAAGTCACTGTATATTTTCCTCTGAAGATGTTCTCAGGGCAATCCTGTCAATTGTACAAGTCAAGAACCGTATTTATCGGTTAAGTTTTTCTCATCCACTTCCGAATTTGAACTCTTCTTTAGTTTAACACGCGCTAAAGTAGTGTTAATATTTTCACAAAGATTTTCACACTAACTTGCCATATGGGTAGAACTCTAATATGCGAATGACCCATCGCTTGACAAACTGAGTATAAGCAAATTGTTGAAAGTGGTAGCAGAATAAAGTTTAGAAAATATACACATCCAGAAAATCATACGAACAGGAAAACAAAAGTCTGAAATGATGAAAGTTATTCGCCCCAAGCTGGAAGTACACTAAGAGGTCAAGCATCTACGTTTGACAGGGTTTATATTCTGTAACATTTTGATGCATACTAGCCTTTGCACGGTATTTATCTGTCAAAACCAAGCCAGAATACAGAGATCGAATGATAAAAACACAACATAGAGACAAACACAAAATGAACCTACGCGTTGATTCTGTCAGAGTTCATTAACATATTTCTGACAGACGGGCATCCAGGTCATATGTAGAGAAAGGTGAGGAGGGCAATGTTTCCGAAAGGAAATAGTTCGTTGAACATGTTCACAGACTTATGCTCAGTAATGTGATTTTTTGCAGATGACTTAATAGCTTCCGGTTTATGCTGATTGTCACATCCTTACTGAACGTCTAACTAGTGTGACTTAACGATTTTTCGAAGATTTTCAGCTCAAGCACAGTCGTCTCATGACGTAGTCAATCAGGTCTTCATCACAATTCTATCCGTGTTCAGAGTTTGAGCTGGTTTACATAACCGTTAAATCTCCCTTCATAGTAAGCCGAAATGAAGCAATATCTGTAGGTGACCAGCAAACTTGCATATATATGCCACCGGTTCAGTGTCACTCTGCTTTTGTGAGGATAAGAAATGAAACGTTTGAAAACAATCACCAACTCCTCTGTATTGTTCGCGTACGCTCCCTTGTAGCATATGGATAATTGTCTACGCTATCATTTTGACTGTCGCTTCTCAAACCTTATCACGTTCAAGAATTTCAACGTTACTCTCCCTCATTTTGTTGTTTGCTGGTTAAACCTACTGTTGATCGTTGCTTTTCTCAATCACAAAAGTATTTCGGATGATCCAGCTCAAAACAAAGAATTATACCAAAGTTCTGCTTCTACTGAAACCTACTCATTATGTGTATGTCAGTCCAGATCGTCATCTACAACCATGACCTCCAAGAGTATAAAGCCAGCGAGTTGATAGATGACGAATTAAAAGTACAACCGGCGTGACTGAGTCATCCTAACCAAATGTTCGACCAAACTTTCATGTAAATAATCTTTTACATATACGATCATAGAGACGGAATTACAATTATAGTAGCTCTGTTTCATACAATCGATAACCCGGTGATCAGGACTTCTAAATTGGGTTACTTTCTTCATCGAACCAACTGAACATGGTTGAAATCATTAATAACATTTTATGGGGTTAAATTTTTTCAACCTGAACATCACTCACACTTCATCCTAAATTTTACATTCAGATAATTCTTGTGGCTAGCTCACGTTAAAAAGGAAGCCTTGGTCTTTGAAGCTAGCTCTTACTAAAACTTTTCAGTGACCCTCGTCCTGATCGAAATTCGCACGCCAGTCGTCGTGCGTGTGGTTAGTATAATAAATACAACAACAACGGCCTCATGATAAGCATGACCGGTTAATCATAATCAAACTCTCAACCAAAGACATATGCGTACAGAGCTAAGCTTGCTTTTTCCTTTGGAATGAAGGTTGGCCAGGATCAGTCTGTTCATTGCATTCAACAACCTCGTGATCAAAACTTAAGTCTGACAAATCAGTTGTTGATCAAGGTTTGAAAATTCGGTTCTGTCACGACTTTTTGACAATTTGAAGTTTCAAGCTTCACTCAAAGTAATACATTTAAATCCTACAGCGGAATAATATGAAAGCCAGGGGAACTGATGGTTAACGAAAGTATTTGCGACGATTATTTGAACAATCGTCTGGTTGAATTCAAACGCCACATAAGTTCGATTGCAGAACAGCTTCAACTTGGTTGACTGTAACATAAACAAATTTCCAATCTAGTTATTCTTCTTCGGAATGACAGACTTAACAGACCATTCAATGTTGGTTGTTCCGATGATATAGACGGGAAATTCAATTCAGACACATACTACTACTTTTCAAGCAGAAACTTGATCACTAATTCCAGTGAATCTACAGTACATACTTTGAGCATCAATTTACATCTCGGTTGCATACACCGAGTTATTAATTATGGACACACTAATTAAACAGGGTAATACTAACCGTATTTCAGTTTTTTGTTTGAAATCTACTTTGTACATTGTCATATTTGACTACAAATATGTAGATACGATGATGCGACAGAGGGTTAAACTGGAACTGCTACCACACACGTTTGCCTGGGAGGGAAAATAAATGGTCTATTGTGTAAACCCCACTAATTAACCGTGCCATGCTTCCGTTGAAATAGTCCCACATTTCTGGACTGTAAGATATGTCCATCCTTAAGGGATAAAAGTTTGATGTAATTCACAAATCTTTATAAATGTTTTAACGTTGGTGTTCTTGTCAGTCAAATGTTCGGAGTTACGAATTCCACGCAGTAATTACCATTCACACAGTATCTCAGGTTCTGCACTTCCATCAATCATCCGCTTGGCCAATCCGATAAAAAGTAATAGACTCGATTGTCATTGTCATTAAAGCCTATTGATATTTCATCTCTGGTTCCGGACTTTCTTTCAAACTCTGGATGGTAGGTTTATTGTTGATTCATAAAATATTATTGAACTGTCATGATGCTTCCTGTCTTATCAAAATGATATATCGTCGACCAAATCACTGAAGCCACTATGAATCCAAACAGCACATTTGATCTCGTTCAGCAACTGTGTGATCTACTTCTGATTCAACAAAATCTTACCGCGTATTCGAACATGGAAACAGAAGAGAGGGGCGCACGGGTGCTTCATTACTTATTTTGTCGCCGCTTTGACGTCCACAAATACCTTTGTTCTCTGGAAACATCTACAATACTTTCGGTTATTGTGAAGATTAGACTCACACTCAATACGATCGGGCTGACAACAGTTTCAATGTATATTTTTAAGGTTGCCTGTACACTGTGAGTCAAAAATGCTGGAACCGTTGATGGATTTCTTCTTTGTTGTCAATCATCAAGCAGTTGTATTCAGTAAGCCCCGACCAGACATTCTATCATGAAAACGGCAAGAACTGAAGTGCGCTGACCAAAACTTATTTGTGAATTATTGTGGGGTTTGTAAAGTTTATAGGTTACCAAGACTGTTTAGTACAATTAAAGGTAATGTGCAGAAATCCAGTCTGTTCCACAGTCCTAGATGATCATGTAATTTTGTGCGATGAAGTAAAACTTGTCGGTCATGTGTTAGAAGGTACGTTTGGGATTAACCATGACACACATGTGCGATAAGTAACAACGGTCAAAAAACGAATCCTATTTCTGACGATATATGAAAGCTAAGCATGCCCCGTGTATGCCAACTTACCACTTAGTCACGATTTCACTTAATATCTTAGAATCCACTTAATTTTCGCACGATTCTGTTGCCTACTGTTAACGACTGCATTGATCTGCGAATTTCTTCGAGCATAAAATTTGCGACAAAAACATGACACATGTGAACATCATTAGTAAATTATCAGAGCTTGTGTACTCCGATATTGTTCTAGCCAATTGTTTCTGAAGAAGCGCACTGAACTACTCTTGTTAGCGATTCTCAGTATTGCATCTTTTCTACAATCACGTGTTATAAGAAAACCGTGTTGATCAATGCTACACTGATTTCACCTTACGTACAGCCGTATTTGTGCAAATTTTCGCTTCTATGTAAAGCATAGATTAACTCTTGTGTCGGATTGAAGCTACAGTGGTTGTCTTGTTTACTCCGGTAGGCGACCTCACAAGTAATTTCGTGATTCCCAACGTACATCAATTGCAAGTTCCTATTAATTGTCACAAACTCCAAGTACGTTAATTCTATTCAAAACAACACCCACATACTTCTCCCGTTGTGAATTGTAAGTAAAATGAAACAGTACCGGTATTGTTTCCTGAGGAGCTATTGGTTAGAAAATGACGATGATAATTAACGTGGTTGACGCCGAAGCATTCCTATGCAACAGTATTTGCTGATGGTGGCCAATCTAACCAGCCATGGAATGGCGCGGAGTTCAAACCAAATCTGTACAATACTCTTTCGTAATTAGTGAAATAGAAATTTAGACCTGGCTTAACACAAAGTCGCATAGAATTTATTGTTTAGAACAATTCAAATTCAAACACGTCGTTGCAACAATTGCGACTAGATATCATAACGGTCGACACATGTAACTTACGTTTAACGAATAGTGCTTCAACACGACCAGCTTCCGCCTATGCATGGTTTTTACGGGTGACATGTTGGACGATAATCGGCAGAGGATCCTGGTTTGTATAACTTGTAAACCTTTCCCAACCAATCATATGATTCCCATTCACGTGCACTTTACAACCGGTTAATCGAGGAGTGTTTAACACGGGAACCTCATGAGAATGTGGATTGGTTTAAACTCGGATTCCTGGTCAGCACTAAGCTGTGGCAACAGCAAGAATGAAATGGAATTGATTTTCCAAATAATTTTTGGCTAGATATCTTGCAAGAATAAAAAAGCTTCGGGTAACTATAAGTGATTTTTAATTGAGCATCTTAATTATTCAACAACCATTTGGTAGTAAGCCATTATTCTCGCATAATCACTCAGGGTACTTCATTATAATAATTAAAAATATTAAATTTGGGTTATTAAGTGCTGTTGATTTATTCTAAGTTGTAGCTGTGGTTATACATTGTGTGCTTACAAAAATCATTTTGTAGGCAAAAGTTATCACCAGCTCGAATAGCAAGATGATTTGGTGCGTGTCTTACTTACTCCCGACTCGTGACACATAACAGTTTGTCATCTGTTCGGTATCGTTTCTTACTACATCACATCCTACTTAGAAATGTCAAGTCGAGTTTGATTTCTGTTATCAGTATCAAACACTTGGTATCCGTACCTTAATATACCACAGTTCATTTGTCGTCTGTTTTTTAATGTAAAGTTCAGCAACTGATATCACTGATCAATTAGAATCCAAGTGAAAACGGACTAACTTTTGCTATTCTTACCGACCGTCCGGTGAACAGGGTGTTGAGCGGCCAATTCCAGAATAGCTATTTCAGTGGTAGTATACGCCGTGCAGATATGTGTGTAACCGTAGTCATAAATGTTTAACTGATAATACATTCGGCTCAAGTCAAATTAATCTCGAGTATTGTGTCATTTGTCCGCTTGTCTTCTGATAACCGGGTACGTCTACCGCAGTTAGTACGAGAAATCTAAAAGTGTTCATGTGCATTTTCTCCGCGATTTCGTTGCTAACCGCATTGTGCTTTAACTCAGCAGATTATCAAATTCATTCAGTTTCTTGATAGCTTATGATCCAACTACTCACTGTGACTGCTCCTTGAGTTCGTACTTGCAAGATCTTCTTAAGTACTCCAGAGATGTATGTATTGTGCACCGACAAGCTATCGACAAAATTCGAGTTTAGAGGGCACCTGGTGGCTGCTTACAATCCAAAATAAAACCAAGATTTGTGACGTGCTGGGGTTCACGGTAGTTGACGAAACAAACAGACAGCTCAATGATAAGACTGTTTTCAACGATTTTTTTTCGATCAACGTTTGTATACGTGAGTACGTAACTGAACGACGTCCATATGGCGAAAGGTAAAGGATCATGAAAAATCCAGCTATATTTTTATACAACCGGAAGCGACTAGTTGCTGTGCTGTACTAAATCTGCTTAAGTTATCTTCTTAAGCATCCAAACAATAGTTTAACATGCACTGTTTAAAATCACATACGGCTAGAATAAATTAATTACCGATAAAGAATTATTAATGACTTAAAAACATATATTCAGAATATTAATGAAAGCGTCAAAATGGAATTAACATTTTAGGCTTATTTTCGACTAGAAGGTGACTTAATAGTGTTAGTGAGGTGGTGACCGATAAGGCAAAACTTGAATTGTTTGTAATTGATTATCCCCTGTTAGTGAGAGAGCTGGGCGTCATTATTGATTGGACGAAACTGATAGCAGATTAATTTTCATAACCATGAATTATAATATTTGAATCCTAGTCTCATCTAAAATACGTTTCATTATTACGTAATATTTCTGAACTTCTCTCAGTTATTAGTAGTCAGCAAGTATGAATTCATAAAATGGTTCATTTTGTTCTATCGGTGGTAAGCGTAAAATCGGATTTGAACCAAACCATCAATTGCGCTGGTAGATACGTACGGTGGGATCACTCTCAGTTTACTACAATGTAAATGCGAGACACATTCGGTCTCTTTTGATAAAATACTGCATTTCCCAACAGTTAATCGTAAGTTTTGTACCATAATTAAAGTGAATATCACTCTGATTTAATTGCAGCTGTTACACTTGCGTGGACTTTCTAGCCAGACCCTTCAAAAAATCATTAGATTTTATTTTTGATTCAACCAGATTTAGCTATTAGTGTATGTGCTTGTTCGGACTCAGCTTTGAATCCAAAACACTTCCTTATAAGGCAACAATGTTGACCACCGCACCGCTAATTAGACATGATTACCTGGCTACCACTTAGCTCCGGTAGGTTGCTTAAACTTAAACGGAGTCAAATAATAAACCTAAAACACAAGAATGACTTAAGCGACATCCTGCATGCAACCGATTGTTGGTGCTTCTGCCGTATGAGGAGGGTACAGGTGACTGACTAAGAAATAGAAACAGGGTTAACGCGAAGGGGATATATGGGAAGTAGTATGTAATATGAAGACCGTAACAATGAATCGCCAGTGATCATTAATTTGACAATCTCTTCATAAAGCAACCGTTTTAACGATCGCATCGTTCTATTCACATTAGGTACGACCGAATTATCATATCTGAAGTTTCAACCACATTGCCGTATGACTAACAATCAGGTTGTCTGACCACCTTCAATAGGGACACAGTTGCCGTCTGTCAGTTGATTGTGATCAAGGTGACAACCGTTCACTTCAAACTGATCTATCAACATCAGCCTATTCTTCCCTGAAAAACACATGTAAAGCTGGTAACCAAATAGATTTTTTTACCAAGTGAAGTCGACATGAAACAAACACTTTGGAAAAGTTATAATGAACAAGTGTATATAGTTACAATTGTGAAAACAGTTTATTTCGTTCAACAGTATTCTAAAACAGTGCTTGGATGTTTTGATTGTGAGCCCCGAGGAATATTTATTCCGTGCTGACGTTTTTTCCTGGTGATGTTGTGCCATAACGTCAGCGCGGTCAGGAAGTATTCATTATTTAGCAACCCACTGAAACTGGGCTGTCTATACACTGATGCAAAATTTATGACAATACGCCAACTTTATATTCAATCATCAGTCTAGTTGGTCGAGAAAGACGTGAGCGGTAGATACTCCAAAAACATTTAATAATTCCTGCTGTATCATGTGCACCGGTCAAAACTGTGAAAACCAACAAGATGTACAACGTCACCTGTTATTCGATCAGTCCATGTACGTTTGAAATAAAAAAGCACACGAAGGAACTCGTTCGGTAGTTCAACAGTTTTTCAAACGTTCAACACATGGTTCACTGTGGTGAGATGGAAGAAAATCTAGGGCAAGGTGCATGCATATCCTCATGGCGGGTTGTGAATCACTTTCGTTCACGGTTTACAAACTAAATTGTGGTGTTCTGTGTTACAGACACTAATTAGATTGAAAACAGCAGTTCATAGTTTTTAGGGGAAAATTCCAAAATAGTAAACTAAGTGCAGAATTCTCAAAGTTCATGATGATATTTGTATTGCACAAGTTTGGCTACAATTGCTTAAGGGTACTTATGAGACGATCGCGGATCTCGAAGAGATTACTAGCTCCCAGCATGAAGGCTACGGAATACAAGTATGCCCAGACCTTTCTACGCTGACGGTGAAGCACAGTTCGCAATTTTTTTCCTCTCAGTAGTCCTACCATCAGATATACTTTTGCGCCATGCAATCAAATGATTGAAATCTTTCATAGAGTATCCACTGTGTCGTTATTTCAAATCCTATTGACATCCCTCAATGTTGGGCTTTCAGTAAGAATATGTAACCATGTTTCTGAGATGCCTACAGTCAGACTTAATAATCAGTAGAAATCTGTCGCAACTCCGGCCAACATCCCCATTAAATGTTTTATCCCGCATATAATAATGACCTATTCAGGTAACTTTTCCGTGTATTTTCACAACGAGCACAAGCTGGAGGTGCAATATGAATTTGCATCATTGTGATCCGAAATCTGGTCTTCTCGTGCAATGTATTGAGCGCGCGCACTATCCAAAATATTTCAGTTTGATTTCGTTTTCCTCCGCAAAGTTTACACTTCTCTCGATGAATTGATTTGAACTGGTGTACATATGAGAAAAAGTTGTTGGGGCTAGTCTGTCTCCACGATAAAGTGTTCTAGAAAAAATTGCCGCAGCACATTTCAGGATATAGTGTCCACTCAGACGCATTGGTGACCTACGGCGGATTTGTCGGAGTGGTGTTCACTTGAAGAATGAATTTTTTTCAGGAAGCTTTATTCACGTGGGAAACAGGTACACCTGCGCAAAAGTGATTCCGGCTAACGGTATCATTAGTGTCAAGTGTTATCTAATCAGGCGAATCTAGTCGTAAGTAAATAATCCTGTTGTCCTACAATATCACGGATGCAGATGTGAAATGTAGGAATTCGATACCAAACTCTAGGCTGTGACCCTTTTGTTTCAGCGCAGACAAGAGTGACAAGTTGAGCAGCAGTGTTTATTGTATAAACCGAAGTGGGCAGTTGTGTCCGTCTAGTGAAAGTCAACGCAATACAGAACTGTAAACATAGCGAAGTAACTATTATAAGATTCAAGAGATTTTGCCCGGTAGCCTGGTTACAAAGTACCAGAAACTTGCATATGACGACAACACTCGAAAGTTGCTCGAAAGGAAGATCATCTGTCTGCAAATTCTGACGTAAACTGTGAGTGGAGTTTACAAGATACTAACTAACCGTCGAACACTGAAAAATCAGCGTAGGGCTCAGTCAGCATGAGAAATTCTGTGACACCAACTGTACCAAGAAATCTGAATCAGGAGCCTACCCATCAAAGTTAGAACGACAACTAATATGTCCTTCGGTTGGCGCTGGTGCAAATCAAAGTTCAACCTCTTTCAACAAAACAGAATGTTGAACACTACTCACGGAAAGTTTAAGCTCAGCTACGGAATCAAGATCATTCGGTCCTGCCTGCTGCGAAAATACTGACGTTATGAGTAACACTCTCTCCTCACACAAACATGGAACACGTTGTACATTCTGGTTTAGTTAATGGTTTGCGCTACTGATTGGTTCTATCAAAGTTGAAACTGATTCATATGGGTCAGTCTAAAGGAATATATAACTCTGAGGACTGTGATAAATCGTCCACGTCAATCCGTTTGTAGTAACCTGAAGTTTTAACTGCACTCAATAACTCAAATAAACAGTTCTTAATTTATCTTATATTGTTACTTATAAGTGGGGCCAGTATTTGAGAACAAATCGTCCATTTGATTGTTCAAGACATACGTGTTTCGCTAACATAACGTAGGTCTATTGTCCATTATTCGTTTTCAAAATCATTCATACAAAATCCGTATAAATTGTGCCAACAATGGTCAACCGCTACCTATTTTACTTTTTAGCAAATCAAGTGTGAAGTAACTGATCGATCAAATGCGTTTATGATAAAGTTCACAATATACGTTGTTCAAATTACCTCAGTAAATCATGTAACTGGCATCGAACAGGTGTTTGTACAACGTCTTTCAACAAACCACTGTCTGTGCATATAAGCCAATGATGAGATCGAATACTTTATCTGGTCGGCACGTACGAACCCGTCCACAAATTTTGCGGTAGTTAGATTATATGTTTCGTGTTGTCTACGAGGTTCTTAATGAAAGACTAGTGCGCAGTATTCAGCACACCGACATGCTGTACGGGTTCAACCTTGACAGGTAATATGCTATGTGTTAAACAACAAAGTAATGTTATGTTTGTGCTAGCAAAAAAGGGTGACCTGGATGTTTCATTCGTTCTATTAATTACTTCCTTTAATTTACGACATAAGCCAGGCATCACATTTTATCCTCGAACGTATTTAACCATAAAGTGTATCACATGCGACAATGTAAGTTATACTTACTAGCTTTTGATGGGTTGTATTTTTGCCGAAAATATACTTACTGTGCCTCTCTTTTAAATATATCAAACACAACAAAATCCAAGAAATGAAGAACTTTTTGGATATCCACCACCAATGTGTTCACGTATGAAAGTGCGTATCCAGCTACATTTGGCCTGGTGAATCTCAGTGTGAATCAAAGAAACAGTGCAGATAATGAGCTTACCAGTTGACAGTCATAATATAATAATTTAATAGGACAAGTGATAAATCTGGTTTAACAGAAAGAAACAATCATTACATAAATTAACACCTAAAAACTTGAGCATTATTGTAACTGACAGTGATGAACTGAGTTGATCCATACGTTTGTTGACCTTAGTTGGAATGAAAGCATTTGATAGGGGATGTCCCCTTTTACAAAACTGTCAACAACCGCAAGGCTGGTCCCTGACGTGATATTCTATGAATACTCAAAAGTGCTTCTTTCATGTCAATTGTTTTTCGTCTGCACTCCATTAATACCCTATATTCTAACTGTTATCAGAAATGCTGATATCTTTACTCAACGATCTTGCACACTTCTTCATAATGGATTTAATTAAACTGCTAGCCTGGTGCCCAGTGTACCCGATATTACAAGTGCTATTGCGATTCACGATGACGAGGTGTTGTATTTTTGACCAGCTAGACCGACAGATTGCGTTTTCGCATATAATCACAAGGTTGTTCCCGGTCGTGCCATTAAGACGTACTTCAATATTTTCACTTCACCTTCTTTTTAATGAGATTACCAGAGTGGTATTTTTTGAATGGCTGAAGGCTTTGAGCGATCTCACTGTTTTTTCCTGCAAAAGTTAATGGAAACATCCGGAAAGTAGTTTCTCAAGGATTTTCAAGCCCGCTTTGCTTAATTTTTTGAGCTGGAATATGCCACGCATTGTTTCGTCTTTATCATCCTGAAAGTACTGAACTTCTGGTGTGCCAAAAATAGGAAGCAAAGAAAATATGTGTGTTGGTCTACTTACGTTTGCCTATGAGATACTCGACTTTTCTAAATCCTGTCTAAACATTTAGGTAAAACATCCAGAACCGCCATAATACTGTTTTGCCACTACTTCTGAGGTAATCGCCACCACTGGATGTCAAGTATTCAGCATTGGATTATATGTTGAATCGCACCTTATAATAGTGTTCTTCATATAATCAGCTTGAATCAAATGTTAGTCGCACGTTTATTTTTGTCACTTAAAGCCAGAAATAAAAGGTCTAAAGAAAAAAACTTGCTAACAGTTTTCCACGCCCACCGTTCGTTTAAAATAATATTCATGTGGAAGAAATCGTGGATCAGAAGTGTGCCCAAGATCGAGGTTGTTTGCAAGATTACCGGTACTACCTGGTATGACTAGATATGGTCACAGACTTTATCAGCTTCAACGAATCATGTGACCTCTTTGAGAATTAACGTATCATCCGAAGAGTTTTCTTAGATGCCTTCAGATTCTTGACAGCATCCACACCTCTAACCATTTTCTCCGGGAAATCTTTACACTTTTGCTTTCCAAATGTTTTCACAACGTTTTCAATCCACTTGCACACGGTCATGATCTAATTTGAGATAGTTTTGCACTATACAAGGCATTTTTCTGAACAATGGGATCGGACTAGATTTACTTCCAGTGTTTTACACTAATTGTAGCCGGTTTCACTGATCACATAAGCGTCAAGCTACTTGCTGATCACCTTCATATCAGTAGGCCCGAATTAAAAACAGTGGTCGGTGAAAGTTGCACATCCATCACACTTGATCTCATTTTTGACGTTGTGACTTTTGTGTTTTCTGACGATTGTTAAAGCTCAAGAAAAAGTCTGGTCTTCTCTGCCCACCCAGGGGACACTTCCATATAAGTACGTTTACCACATCACATGACAACGCTCTAGGTAGTAGGACATTATTGACTGTTCATTCGTAAATTAAAAGATAATTAACTAACTGGCATTGAACGCATGTGACAGTGAGGTACATAGTGACACCTCCATGAAGAATGTTTGAAGGTGTGAAGTTCACTAACCTCAGTAAACACATCATAGCACATGAAAAAGAAGGAACGTACAATGCCAATGACTACAGCGATATATAAGTTGGACACCATAATTAAATTTGTGGTTTAAAATTTCAAAATAGTCATGTAAACCAACCACCGTGTTGGCCTACGAACTCAAAGAAATTGCACTGAATATTAGTTACACTAAGGTAAGATTTTCGAATTAATTCACCATTAAGCGAAAATCAATGGTGTAAAATGATCCATTAATAAAACTGGCAAGATCAAAGAAAATAACGGTGATTTCTGATGAGTTATTTATGAATGGCCTTTCTTCCATTAATCGTCTGTTTGAGATTAATGAAGGCCAGAGGAGACGTTTTAATCGACTTGTTTAACCCAATGACAACACTGTCGCATATTTGGAACAGAGGGACAATTTATCGTTAGATTGATGAAATCTGCTGCATCATCTCGTGCTTCAGACGGTATTAGATGAAATCACATATTATAACAAGATTGACTTCACAGTTTCTTGCAGTATGGGAGAAAAACCGTTAGCGAAATGTAGGGCTATGCAGCGTAATGCTATTTAGCAGATAATGCAGGCTCAATTTAACGGTCAGCGGAAACCATGTGCTAGCAGTTGTGATCTGTTAACTTAATTTCTGTCTTTCTAAACAAAATAAGAAACTTGTAACCAGTTCGGAAATAAGCGCAATCGCCTTCTAGCCCGGAATTGGAAATATAAACTCACTAAAAAATAGGAGCATGTCATCAAACAGCCCATACTTAGGTAATCAGAATTGTTGCACCAGTGTTGTTTGTCGGTTTTGGTGGACACTTTGGATCTGGAGTCCAACTGGCACCATAGTTGCTTGTATTTAATGAATCTTTTGTTTCTCGGCAAAAGGACGCAATTACACTAATAGTGAGGCCATCGGTTTTCGGAGAGTGAAATTTGTTCTTATCTAGTTTCAAACGAAGCGATTCAACCCATCCATCTCAGCTTAACGGAGTACGATTAGCAAAATGGTACAATATCGAATTACCTACGACAAGGATCTTCCAGCTAACTAAGTCACTCTAGTCACTAATCGAATAATGAGTTCTTTGATAAGTAGCTCTGAAATCTCATGGCACTTGACTAAAACGGTTGGCAGATCTGTTTGCGGTGACTTGCAAACGGTCAATAATAGATACGGTCGTCGCGGTTGTAGAGAGGTAACTAATATTCAAGAAGGTTCTACTATTTAAATTCATATTCGTCTTGTATACTTCGTGTTGCTTCTACTAAAGCCTACCATTATTTAGTACATCTTCCATTTTAAGTCGGCTTCTCGTTTCACGCCACATATGAGTTGCATACCTCTGATCAGTTATCTTTGGAGTCAAAAAACAACTTGTCCCAGAAGTTCCTGAGAGTACAGCTATTGCAGATAGTTTATACATTTTAAAAAATTTGGAAGATTCAACTCATTCACGAGTATCTGTTGAAGTGATTCTTGTTTATGCGTTTATGTGGATCTGTGTGTGTGTGTTCGTGCGGAGGGCTATACTGATGCGAACGTATTCACGACTGGCGTAAACGAGCGCTACAATGTTTGACTAGTCATTATCAGGCGGAAACCGGTATTCGACACACCAGCCAGTCAGTCGGGCAGGCTAGTCTTCTATGTCTTTCGTCACCATATTGTTGCCCCTGTGTACTTCAGGTGCGTCTGTAAGTCAGCTTGGCCTCCACACGACTGTTATTGGCTATCATACCAACGCCACTATATGTGGTTGTGTGTATCGGTCGTTGTTGTTGTTGTGGTGTGCCATTTTGGTAGGCATGGCCAAAATGGTAGAGAATAGAGAACTGGGAATTTGTGGGTGTGGGTGGCTGTTCACTCATGTGTGTGTATGCACGTGTCTGAATACCGTACCGAGCGTGTGCCACATGTCCGTACACAATGTGGCAGGATTACTCCATTGGCCATTTATCGGCCTTGTCGAAGATATTTTATGTGTACGCTTATGTGTGCGTTTGCCTGTATATGCATCCGTGTGATGGGTGGGTGTGAGTTTATGGTGGAAACTGAGATAGTTTAACAAAATGATCGGACAGCAAAGTTTTGTCGAATTAATTTGCACCCTAGCCACCGCAACCACAGTTACCTCGATCGACCAATCCCTCCCTGGGCCAACTGTGCAGGCGTGTCTGCTGAGGTGCGTGCATTCATTGATCCGAAGCCCGGCTACCATATCCGAAGTGTGTTGCGAATACCGCCCAAATTGACCAATGTATTCGTTACACGTGGACTTTTCCGCACCCGAAACAGCTTATTACATTACTTTTGTGTCCTTACCTTTGACTGCAACTCCAAATGTTTACTGTAAACATGTGATTAATCTCGACACTCAATCAGGCCCCTACCCACAGATGTGTAAGCAACGCACGTGTTACAATCAACAGTAGCATTAGAACGCTGACATGGAACTTAAATCTGACCCACCACTTCTGAATCGGTTGACCATGCCCATCGGCACCATTTTCCCCTCCTACGGTTATTACGCTGTATTCCTCTTCGGTAAGTACAATCTGACACAAAGCAGTTGACCTATTCTTTGTTCAAATCGATTTAAATAAGCTGAGAATTGGACTACGTATGAAATTACAGACTGCAAAAAACAAAACGTATCAAGTCCATCAAATACTACGTTTTAAACTTTATATACGAGTGTTGACGTTGTCGATCACGGTTTTCACCTGCACACAGTTCTACAACTAATTGCCTGGTGACCATGATTTAGGTATACGAGAACAGGTGAACAGTCGACAAAGTAACGAGAGCAACCAATCTCATTTCTAGATTGTTTAAACGAGAACCTCTATTATATGTTTACAATTTGCAGACTGTAGCTGCACGATACAAACAAACATACACCGTGCACTTTATCAATGTCTCCCAGTGTGTGTTCACCGACAGGCAGTCGTTATCGTTGGATTAAATATCGGTCTTCTCATTCAATTACTTATTCAAAAATGGTGTCTCCCTTGATATTTCTGTCCAGATGGCTATTACTATCGCTAGCTGATAAGTGTTGCATTTTATCTCATCGCCAACAAATTTTGTCTTCGGCAATTAGTGTGCTAGGTGCACCTATAAAAACGAAGATAAGTTAAACTGCACGCAATTTCATAGGCAAGTCAACAAAGGCTCTGAATTCAAACCTGGTTCCCAGAGTGGTTCGCATTTATTCAGTTTGAACGTGATTGTAGTGAACAATCCATCTAAAACAATCAGTATGTCAGCTTTTAACAGTTATTCTATCTAGCAGATTGACCAGTTACTTGGTTTACTCCCTTTAGTTGTAAAGATTTTTCTATCTCATATCATAGGTTGGTATTTCCAGAGCTCGCTCAGCTTATTCGTTTAAGCCTTATAAGCTCCATCGTGTCACCCTCTTATTAGTGTAGAGGAATCAAATAACCCAACATAAAGATACATCGTTGCTTAAAGGTGAAGGCGAAATATGTGTCTACTACAAACATATCAGACTAGCGACATCTGACCAACAGGGTGTAACATATCCAAAATCGATTAATTCGAAGCGCCTCTTAGTCACGTGATCCAGCCTAACTATTCCAGTCAACCACTACTGACATCACGACGTTTAGAAACTTAGATCTCCCGTTTCACAAAAGCAGTCTTAGGGCTCCTACTTCATGGTATTTTTACAAAATTATTCATGGTTATGGTGATAAATTCTACAATAACTCTTGACCTGCTTACCCATGCAGTAGTCGAAACTTTAGTCAGTGTTGTGCATTGCATTTTAATTGTATTGCATAAGTGTCGCGTCTGATTATATTCGACTGTCGTAGTAAGCTTCATAATTTGGGTATTCCGGTAGTCTGAAAGGTTTCTGGGGGGATGCTTGGTCAGCATAAATTAGGTCGCAGCTCTCCTACTCAGGTATGTCATACGGCTGTTCGTTTCTAACTGAAATTTTCATGGCAGAACGATCCAGTGTTGCGTAAGACATCATGGTCGTGGCTTGTAATACGGATTGTAAGACAAGGATGTTGGTCATTGCGTTCGGTACTTCGATCGCAGCACACCCGGATTATCATATGTAAGATGCCAACCTTGTTAGCTTTTGCACGATTTACGTGATTTTTTCAAGGTGACATAGAATAACTGTCCTACGAACTCCAATCGATAGCCGTGTGTTGAGAAATCCACAGTCAACATGAAATCACCGGTTTCATTCAACTTACCCATGAACTTTAAAGAAGAAAAATGACTGGAATGGTACCTTTTCGCAAGAAATCCCCAAGCAAATCTGTTAGAGTGCAAAAATGAGGGTCAATGAAATTATTACTCACAATTACCTACGTCCGACGAGTTTACGAAATTCAAAAACATACTTTGTTGTCAAATGTAATAATCAAACGATTCTATACTTTAAATTACTTGCCTCGCAGTACTATATCGCCCTTACATGACATAATGCTCTATTAATTCAGAACATTCTACCAAACGCAACTATTGTTTTGTTTAAAACCATTGCTTTTCCCATGAAGTAAGAACAACAGTCCCGTGGGTGTACTCATTTGTGTTGGAAGCAAACATGAATTTTTGTTGCTAAGCTCCTTCCACGCCGTGAATAAAACACTGAGCAACTCGAACAAGCTAATACCATGCCAGTTATTCTTAAAGCCAACTAAATTACGGATATGACTATAAAAACAATAATGGTTTTTTCGCTTTTATGAGGATTGTTGGAATAAACACCACACATAAGTTGTATTTATGAGCCAATCGTGCGATGGTTTTTTCGCATCAACAAATGCATTGTTCTTTAACGCTACAGTTCCGGGATGAAACTGTTCTACAAAGAAGCCGGTAACAGTTTATTCATTTGGCGTGCTACGCTCCGATTAGCTTGTAACTTTCTATTTTGATTATTCTACACTCCGAAACTTTTATCTCTAACTGCTAAATGAGGGTCAAGTAATCCTGCTTGGAATAGCGCGGAACAACAGCGAGTTGTTTCAAGTCCCACTTCCGTCATGTCATTAAATATTACACTACCAGTCTATGCTGTGTCTTATCGACAGTTTATCCATATACGTGTCGTTAAACATCAGAGGCCAAAGCACATGCAAGAGACGAATATCATCTGATGTACAGCACTGAGCTGTTTTTACACAAATGTCCGTTGACAGTTTGTTAGTTGGTTAGCAAGTATTCAATACTCGCATAAGTGCAAACATTCCTTTGTTTCAAACTTATTCTATACGATGATGGAGAATGTGCAACACGAGTAAAACCCATTCCTCGCAAATATCGCAACGACCATTGAGTGTCAGTACCATCAGTTTCCCCTAGACACGTATACCTTGTGAGTTGATTGAGTTTCTCTAAATGACTTTTGTCTTCGTTCTTCTTCTTTCGATCTCAAAAACTGGGGTTGTTTAACCAAGATATATCGTTCAAGTAAAACACCTCCATTCCACATTCATGTTCATTTCATTGGGCTAATTAATGAGCGACATGATTGCTATATTTCTTTGTTCTATAGGTGGTTAATTTTCAACTCACTAGAAGTAGAGTCTGTACAGCCTGGGTCTTTAACTAAGGTTACAATGATCCGCAGGCCTGTGTGCAAATAGGCAGAGTAAAGGATATTTGGAATCGATCGAGTTAACAAATCGATATGGATTTCATTGACCCCTTTGGACCTACCGATCGTCCGTTCTAGTACATACTAACGGTTGTTACTGCATGAGAGAGAAAATCATAATGAACAAAACTTTTGGTCAGGTTTTCCACATTCAGATCCTTGTGTTTTCAGACACGGTCAGTGTGAATAGCCAGCATTTCGACGCAGAGTGGATATGACAAGCCGATAAGCTCAAAGTTAATCTTAACATAACATACCTGTTCAGTCAGTGGCTTCAAATTGTGAAACGTCAGCACTCAGACTGCAATTACACAGGATACCGACTTTTAATAACTTTAGTTGTTTATTAATCAAATCGGCCCCTGGTAGGATTTAATACGATTATTACCAGTTACTACAATTACTACCGCAATATAACCATCACAAGCACAACCCATGGAAAGTCAATAAAGCTTAGCGACGGGTAGATCAACAGAACACGCAGTGGCCAAATATGAATGCACGGTAAAAGATATGATAGGCATGCTGTTTCTGTCGCTGGTTCGAATCCTGCCGACGTTCAAATTTTTCGATAATGGATCTTTTCTAAATTATTAAATCTGTCAAACTACTTATCAGTAATTCAGTGTCACTGCTCATCAGTGGCGTTGGCAGATTCCAGCGTGAATTGATCGGGAAATGTTGCTTGTGCAGCCAATCGGCTGCAGCATTTGGTAGATTTCATGTGATACAGTTGGTTGGGTAGGTAACTCAGTCCAGATGTGAAATTTCTGAACTTCCTGCGTAACTTCGTAGTTCATCCGGTTGACCATTTGCCGCTTCTGGACACGTTGTTTCTGTCGCTGGTTCAAATTCATCCGAATTCCAGATTTTTCGCAAATGGATCTCTTTTAAACTACTTATCAGCACAAGATAGAATGTCAGAAATGTCTCATCTGTAAACGTGAAGTGGGGCCTTTACTATTATCTCTCTAATCCTTAAGCACAGTAGGCAAGTGTTGTTTAGCTTGTCGCATATGAAACCGCAATACACAAAAAACAGAGATGTTCAGTGTTAATTAATCTTTGTTGCCACGGATGAAACGTAGCCAGCCGTCAGCAAACCAGTGAAAGGTATGTATGCATATTTCTATAATAATCAATTTGTGGATACAACTGTAAATATAAAACCAAATTAGGCAAGTTTTAACATACAAAAATACATCATCAAGAACCTTTGTTTTTAAACGGCCAACAGTAAACACGTTTGTTAATAAGGGAGGCGAAGGTTTCATAGAAGCGCATTATGCACTATATACGAAACATTCTCAGTTTTTCAGTTGTATCGTATGATCCCCAAACCACACTAATCCGAAATGGCCATCATTTACCTATGCAATCGAAGTCATCTAGTTGTTTAAGTAGCGTAGTATTGACATAATGGAGAGGCAATGAGCATACTTTCAAGATCATGTTTTGTTCGACCTGGAGCAGACATGAAGAACATCTGTATGAGGGGCATCCCTTTGAAGGTCTACCATGTAATGGTTGATGATTCTGGTGGGTTTCCTCGTCCGACGGGATAATATTACTAAACAGTCATCCATTTTTGTAACCAGCGGTTGATTCACGAATTTCCAACTTCGAATACTAAATCGACTGGGTGGTGTGCACATATTCTGCATTCCTTTGAAATCTTTGATGAGGTTTATGTGAAACCTAGTATCGGATGGTGTACACGTTACTCATCCAGCTAAATCAAAACGTGTTCATTGGCATAAAGACGGCGAGCACCTATGGAAAACCATACGTCCACTAAGACATGAACCATTATGTCAGTTTATCCAGTTAGAGAGGACCCGTGAAACAGAGGAGGTATTTTCAGTACGGCAAAACTTCGCCTCCTCGAAATCAACTCCGAAATCTTTCAAACACAGTATACCACTAAAAGATAGCACTCGGTTCTGCTAGAAGGATGATTAGAGTCAACTAGTGAAGGAATTACGGATCAGACAAGGCCAAGCAGTCTACAGTTTATTGAAGATGCAGAATGAAATATATACAATCCAGGCTACCACGACAATATAAAATACTTTCAGCACTCCATGTTAGCATGCGCAGGTTGCGTGCTAGATGACTTGGTAACTTGATGGAATGAAACCAAACAGTGTTGATAAGACAGTTTCCAACAACAATGCTTTAAATTATATAAAAATGGATGAGAATAACATCCTGTGCTACTCAGTTACCTCTTTGTGAATCAGGGATAACATCACTGAAAATCCCTTTAAACAATCAATGAAAATCGCATTGACTCATTATTTCGGATAATTTATCATCTATTCAGTGAGTTTAACATATTAGGTGGCATTTCACTGAAACACTTACAAACGTTACAATGTCCCAAACAATCACAAGTCTAAATGAACGCCCACATAATTGGTCACCTACTTGAAGGGTTCTTGAGTAGCGAACTGTTTCAAAGCTAGCATATTGATTGGTGTGATACTGCAGTATTTGAAAAAAACTGCCCAGTGGAAGTGAATTCGACTACTTCAAAATTGAGGATTAATGGTTGAAACGACATTGCGTGCAGAAATCAAACTGTCATTTACAAACCGTGGAATACAGGGTGTACATGAAAATAAATGCATCATGAAAATAGGAAGCCATTAGAAAGCCTTGCGTGTATAAATGGTGGTAGAAGTGGAATCATTTGCTTTGTTCATATTTTCGAACACCAAAAGATGTATCGTAAAAAATTACGTTTGAGCTTTCAGGAGCAGACGTTAATGACTTCTTTATCATCGACAACCATTTCTCTATATTATTACCTCAAAGCTTCAATAGACAAAATATCTACAAATTTCCCACGATACGTACATCCATTTTTGTCGCTTCATTCAACATCCTGTGGAAGGTATCTCCGACATACTTATAGGTGTAGTTTAAATTTACTGTGCAGGTGTGGCCTCTAAAGGCCGTAATATTTTCTGGCGAATACAAAACTTTATTCACCAAGATCATATGAATACTTTGAATAATCGTCTTCTTAATGTGTATCGACCAGCAACTAACACATGTAACATTAGTAAAGTTCTGCGATGAGAATCGTACTTCCACTTCTGCACGACAAGGCGATCACGTGTCAACGTTGGAAGAAAACAGTAACACTTAAACGGACGTGCTTAAATGTATAACCGTGTTTACAACTAACACTGTACCTAACGAGCCCGATCTAAGGTAAACAGCTAGAAAGGGACGAATCTAAATTACCGTCTCAGTAACTGGCATGCCAGTATCCATGCGGTTGAGACCAACGGAACGACAGACGCCGACGAGATAAAACTGACATTTCAGAAGACACTCTATGAAAGCTAAACAAGGGACAGTACAAAAAGACAAGGAGAGTAACCTCATTAAATCGGCACGAAATCTATGGATAAACGGAGTAGATCAAACATTTCTGAGAATCATCAGTGGTATGAACGAACAGAAAACAGCTGAACCTTGAGAATATGTGAAAGTGTTTTTGACTTACTCTCCAAAGTTTGGCCCATGCTCCGCAGTAAAATATAAACCACTATCAATGGTTTTTATGCAATTTATTGTCTGGCTTGAGTGAATGTATTCTTTACATACATCAAAAGGCGGTTGTTTGTATTGCCTTATTGGGGAATCCTGAGAACTTCTGACTTGACAACCAGGCAGAAATACCATTCTTACTGTGGAGTGCTCATATACGCAGCCAGAACAGCATCAACCTTGGAATGCATTTTTCTGAAACACTTCGAAGCAAAATGGACAGACGAACTATTAGTGGTCCGTCGATTCCGTTTACTCCTTTACATAATCCGTATTGGCAAAATAGTCCCATAAGAGAAAATTTTAGGGGAATCTGATTAACATTGTTCTATGACATCGGTATGAGGAAAATCACTGCACCAAAAAATATATCGAAAAGTTCAAATAAAATTTTACCGACCCCAAATTTTATTCCGGGGTGCATTGATTCGATAGACAATACCTAAACAACAGTATTTTTGCGGATTTCCGGGAGATTTTGTTTCCAGACCGCTGACTTAATTTACAAGCGCTGACATCAGTTAATTTGTTCTTTTCCGATACATATGCAAATGAATTTCTAAACCGGTTGAGGTCTCTGTGCATGTGGGCTATATACGGTGTGCGATCAATTGCAAACAATGTTCGCTTTTTGGCAGTCTAAACCCCAAAGTTTAATTATTTGTGAAAACATAGATGAACTTGGCAAGGAATGATGACAAACGTGAAAAAACCGCCGAATCCTGATCAGGAGGTTAAGGAAACGTAGAAGGTGGGAATGATTGTATTAAAACAATTGTCTTTATTTCAACAATGTTCACATGAAGTTTTCGTTTGTTTTTTAGTAGCATGCTTTTATAATATATGAGGTGGCGGGATAAGGGTTTACGTGCTCGTTCTAAACCCCAGAAGGCAGATGCACGATTGTTTGCTCAGGACAAGAATCCATACGATTGGTGCGTTCTACCAAGAAGAATACTCTAGTTGTGTGCTTCTGAAGTTCGTTGGCATAATAAATTACATATGATTAAAAAAGGAAATCTAAGGTACAAGCTCCAAGAGCATCACAATAGTGGTCCTGGAACATATGAAGGCTTGCTATCATATCTTCGAACAAATTTTGGAGCATCTCACTGAAGAGGGATTATGCACAAAATATAATTTCAATCTCACCAAAGTACGTAGGTCGGGTGTGCCCGGCAACGAAAAGTAGAGACCTAACTTTAAGCGAATAGCGTGTAACGTACGAATTAGGCTGAACGGCCATACCAATTATATTCCATCTTTCACTATCCAGGTCATTAAACCTCATATACTTCTTTTTATTATTGTCATTGTTTTGGGCGTCGCATACTTATACATATGAATTGATAAACTGTATGTTTAGTTATCCTTGCTGACTAGAACAGTAAACGTGAAGAACAACTGTTTTTGATAATTCATCATCAGACCAATACAATTATATAGATTAAGCAAAATCGAAAACGGTGTGTACACAAAACAACAAGGTTTAGCAGAATGTCATTGGATCAGGCAGAACGTTACAAAATATCCAAGTCTCCATAGGTCAGTCACTCAGAGAGCAAATCATCAGTGTTAACGACGGGTGGAATGGAGTTCCACCCATCATTAAGTCACAAATTTATCGGTTGGAGTTTGGATGAGCATATAGATTGATGGTGTGACCTTTGGTCAGGGCAACTGCAGGGTTTGTACGAATTTTTTCTGTGAGCGCAAAATCGGATTGCGTGTAATCGAATGGCGATCGATTCAGCAGTAGCCAACATTCGTTGTCTGACTAGTTTTGGGTGGTTTATCTGGACTTCGTGAACAACAGGGAACGCCTGAGTGGGGTCAACCCGGTGATCAGTATCTGTCAGATGTGAGACAACTGCACTGTTGATGGATGTGGTTGAACCTTTTCCGAGCCACGCTGGATAGTGTTCTTTGATCTGTTTTGACAAACGCCTCGTCGTGCGACCTACAGATTCTGCTGTACGACAACAGGAAAATGAGTTTACAACCTTGGATTGGTCGAGGACAGGGAGTTTGTCTTTCAAGCCCATAGTCAGTAGGGGGATGTGATGAACCAGCTGCGCAGTGTTGCTGCCAGACATGTGCACCTAAAAGTCTGATAAAGTCGACGGTTTAGTTTCTCTGTTGCACTATCATCCTTAAAAGGGAGACGGATAAAACTAGCCTTCTTTCCTACCGTGGTAATCTGACTCTGTGGCTTAGACGGAATTATGTTCCGGGTTATGAAACGATCCGGGTAGCCATTTTCCCGCAACACGTTGATGACTGTCTCCAGTTCCCGGTCTATTGTGTCTGCAGAGCGAACTTTCATTGCTCTACTAGTCAGGCGGCGAACGAGATTTCGTTTTTGCTTTAAAGGCACGAAGCTATTGAAATTTGTGTATTGCCCAGTCCAGTTCACTCTATGATAAACGAAGCGTTGTAAACTACCATCTAGGCGTCTATTCAAATTCACATCCAGAAATTGAAACGAGTTTTCTGACTCAGTTTCAGAAGTGAACGTGATGACAGGGTGCGCCTGGTTGAATGAGTGGACGACACCAGGTACATCATGCCCAGACTTCAGCAGAACGAAGATATCGTCTACGTATTGTCGGTAGAGGCAAAATGTGCTAATAAACTGGCTCAGTTGTTTACGCTCAAACTTGCCCATGAAAATATCCGCCAGAAATGGGCCCAATAGGGACCCCATTGCTACTCTATCGGTCTGATGATAGAGTTGGTTGTTAAATTTAAACTGAACGTCGTAGGTACATAGTAGAAGCAGTTCTTTCAACATTGGTGTCGGTATGCTTCACTGGGTGTTCGATTGGTGGATATGTTCACAAATAAGATTGACATTCTCAAGAAGAGGAATATTTGTGAATAGCGAGCAGACGCCTAACGAACACATGTACTGACTATGTGTATTGACATTCTCTACGTCATTAACATAATCGAAGTGATAGGTCTATTGTGAACAGACGAAGTGTTACACCTAAAAACAGTTTAACCTCACCGTCTACTTTTCGGTTTATTTACATGACAAAATTGTTGATTGCCTCATGGGATGTCTATATTGTCTACATGTATATTTACTCGTTTTTGGGTTTACTGATATTTTTCTTCTCTACCTAAGAAGTGAGTGAACAAAGTTTACTTCCAACGGATATCTCTTTCTATACTTTTAAACAGTCACTCATTGGAGATGGTCATTATAGCATATCCTTACCATGGTTGATATTTGCATTTTGGTCAGGTTTCCAAGATGTAACCGCATTAACCATTGCATCGCTTATGATACATTAGATACGAGTGGGTTATTATATGCAAATACTCAACCACAGGTGTTTGAGAGTACTGCCCACCTTAGCTGACCGCCTCCATAGAAGACACAGTGACTGTCCTATTAGGTTCTCTATCACCACGTGACTACCGATTCAGCACGATGATAAACTTACGAAACACCATAAACTTGGTTGGTAGTGCTAGGATTATTGTTTTAATTACCGAGTTTTAGTTGATTTACCTTCAGATTATACGAAGTAGGCTTCCAGTACCCATCAATGACGAAATATATAGTTCAGACGTTTAATTAGACCTGGAGAATTTGACCATACTATCCCGATTTGAGAGTCAACTAGTAAATTTAACAGAACAGTTATTGTGTCTCAATTTTGAGTGATCCGCCAATATCTGAAACTTATTCTAAATAAAACTGACCGAACCCTTAGACAGAAAAGTTCGATTTTGCCCACTGTGAGGTCAATCACATTGATTATCTCAAGAAGGTTGTGTTGAAAAACCGGTCGTATCTACGCTAGGCATTACCGATTGGCTCGAACAAGAGTGGAACACTGGTTAAATGTTTCTCTTTGAAATGAACATAAAAGTCTGTTAGAAGTCGGCTGAGGCACTCAGGTGTGTTTGGTGTTCAGTTTGCATTAATTTATTTCCGCGTAAATTATAAGTGACCTTATATAGCTATTCACTTGTTTCTTGAGTAGAAGCTTAAACCAAACGTGTGATGAATTGAAAATTAAGCCCCATAACTTACTTCATTTACTTCGTTTTGTTGTGTATGTAAACGTTTCCCCCGACATAGGTTCCTTGTAAACCCAGCGCTACTGGCACTTCAACAGAAGGCTTGCATACTCCTGTTTACTGTGCTTGCCTATTTTCACGATGGGTTTAATCAGTCTTACCCTTAAGCGGAGACTAGACAGTCCGCACTGAAGTATGTCCAACAGGTTTGTGATTTAGAAGTGAGAGTCTTTTCATAATTTTGGCACCCAGTCATTCATAAACCGGTGCAGGCAACTAAAATCATCCAAGATGCATCAGCTATCTTTATCACATCTACATCGAAGGGGAAAGCTATTTTTGGGCGCCTGGAATTGCAACGTAAAAACGTGTCGTTTGTGCCCTAGGCAAGATGTCACTTTTTGGAAATGGAGTTTAGTATATGCACTTTAGGACAGAAATTGTTGCTGAATTCCGAGGATTTTGGACAAAAGAAGTATACGCTCAAAAGGCGCGATCTCCAGCATATCATTTTCAAAGCATTCTTTGAAAATCGCCCCGCCCATAGACAAGTGGTTCAGTGGTATTTACGAATCGTGTAAAGACGGTAAAAGACAATTTATTTAGATTCATTGCGGTTGAAGTGTGTACTTCCTGTGTAATCCTCTCTAAAACGTCATTGAGCCTGTTAACAACAACAGCGAAATCACCGTTGCGAAGATGATTTCCGTGTTTATTTGCACATCTAACACGGTGACATAAGTATCATCTTTTTTAGTTCGAAATTCCTTGGCATCTTCATTAAGTTCTGACTGATAAACTCTCTAAAGACGCGATGATCTTGAGTCATTAATTGTATATACCGTGTTTACAATTGGCCCAATGAAGAGATGACCACAAAGGAAACGTTCTCCTCAAGCTCATTTTATTAGTCAGGGCTATGCAGTCAGTAAGCCCACCTTAGACTGTTTACATAAAACCCATAGTTCGATTGTCAGCTTTGATGAGATGCAGTGACGTGTTAATAGATCGAGTATGCCACTGCCAAGAACAATGAATGTTTTTGTATCATGTTTTCAAATAAATAATAAGACAAAATTTAGAAAGACCGTTTAACGATTTGCAAACACTTTTTTCTACGATTTTGCCGGAATTTTTTAGTATTATCCCAGTACCCTTTTTCGCTAGCCATAATAACGTTTTCAGTTCTGATATTCAAACACTTTGTTGTTCGGATGCAGAAACTTAATGTAATCTGTTATCCGTCAAAAACCAAATTTTATCAAAAGTTTGGAACGGACTGCGACAATTCCTTCGCGACATGGTGTGAATTGTGACTATGTTTTACGTAGGAATGACGGAATTCCATTTATCGGAAAGTTTAAGTATGAGTAAGCACACAAACAGCATGAGTTAGGACGACCCGAACCATCCCCTTATTAATGTACACAATATGCACGTTACACTTGGAAAGGCTGAGAGTTTACGACGACGTATTTTAATGTGTGCTGTACATATATTTGCTCAGTGAAACTCCAATACCCGTGATCCGACCAAAGTAACTTCCAGTCAGTTTGATACATGCGCGCTTACTGATAGGGAAAATTGTCCTATATTGCCTTTAGTCTGAGTTGTGTAACGCGGTAATTGTGTTCTTTAACGGCAGAATATTGCTACTGAGCCGGAAATCCATGTGTAGGTCGAATTACCACCGCTGTTTAAATGAGTTGGGTTTTATTAGTAGATCACACAAGGCAATAAGTGATTGGATGGTGTATAGGATTTTGTGCACGGTGGTCATTGTGGCGCAATGTCTCGGCGTATACATCTTAAAATATTAAATGATGAATTCGTATCAAAGATTTAATTGGCTCGGTCTTCTATCACAAGTCCCATGTTAGTTGGGTTGCTATTTTTTAGAAAAAAATACATCTCTCCTTATTCAACCTAATAACTCGCTAGCCTCCACGGCACTACGTCATTCTCAAGCTTAATAGTCTTTAGTGATTTTAACGAACGTAAGATTAACACATCTTCTGTTTGAACATAGGTTGCCGAATCAACCAGACAATCGATTTAATCTTACATCTTGGGCGTATCACATGCAAGTATATTACGAATAAGTGTATCTATTGTATCCATGTACTCACAATGAAAGTATTGTGATTATTGCGTTCTACCAGACTGAGTTAGTGCTCACGAACATTCATCGATGTAGTTAAATCCGAGAAATATTTCTGTCGCTAAAAAAGACATCCATCATGTTTAATATTGTCAGTAACGCTATTTTTAGAAATTTCACCTCATATTGAAGTCGCAAGTTTCACTAAACCTACTGAAATTGACTAGTCCGTTCAATAACATAACCACCTGGTCCACCTGAAAACTCACACAATCCGTTGTCTAGAAAAAATGTGTATTTAGTAGAACACCTGAAGAGAAGAAGCACCCTTTCTCTAAAAGGGGATCTATGGAACGCATTAAGTAGCACGTGAAAACGCAAGCCAGTTCAAAACGGCTCAGGTTTTACTCACGACCTCTCCAGTGGCTTGTTCAATTGGGCAGTTTCGAATAAATTTTCTTGCAGATGCATTAATTTACATTAGTAAAATTGGGCGTCACTCCGAAGGTTCCAATTGTGGTCGACATCACTGCAACTAATTGAAAACAACCCATCGTGAACAAGTGAGTTCTTTTAACGCAAGTTTTGGAGCTGATCATTACGACACAGGCACATTGCGTGATGTAAGCGAACAATTGTTCTGCAACCTGGTGTCCAATCGTAGAACGTGACCACGCCTAGGTAAAGTTGCACAAGCTCGCAGATGGAGATAAATTTGGCTCAAGGTTGTGCCATCCTTCAGAATAATAACTAACCCCAGGTTTAGAGATCGATTTTTACCCAGGACTCAGAAAACCTGTTCCAGACAACAAGCTCTTGTAGCTTACATTCAGGTTGTACAGATACCTAATGGTATGAGTTTTATTTAAAGTTTTGTTCAAAAGTGAAGGCTCAGTAACCATTGTACACGGTGTTTTAACATATCACATAGATCATCCGCAGGTAACAAAACCCTCGGGATTGTAAAAAATAATGTCAGAATATAAGTTGTTTACAACCTCTTGGAGTGAATGGAGGCAGTCTGCTTCTGATTGTCAGTGGTCAGTGGATATAACCGAAGGAGCACGAAGTGCTCTTAGACGGAAATTTACTGTCATCTTTCATTTATGTTTGTTTTATCAGTTGGAGGTGACCCAAGTGGAAGTTGACTCGTTAACACATCTTGTTGTAACAAACATCCGTTCAACCACTAGTCTTATGCACATCACCTTTGACGGACCTAGTACCTTTAATATTGTCATGCCTGGGGGTTCGCTTCTTAGCAGGAACCACTCGTATAATTGAAAACATAGTAACTGTTTGTATGAAAATGATTGAAGCCCACATTATGCAGTATACTATTCTGAAACTATTTCGATTTTTGCTGCCTCTTTGGTGATGTTTTGATCACACACACGTTGTATTGGTTTTCAGTTGCCTCACATGCTAAATTCACACTGTGATAAGGACCGTCCAATCCTTATATGCCAGTCATCTTATGTAAGCTGAACCCCAATTGCAGCTGTCGCCCCTCAGGAAAAGCTTCGATCAGTTTTTTGGAAAGTTGAACTAGACCGAAGTTTTTCTACTGTTCAAGTTCGCTGTCAGTACTCATTCTTGTTGTCAGCAAGAACTTAGCGCCAACCCACCCACTAAATACTCAGTCTGTTTAACCGGTGCATCACTGACCTTATGTTAAGCAATACGAACTCGCCACGGTCAATTACGTGACGACAATCGCTTATATGGAATACTTAAGTTTCCCGATCCAATTTACGTATATTCTGTTCCTTTTGTTCTCAAGAGTACATTATGAAAACAAGTCTGCTTTGAAATTGTTAAGAGTTAACGGATTTTTCGGATACACTCAATCATAGGCGGATATTATCAGAGATGAACAATATTTTGGAATAACCGGCAAAATTATCCATAAAACAGATTATGTACACTTCTTCAACCATAAAGCAGTCCCAACCACACCACTCAACCTAGTCCCTTCAAATCTTTCGGTAACCTTTCATCAGACTGTTTCAAACTCACAGGTGGTCTTTTATAAGCTGCCTGATAAAAATCTCTTCATGTCATTCGTGCATATAACAACGGAGTAGGCAGAAACAGTACTTTCGTTTATCATGTATACGACCAAAAACTGGCATATTTTGATAATCAGTTATTGTTATAATGATGTTTGTTGGATTAATTCTATTGGGGGGGAAATAGGAGGGATTTCAATAGGTGCAAGGAGTCTTAACAGGATTTGGTTTATTCTAAGCTCTATCAGCATAGTGAAATTCATTTCGGTTCAATTAACCGAATAGCAATTGTTTAGATGCAATCTGAATTCGTGTTCCTTAATGATAGTTTGACAAATTGGAATATTATTGATTGAGCCTGAAAACTCATTATGAAACCAATCTTCATTTGGGTTACACATCAACCGGGATTCTGTCCAAAAAATGGGCATATATAAATGTCGGAACTTAAAACGTCAATCAAAATGTTTCGTAAATAGGAAGACAAAGCTTTTCGTAACGGAAGCCGACAGAAGTACAAGGCACATCTTGATAAATAAATGGCGCCTGAAGGAAGTAAACACGTGAACTTTATTTCAGAAGCTCATCGATGCACTAGGTGTGTTACTTGGCCATATGACCCTATCCCCGACAATTACGCAAAGTGATGCTGAAATGTGAATTCAAATCATGTTTTACATATATATATATATACATATATATATACGGATACTTCTTGATGTACATGGAAGTACTTGCAGAAATATATTCGACGTTCGAACAAAAGGTTTGCATCGTGACTGTATGGGTTCAAATATCTGAGGCTGATTGACATTTTCAAATATGATCCTGTCCAGTTTCAGGTCAATTGAAACTCTTGAATAAGGTTTTCACTGTTTCTTTCTCTGAACTACCATTGTTGGCTGATCGCCTACATTGCATCTGCTCGACACATGAAAAGTTAAGGTATATACAATCTGAGTGAAATCAGTTAGACAGATTACGACGGGTGCTTCAGTTGCTCAACATCAATCGAAACATGAAAAAGCACGTTATAGTTTAGAAAGTGAAGAAAATTCCTCCACTTCTCCTGGACGTTTTAATCTCAACAACTCACCCAGTAGCTCATCATCCGAAACTAGAGAGACCCAAGATTTTGGTTTTACGCGGTGAGTGGTGTACGGACAATGTGCACTTTAAGCCCCAGAAGACCATCGGTTCAAAAATTACAGTCAAAATGTTCACCGATAAAGAAACTGGTGCTTACGCTTGAATAACCTACTAGAAATTTGACTCTTGTAGATAGACCCATTCCTCCTCTCTTTATATTATACTAACATGGCTCGGCCAAATCAGCCATGCGGAGTCCACCAGTAACCTGTTGAACGGGTCCTTTAAAACAGTTTCAGTAATATACCACTTTTTGCATTACAGATAGCTTGTTCATTTGTTACGACGCACTACGGAAGCTCTGTTGTCTGATGCGCTAGGAGACTCTTTGTCGAATCTTAATTTAACTACAGTTCCTCAGCGGCGCATTTTTGATGATTTTCACTTTTATTGTATGGCCCATTATCTGCCCACCCCGTTCACACTCGTCGATCAAAATATTCTCTGCTATTTTCAGAAAGGCAGGGAACATAAAGATCTCCATCAGGTATTCACACACATCTTTGGATGCTGAACCTCACTTGATCTTCAAATCAATATATTTTATCACTTTTCATAGGCAAATTTAACAGCCACAAGACAATCACCGCCGAATGTCAGACACTTGAACGCTAATACACAAACTGTGACCTAGTCAACTAACCAGGGAAAAAAGAAGATACTGATCGTACACCTTATTCGAGGCAAATAACTTTCGACTAATCGTATGTACTATTTCCTTCTTATCATAATCCACAATGAGCAACCCACCCACTGAGAATAAATAAATTTTCTACATGCCATTTGAACCGAACCAATTACATATATCCACCAACTGCCAAACACATGTGAACGACGTATACAACATTTGGTCATCACGGAATAGTAATTCAGAGATTAATATATATGTATATTTTGTGATAACTCGTTCCTGTGTTAACGAGTACCCAAGGCATGTTTGGGCATGAACATGTTGGAACAAAGGGGCCAAACGCCTTCAGATACAACAATTCAAAGCAAGTTGTATTTGAAAACCGGTTCGACCAATTGACTCAGCTTTAACTGATGGCTTGTTCTTACGGCTATCTTTCTGAAAAGATTGATTAACTTTGCATATTGTCCCTAATTATTATCGGTGCGTAAGCTTACATTTTTCTAAGATACTACCCTGATAAACAGTTTTTAAAGCACACTTTGGGACAAGATCAAATAGTGGCTACATCGATCAACCTGTAACAATCAGACACACTCAATAATTTGAACCGCTTTCTTGAAGTCGACCAGACAAAGACCCGCAGTTTGCCTGAATGCCACTTGCTGACTGCGAATTGCCTTATTGGGCTATGTATCTTTACCAGCACCAAGCGGTGACATAATACGCCAAAACGCACCGAAAACGACCGAGTGATAAAGCTAGCAGTGCATTTCATGTAGGTCTGCCCCTTAAAGAGCATGGTGTTTGTTCTCGGGTGTTGCAGTATCGAAATATCTTACCTTAAGGGATGACTACTATATAAATGTTTCATTGCTGCAAATAAAAATGCTTCACATTGTGCCCAAACTATTTATGCGCACAATAATATCCAGTGCAGTTCATTCTGTTGGTCGGACAATATGCCATAATTGGATCAATTCAACCACACCTTGAGGTTCTGGAAATCGTATGAAGCTATTCAATATCTCGTTACAAACCATTCGGGAAAGTTGCAAAAGATACACCAGGGGGTAGACAAAAAATTAACTGTCTACGAACTCTGACTTCAAAGGATGTATATCAAACCTAACCTATTGTGCATTTATGGAGAGATTAGTGGCTCAAAAAGAAGGAATGAATAAACCCATAATTTCTATTTTGATGACTAGTGTAACTGAAGAAAAGATCACGAAACTACTGTTTATCGTTTAGACGGGAGACAATCGATTGCAGTTGGCCTTCAAAACAGACAATAGAGGCAGACTTAAGTTAATTTACTCGAAGAGCCAAATTATTGGTTTAGAAGTGAAATAAATTGCATCTAACTCACAATGAAGGAGCAAAAGCCACGTGCGACAGCAACGTTAGTCACGCAGATTCGGCATGCGCAGTTCAAATTTCCTGGGTGAACTCATGAAGTCGACCTCTCTACACAACTAAGTAAAACATTAAGTTTGTTCGCCTTTTTCAGTACAGTGATTCCGGTGGAATTTGACTAAAGCAAACGGACCAGTTAAGTTCTCAAGTGAAGTCGAGTGAGGTCACGTAATGGACGAATGATGCGTGTTCAAAAGAGGTCATATAAAAGACACAACCAGTAAAAGTTTGCGAAAATAAATTTTTCTATCTATCTCCGGTGCATGAATGATCACTCCGACCTTGAAAGTAAAACTGAAGCGGTAAATAATTTTCCACGTAAAGCCGATACCTAGGAAGTGGAAACTGGAAACCAGTGGTAACTCTGCAAAAAAAGTATATTTTCAACACAGCTTTCACTTTTTAACCACTAGCGCAGTTCAAACAAATGATTAGTTCTCTGGCAACCAGACAAGTTAATATATTCCATTTCTTCTCAGTTGATACAAACCCGTTGAACTCATTCCACGGTCTATCCAATTAATATGGTTATTTCCAATTGACTATTCACTGAATAAATGACCTCTCTTCTTCATATGTAGCTACGGATAGGATTACAATGTTTCGCAAAATATTGTCGGTATACACATAATGATAGATTATTGTATACTAGTAATCACCATTATCATTGTTCCGAGGTGAACAGTTGTCTTTATATTAATAAACACTTCTCAAAGAGCGAGGATGCAGCGCCACAATTTCATACAAAAAACGAACCGGAAAATTCTTCGGTGGAGGTTGTTTCGGGTGAGCATTATGCGTGATTTTAAAAGATAGGGCAATAAAGCTTGGTGGAACACGTCCTCATGGCACAATATAGAGAAGGAGTGGTTGCTGATTCAGGAGAAAGCTATCATAACCACCCAAGTGGTTGCTCAGAATAAACTCGAAATAAAACGTCATAACCGTTTCTTGAAGATATTTATGTTCGTGTTTGTGCTTATTGAGAAAATTGCGAAAGCAAATCTGAGAACGAGAGATTCTGTCTAACTGCTGGTGAGCTAAACAACTGCTGCTAGCTTGACTTTTTCTCCCTCTTGTTATCCTTTGCTTGAGAATGTAATTAAGGATGTAATTTATTGTGAAGATGCCGGCTCGATAACCGAAAATCATTCACATTAATTCAACTTTTGAATTGTTCTGTCTCCATCTCTTCGAACTTGTTATGAGATGAACTATCTGGGTGTGGCTAATTATGATAAACGAGTTTTGAAAGCGGTTTGTAATGTGACTTCAACGTCCTCTGGGATAATGGGTCGAAATGTGGAAATTTGCAATTACAAGACACAGACATGTGACTTATAACCAAAAATCCCGTTGTTAGAAAAAGTAGTAAAGGCTAATGTACACGATAGTTTTACCAGCGCTAAAATATCCTGCATATATATATCACTGATTAATTTCAAGTTGAAAATCACTCAGAATTGATCACAGTTATCGCATCCCCATAAACTTTCCAGTCGGCCCTTTTCGAACACTAGAAACACTTGACTCGAGTTTCGTTCTTGTTGGAACTCGTCATTAGTGTATATCCTTAATACTACCGGTACCAGAGCTCCGGTCATGATTTCATGGAGTAATCATGTTTACCACTGCGCCATTGACCTCATATTATACACGACCGAATTACCATATGTGAACGTCCAACCGTTTTTGCTTGTGTGTAATTCCTCAGGGAACACCACCAATAGTTTGAAGGTTTGAATAAAACTAGCCAAACATTTTTGATCTCGCGTTGTTTCTTGATTGCAGATATGATCAACATTCAAGAACCCACTAGGCTGCATATAAAAATAAGCAGTCAAATCTATTTGATGTATGGTGGGAGGAGTTGACCAGATTAGACTGAACAATCGCTATGGCTAGACAGGCGGTACTTTTCATACAAGTTATGCTGGTCAAAACTGTTCACATGTCTGGTGCATCGTAATAAATGAAGGGATATTTTTGGAAGAACATTTGATTAAAGAAAAAAGCATATTGAGAGAGTGCCTGATTTTCAGTAGTCAAGGAAGTCAAACTAGTGTGATACATTCCGTTCTGTTTCATAAACAAATGGATAGCGGAATTACACAGTGGAGTGTGCAGTCTTGTAAGGTAGTACAGAGTTTAGTTCTCAGTAGGTTGAGTATAACTCATTGTAGGGAAGTGTACTGTTGTCCAAACGTATGCCAGGTATCCTCTCAGTAGTAATCGCCAATGCTGTATAGGTGGTTCTGACCGGTAATGTTGGTTACGTTGGTTCCAGGAGGATACAGCTTGAAATGATGCTAAACGGGTGCCAAAATGGGACAGGAGCTACGAAAATGTTTACTTTATCAGGATACAAAATCATTGTTGCTCCAGGTTTGTGTGTGATACGATGAAACAAAGCTGTTGAAGAACAGCGTGATAATCTCTAGCCCAAAGTAGATTAATGTGAAAGGTATTGATAGACGCGTACAGTAGGATGCGTTTCAGTCTTTGGCTAAATGTCTTACCGCTTCAAGCTAGTCTTTCAAGGACCCTTGACAGTTAGTTGCCACCACGCAAACCTCAAGAGATTCTTCCTCGTACCGCTTACAACAGCACTGAGAGGTCGTCAAAGATCGAGAGTGATGTCGTGCCGATTTGGCTGAGGAACACTGATGTTCGACAATGAATATTGTCCAGACTGGTAAAGTTAAACATTGGATGACCTCATAACACTTGTCTGGAGGAACCGTTATATTTTTAAGCTGTTTATTTTTAGTGGCAAGTGCTAACGAGTGTGTTTAAGAATATGGCACGTTCAGTTTTATAGAGCCAAACTATTATCACGTGGTACCATGCTTAAATGGTTACGGGCTACTGAACATTTCAGCAATACTGTCGTACAATACATACCAATAACGAAATGATAGTTTGGCTCAAACTTCCGAACACTTCTCTGGTATCTTGATTCAAATGTAGTATGGAATGAACTCAGACAAATACTCTTCACACTCGATTGGCTGAATAGGTGCACGGAGACAAACGCATTCGTGAGTATGAATTGGAGCACGATTAGATAGTTTCCAATTCGAACCTGCAATAGACGAAAAACAAAACACAAACCACTTCGATGCTTTAAAAGTGAAAGGGAAACTACAGCTTATTCTAAGTAGCCATATTTCAATTCGCGTGGCGATATGCAAGCAATTTGAGCTGAAAGCGAATTTAATGTACTCATCTGGAGCCCTTTACTAGTTTTCAAATAGACTGATGTTCATAGAAAACGCATCCCAACACCTTGTTTATGATCAAAGAGAGAACTTAATTTAAACTTTATGAAAAGTGAGTTGGAAGGGCTTTCATTAGTTCAACACAAGCACGCATAATTCCATAAAATTAATTCAACACTGGGAAACTGGTTGCTTGGTCATGGATTTTGCCTGCCACGAAATCCATTGAGATTATATTGTATATTTCGATTAGCTGCTTTTGCGAAACAGTGCGCAAAAACCATAAGGATGTCAGTTTCTGATCATCTTACCATTGCTCAGATGCACCTGCAATTCTGTCATAAATCAGTGGGAATTTTGAAAGTTTACATCCACGTGATTCATTTGCGTTTGGAAATCTGAGGGAACAAATCAGGGTTTTCTTTGACCGAATGACATTCACCAAAACTTTTTGAACGCAACTCCTTTTGTTTGCTTGAACGTACGTTATTATCAATCTTGTAGCCAAACTTACAGATTAATAAAACCAAAGCCACTCTTCTGGTACGTTCTTAATAGATTATTACTATGTACAGCGTCCGTAAACATTACGGTTAGCAGGTTGACAGTGAAAATCAGTGCTACATTTGTTTAGCCCATTTAAGTCAAGTAAGCGCCTGAAAAAACGCCAACTTTCATCAATCACTAACCACATTTTTCACACGGTCATAATTCTACTTATGACTGTCTCCAACTGTTACGTTATGCACAAAAGATTTTACTATACAGTTACTCTTGAAATGTACTGAAAACGCTCATTCGACTTTAGTAGATAAATACGCCCCGTAGATAGTTTTGCTGAGCTAATGAGGAACAAGTAATAATCGTGAAACCCAACTGCCGAAAATAAGGTCGTCGACTGGATTCGAACCTGCGATACAAACATCATTCTTTGAAAAGCGCATTACTAGCTGAGTTACGAGGTAATTTCGAGAGCTCAAAAACTTCACATTTACACCTTGTTACAAATTCGTCCCATTGACATGTACAGAAGCCACTAAATGGTCCGAGGAATTAACTGCTGCCACTGGCTATCTCAAGCGATTTAGGTCGGCATGCTATTTTTGTCGCTGGTTCTAATTTAGCCAGAGCCCAGACATTCTGCAAGTAGATTAAATCCCAGTTACAAAATGTCATATTAATTGTAAGTGGTTGACACTGATCTCAATCACTGGGAGTAGTTACAATACTGAGTTACTTGGCACTGTTGTCAGCAGACTTAGTGGATGTGAAGCATATTGGTCACTAATGTTAAGACAAGTCATGTAACACAATCTTAATTAAGTGAGTGCTGGTTAGCCGGTTTTGAAGATTTCTTATTGACTGAAATCTTTTTCATACACGTCACCGATGTGAAACGTTTGCATCTTCAAGTAAATTTACAGACGATCACGGTTGTTTACTGATGAGTAGTAGAATATACTAGTTTACATAATTTAAACAACACTCAAGGTTGACCGCGAATATTACTGGCTTTCAGCCGACCATTCTTATCAGAAGCAAAAAACTCGAGTTCCGTTACTGCTGGAGTCGGTCAGTAGTGAATATCCTTCACACGACCGAGACTAGAACTCGGTGCTGAGCTAACAGTGGTTTCACTTTGGGAACGTGCGCATTGTGATTTGCAAAGATTCAACCACCTTCGTTTGTGAGTAGTTCTTCGAATGTCAGCTCGTTACAAGGCCTCACAACTAAGGCTCATGTCAACGTTGAAGTCCTAAAAATCACCAACTCATTGGGTGATACGTTGATTGTTGGTGAGTGGCAGGAATTTCTGTTTTTTGAACACTGTTCATCAACTCATGTGACTGAAAGTTTGCGTGTAATAAGTCTGTCGTGCCTAGTATGAGGTCAACCGTGCGATGTTCACCACTGTTGCCTTGTAACGGCGCGACCGAGATTCTAGTCACGGCTGTAGCAAGGAAACCCAAGGATATATGTTTTAACAATAACGAGGCTCTGAGGTTGCACTTCTCGTTGATTACAGTTGCATTCGGTCAATTTCTTCAGACAGTAATATTACAATAAATTTAATACATTGAATGAATGAACAAAAAACCACTCCATTTCCATTAAACGCAATTTGCGGATATAATGGTCAGACTTTTCGCCGGTGCTTGCGCTAAAGCTAGCTGATTCGCCTAACTTGACTAGTATCGGATAGTACATGAAGGATTGTGTTTCACTGTGAGAGATAGATTGTCCGTTTGTCGCTGTCATATGTGGTTGATTAGAATGACAGTTATTTGACAAATGTTTATGGTTGAGGTGATTCGTGCACGAAGGATACGCTCGAGGTTTGCTGATGAAAAACTAGATGCAGCAAACAAAATTCACCAAATTTGTTTGAACGTATCTAGTGTAAGAGAATGAACAAATTACTGTAAATGTTATTAATCATTGGGGAAGAGGGTCATCGAGATTATTCTCTCAAAGTGAGTAAATAAAAATCAATCTAATGCAAACGTAAGGAGTCTTTGTTTCGATTGTTAAAACTGAAATTGCTTTGCTATGCTAATGGCTAGTTTAAACTAAAGTAGTTTACTAGTTTGTCAAGGGGATTTAAGACGTATAAGTGGTTAATGAATATTCGTTATGGCAAATTTAAATAGCAGTAATCAAAGTTACACTAACTTGTACACGAAAAAATCGAAGGACGCAGAAGCCTACGTCTTACGGTTTAAGCCAATGGTCATGGGATAGTGTTAACAAAGAGACAGAAAACAACAACAAAATTCTAACACAGCAGAAGTGGCAGAGTAATGAGCAGTTCAGTATATATGGTTACTTACTATTGCGTGTACGACATTGTGCTCCAGATCACTCTGAAGTCCTGAATGGTGCACCGGTAAGTGTTATTTCTGTGTACCAGTAATTATGGTGATCACGAACGTCAAACAGTTTACGGAAACTTCCCTATTTGATTATAAGTGAGTAGTGTTGTCACTGTTAGTGGTAACAGAGGCTACTTCGTCGAGTGTGTTGGGTGTAATATGTCCGGAGCTGCCCGAATCAGCACCCATATAGACCAAATTTTCTGAGATGTAAAACAGATGACTAAATAGGTTGAGACACAATATAGTGGGGAATAAATTTTTTCCTGGAAGTTTGCTTGGTGCGATTTATGTCCGGATGAAAAAACTTGAAAGAACAAATACAGAGGTTGTTGTGTTGATTTTAACCTAGTAATTCTGGTGGTCAACGAGCGGTCGGTCAGTTTTGAACGCTGGACGTGCAGCAAAATAACTTGGCAGATTAACGAACTGCTATGTGACGTATCGGACTGTGCACCAGCAGCACGTAGTTGGGTCTGTACGCTTCCACTCATAACTTCCACCCAGCAAGTGTCTTTCTGATTACATTCGTTAGTACTGACTTTGTATGAATGAAGAGCTGTGTTACATTGTTCTTTGAGATCACTTCAGAATAACTTATCATGAATCTCATACTGAGTATAGTCTTATGAAAACATTTTGAGATACTGTATAACTGACTGACAGTCATGCAGTTTTAGATCCGAATTAATGATCGGAAATTATGAAATGATACACAACTGTGTTCTATTACATATATACGTGAAAGTCGTAATACACTTCTTTCAGAGTTACAGCAACAGATGCAAGATCTAAAAAGGTTTTTAACAGTTCCCAAGAAGCATACAGCTAGGTAACTTATTAATAAACAAATGTTGTGTGTATGTCCATATTAACCTAACAAAAATAAGCAGACGTTATAATTTTGTACCTCAAACAGCTGTTCAGGCTTGGCCAACTATGTGTAATCATCTCTAATCACAGATCAAAGATTATGTGGAAATATCTTGCAAACTCGGTGCTTACTTCCAATGCTGGCGTTTAATAGGTCAAACATCAAGTTAAATATAGTTTATTATAACGATAACGTCAACCGAGTTAGTCAAGTTAGTGTGGACCTCCACCCAGTATTTAATTGTCCTGACTGTGAATTCTATTGCCATACCATTGAAATAAAGTAATATACTTAACGGACTGATGTTCACAATAAGTAACTCAAGCGGATTTTGTAAATGGTGTGCTCATCACAGAATCTTTAACGAACTGAAGTCACGTCTATATATTCTTAACACTTATAGCTAGTCGTTCTTGAGATTTTGTTCAGTTAGTCTTTTCACAAAGTTCGCTCATCCAAATTCTAGGATTTATATTCTTAGCGTATCGTATTCTAAGTATGTTATATCGTTGCCACTAAATCAACTCTAAATACTCTTCTGCATCCTTGTGAGTAGTATTATCGGGGATTAATTTGAGAACCATACATCCAGAATGGTGTAAGTGAAATTAGTCGACTCCGCACTCAGAGACATTCTACCACTACTGGTTAAATGACTGTCACTAAATGTTACTCTACAGTATCCAAACCATAATAAAACTTCGTAACAATAAACACAGAAGGACGAAAGGACACATATCTCGTTGAACTCGATTGATATAGATGTGACATATGGACTGAGACTTCAGGATAATTCATATGAAAAACCTGCATTTATGCTAAGTGATTTAGCCTCATCAAAATCGTTTAGTATGGTGCAAATATAAAACTACCTGTAGTGATGTTCGGGGAAAACGTGTTCAGTTTAGTAAGCCTACGGTAACAAAGATAGTTATTAATAATGGATGTGTGACGTTCACGGTAAAATATCAAATATACAGACTTCACTTCGTTTGCCATTCACCGCTATGCCTCAGCATGGCACCCAAACTTTTCTCTGTTCTATGCTGTTGGCGTGACATTAAAAATAATCGATAAGAAGATTCGCCATCGCCTACAGTTGGCCACTGAAAAAATTTTCTATTCTAGGTTTTATGAAGTATGACATAGCAAAGCACAAACCATCATTGAATAGCGTCGCTCATATGTCTGATCGGCCACTTGACGGAAATAAATGTGAGTGCCCTTATGTGATAAGAAATCGACCCCATCGAACAGCCGTGTTAACTGCCTGGTCCTGGGAGCAAGATTGCTTTCCCCCTCGGACAGCTAGTAGTTCAACCCAAAAGGCCATGGAGTATGTCTAATATTTGCAGTTGAGAGGGATAAGTGAAGAGTTCTCCTCTGAGAGTTTTATGTTTTCCTTTTCTTCGCCCACAGCTGGGTCTAGCATTACATAGACAATACACTGCATCTCTAATTGGAATTCGACCAAATTTACTCCCCCCAGAAGCGGTCTCACTTGACTTTAGGATTTCCAGTTTTTACACCGAGTTATTCAACATAGACAGCTGTTCAAGCTGTAAAAGTGGTTTCTGAAAGAAAAAGCTTAATTTGAGAGTTCCAATCTGGTAGTGATTCTCGCAAGATTGACGTACCTGACAACTACTTTATACCTATTAACTGAAGCTGAAGTATGATGAACTGCAAAGTATTCTGATCAACTGAACCTTTTTTAGAAGGTTTGTTAAAATCTGTAGCATCTTTTGGTTTATGAGCGTAGTACTTGATTACCTCACATAATAACGTAAAACCTGTTGATTATATACTCACTGAATAAAAACCGTATCTGTTCAGGACAGTTCTGGAATTAGTTTCACCCACTTCAGTAGGACAAACGACACTTTCAGCTGTCTACGGCCTCCTAACGTCTAACTGACCTAAATGAATAGCTCATTCAGGTCATAGGACGCTTAGGGAAGTCGTTTTCTTTAACGGGTAATTTCACTATGAAGTCTGCCTGATGAATATTTCGTTGCAACCCCTAGTTTCTTTACTGATTGCTTCTGGCAGTAATTCGGTCAGGGCGTGAACAAATCCTTTGGGATTAGAGGGCTATTTGAACAGACCACGCACGCGGTAATTCGGCGTGCAAATAGTTCAGCTCAATTGTAGTAGTTTCGATTAGCATATTAGCTCTCTGTTCTTTACTGTCAAATACGATTTGCAGCGTGTTGAATCTCATTAGACAAACCAACATAAGCAAATAAACTGACAAGCGTAACGATTGTCCTACTTGCATACATACAGGCATACATACCTACCCACCTACATACGTGCGTACATACGCACTCTCAGTTACGCATCCACCGATAGGCAGTGAAGAGGTACCGGGAATAGTGATCTGTTCAACCAGAGGATAATGGGAATTATTTCACACATGAATGACGTTCTATTGGTCCGTGATCACAACTGAAACGGTTATGTCAGTCCCAGGCACAAAGCGCATATTGCTAAAAGTCTAATGTGTTCAGTGACTAGACTATGTTCTTACTGGGATCCTAAAGATAGACATGCAAAATAAATTACTATCTAGTTAGACACCAAAATTTATGGAGCGGAAATATTGCGAGACTTACAGTTGAAGCAGATTCACTTTTAGGTTGCGTGTAATAGAACATTTATTTTGATTCAAAGAGATCACATTTAAAAAGCTAAGTCCTACTGTTGCCATTCGAACCCATGTCTTAGAATTTTGTGTCACTGTTACGTAAATGATCAACATAAATCGGTCTACTAAGACAGAGTCTTGTGCTTCTGGTGCTGCTGACATGAATGCATTAGCAAATACAAGCTCGTTATAAAAACCAGTCAATGTTTAATGGTGTTCGATGAATAACCGTTTGATTGTTGCTCCATGTCGAACTGAATTTTATAACGCAACAATTAGTGCCTTCAGAGTTGTGAATATTCCGTCAATTATCTCAAATATGACCAAACTGCTAAGTAGGAGGGTTTTGCAAATAGGTACTACTCAAACGAAATTAAGGAGTAGGGTCAAATTTTAATACCACGTTGTTTTTCACATCCTTAACTCTGCACAACAGTTGCTTGTTTATTTTGCTCTGTACCAAAGCCTCAGTTTTTCTTTCTGCTTATCTATTTGGTTTTGTAAACGTGGATGTGGATCTAAGATGCCCTAATCAACGTGATCACGGTTTTAGCCACGAAAATTTTGGCACTGATAATATTTTGAATGTCGTGTTACTTTCCAGTTTAGCATTATGGGTCTCCTCTTGTTGAGACCAATGGTACACAGATGTTATAAGCAGTTATGATGCTAAATCGGGTTTAAAGCTAAAAGTGATCTATTCTCAATTTTTAATACTTATTCATAACGGTACGAGAATCCCTTGCTAACAATGAGTCATTTGCATGCATTGCCTGTGTTACATTATTTGCCTGTACAATAAACGGTACGCACATCAACTATAGACGCTTGAAATGATTAGTAGTACAACAAGCAATTAACTAAATTCCAGAATTACACTCAAGTACTTTCTTAACTTGTTCTGCCTAAATCAAACATACTCTCAACAGATTATCGACCAAGCTGTCAAAATTTCCTGGTGACAACAAAAGTTCGTGATCTACACAAACCTTGACTGCTTTCGGACGTTACTCATTCAAACCGAAATTGATAAAACTTTACTTTTTCATGACATCACCAGAGTCTTCCATAAGAACGAAAATATTTGTTTGAGTGGTTCTTGGGAACAAAAGATTCCTCCACTCTTATAAGGTGTACTCCCTATTATTCTATTCTGCAAGCAACACTGATTTGCTTGAGGTGGAATGTTTGATTAGTGAAAGATACCTACACTCTAGGCACAGTTATTGTAAGTGTAGGCCAGCTCAAGCCTAAAAAGATATTGCTGAAGTCACCAGCTTACATAGCTCATTATAATAAATATTAAAGAGTAAGCTTGCTCGTTGTACGACGTTTTTCGGAAGTTTTCTTTGTTAAAACAAAGCACAGACTGAGCACCATAAATACCTGCAGATTTCTTTTGCCGGAAGCAATTTGGACAAAAGTAATACTGTTTGGCTTTCTCCGTTTATGTTCACTTAAATGTATGTGTGTATGTTCTGTGAATGAAAAAACAGGGTTGTGAACGAAAATGTCATCGAGTTGGGAATAAAGTTAGAAGTGTGGATGATGAATACTGTATTGAAATGCATAGTAAGATGTAATTGTGACGAATTGCGGGAATAATTACAACAGCGAATAGAACGGGCAACAAGTTACTAACGAGGATGTAGTAGGCTAATTCCACAAGACAGCAGTTTCTGTTTTTCCAGAGAAGTAAGTCGTTCAATGCTCGAAAAAATAAAACTTCGTTGCATTGTTTATCTGAGAATCTTGAATGGTTATATTTACGGTAACTTCAAGGAACATTCAACCATAACGTACGTCCTGAAGTTTGCACAATGTCCGTTTGTGTGTGAAGTCAGCGTCAGTCCCTCGATGAATTTTTTAAGGTTTTGATTAAATCAACCAGTATAAGTGAAAACAATGTTTGCTTTGAATGACGTTTAATATGTAAAGAGAACAGTCATTAACTGATAGGCCATCTCAGGATGATCCGAAAAATACATAATGATTAGTTATTGCTGGTAATATTGACAAGCCTCTTAAGTCAAACTGAATAGGTGTTCTTAACGTTTCTCTACGGATATTCCGCTAGTCGTGAAACCTGATTAAATGGTTTAGCTTAGTCAACTGAGTTTGATTGAAACGTTCATAAAATGTACTTGCAAAGGACTGCCGTCTTAAAGTTTCAGTTTAGCTTGATCTACTAGGGAAGCCATCAAAAGATTCACAGTGTTCTAAATCAGATATGCTGTGAGGATAAAGGAACGCTTTTCGCGCAAATCGATCGACATATTTGGTACCGTAAACTGAGTGATAAACAGAGGAAAATAACTCGAACTTAGTTCAAGAATGTGGTTATAGTGGAATGAATGGTTGACCAAGATATGGTCATAACGGACTTGTCAACAATACGTATCTAACTTGGCCAGCTTTTTTAAGTGAGCAAATGAAAGAATCTTTAAAAACTCGCTAAGTTTATCAAATACTTCTCATAAGAACCGGTCAAAATATCCCGATAAGAGTGACTTACACTGCACTGGTTGATCGGCAGCTAGTCAGGTTTTGGATTTATTTTTGTAATGGCCATTGCAGTCTGCCGCTTCATTCTGAAAAAGAAATCCTGTACATGGCATTAACAGCTCATCGGATATTAACTTCGTTTGTAAACGACGTGTGGATTAAGACACTGTGAACGCAAAAGGTTGGATGTTAAAGAAACGGCCAGGCTCAAAGCATACGCACTGCTATCTCAGAACCGAAATTGCATTGAAACATATTCATGCTTGTGTGTCATCCGTCTGGAAACGGTTGTACAATACCATATCGGTCATAGTGCAAGTTTTTTCGAAAAGCTGATATACAAATTCATGACAGATCCTCTGTTATTTCGTTGTTTATCAATCGTGTTCATGTTTTTACAAATAAAATGTGCTATTTTACTTTCTCTCTCTGGTCGCATTCTAATATACTATTAATTTTGACGATCTGTTTATTGAATATTGTCATACGTTGAAACAGAGTTTCATAGAGAATAGTTCACAACGTTAGGTCTACAGAACAGAGAAATAGCATGTAACAAAGGTTGCGACGCTTGACTAGTGTATACCGTTAGATCGAATAAACAATGCTGGTGAACCAACGTTTTGATTTTCACTGGCCTGCTCTGTTGAGAGGAGATTATACAATATCACAGAGTCTATTGCTTACCGGTATTGTGGCTATATTTATTAAGCAGTCAACGATAATGTGAATATACCCGCGGGAGCCGTTTATTTTGTTGCTGTGCTATGTTGGAAGTTTTCTCGTCTGGCGAGACAGTAGACTGCATGACTTAAATTTTTACTGTTAGTATGTTCATCTCCAGTTGGAATTTGCCAGAATATAGACACAGTGTGTTTCCGCGTCTAATATTGCACTATCAATCCATTGGTCACTACCCCGAATTTCTTCCTATCGATTTCCAATCATCTCAACATAAGAAAAAAATTGACCCGATAAACCTTTGAACTTATTCAGATCGAATTCGAATAAGTGGCCGTATGCTACAGCAACCTAACATTGCCTTTTTGATGACCGGAATAACGTTCGATTATTCTTGGGCGGTTTTGAATCCACTGCTTTTCCTCAGTTGGTTTGATGTTTATCTGTCAGTAACTTATGTATTCCGTGTTTTCCTGTAGTCCACAAACTGCTTCGAGATAAAAATAAAACGCAGTAACCGAATACCCGCTTAGTTATGATTTATGCCGTTGTCCTATAAAATTAGTCGGGTCACGGAATTTCGTCGTTCTGGGCTTGCATTATTAGCTGTTGTCGTTCAGTTTGTGTACTTTAAATGATCATCAAAGAAACTCTTCAGAATGTTATCCCTTCCATACACATCAGTTCTCAAGTGAACTGTGTGCAAGAACTAATGAATAACATTATCAAGTGAGTAGGCATTACTGGAACGTGAGGATCTATCAATCTCGATCATGCGTTACCATACTTAAGTCGTCCTTTATTATGTTCATCTAACAATCAAGTTATCATTGTAAATTTTGTTTGTGTTATGTAGATTTAAGCGCTTCCCGAGCAACGTAATAACCAGACATTTGAACTACGTTGGGATTCGGTTGAGAAACTGTATAAAATATGCTGTTAGCTATAGGCAGTCAACAACAATATTCTCGGAAAAGAATTATCACTCATTAACTCAACCAACCAGCGCATTTTCAAATAAGTTTACTTCCGAAATTGATTGCTGAGGTTATTTTGAAACACATTAAATTCTGTAACATCAGGATGATCCGAGCGGTCATACAACCGAAAAGTTTTTGTTTTAAACACAAAACAAAATGACCTTTCCGTAAGGAATGAAAGAACCTGGTCATAAATTCATTTTGGGTAGGTATTAGTATTCAGATAAACCAGGTGCCAGAGCTTCCTCATCTAGTTTAATTACTACAAGCAGTAGAACTAATAAGAGTGGCGGCTCGAGTTTTTAATTTGTCAAAGCTTATCAGTACAGCATGATAATAAGTTTCTGTTCTAGTGGATATTCTCCTGAAGAAGGTGTTCTGAACATTGTGTACCCAAGTTACGGCATTTTTTCGGTTCAGTCACTCTCGTCTGGAGTTAACTACCAAGTTGCTTTTCTTTGCACGAAGCACTGAAGTAGCTCAAGTTTCTTCTTGTATGGTCAGTTCTCGTCAGATGTGTGCAAAGTACAGGTATGCTTCAAATTTTCGAGTAGTTTTTCCGAATACGTTTATGCGGTTGTGCTGATTAGATAGTGTATGGTCAATAAAAATTCAAATGAGTACGGATTTCTTAAACAGTTCGTAGGAATTTCCTTGTCATGTAAGGAAGCTCAGATAAACAAAGAAGGCTTTACAAATGAACGTGATTAAAATATTCATATACTTTTCTTTGATAAAAGTATGGCCATGAACAAAATAGTAGGCTGTTTGTGTACACAAACGTCAACTACCAATACCTCAAGGTATCTCTACCCCGGATCAATCCAGTTACATTAAAATGGATAGTGTTTCTTTTTGCTGGTTTTAATTCCTAAAATTCTGCACAAGATGGTTTTTAATCAACTTAGTCGTCATCACAGACATTATCATTCTGGAGATCAGTATTGATTTTGATCTTCAACTCATGATTATCCATCAAAGAAGGGATAGTATTCAAAACTCATTAAAAGTGCTTCCAAAGGCAGACAGTTCTATCTCATGTTGGTAGGTCTTATCCAGGATGAATTGTTTGTTGTGTCTCGACGACTATCGAACTAGTATTTTTCAGTAGACGTGATGTTTGTACCAACGACTAAGTGATAAAGCGAACCGAACTAATCTTATATTTTGAGCGAATTGTGCACTGTAAACCAGTTTGCAGGTGGCATACAACTCTTTGAAATTGGTTTCTATTTCCGAGATGTGTACGGTTTTCTTCAGACATTCGGGTTACCGTCCATTTGTACAGTGGTGTTAAGCGTATGTGGGCTTCAAAACAACCACTTTTAAAAGAAAGAAACTTTCTTGGAAGTGCATTTACCTGTCTGTTACATGTTGATGGCTTTGGGGTTGTTACTTTAGAACATTATCTGAGGTTTCGGGTAGAAATCGATATCCTTCCCTAGAATCTTTGGCGTTAGATTCAGGACAGCTTTGTGTTGTGTGCAAAGACTAGTCTGGTGGATAAATTCGGACGGTCATTCTGTTCGAACGTGCAATACAGTTGACCAACAAATCTGGTGCATCAGTTGGTGCGTCTAACCGTACGGTGGAATTGAGTTCATCTATAAAAATTGGGCACGGAAATTAATATATGTCAGATCAAAATCAACCGGTCTTCCTGTATGAGAACACACACAATGGCCCTTTAGACAACAACCTAAAACCAAGGGTTTGTGACACTTGATTTTGAATGCTTGTCTCTAAGCCAATCAAACTTTCTCTGTCTCAATAACGATTTTTTATTATCCGATGGTAACTGGAGTTGGTGATCAAATTTGTAATTGTATCTGAAAGAGTTGGCTTGTTCTAGTCACATTGTGTTAAGAAACTGAAACATTTCGATAACACTTCTGTTACGGAATGATGTTGGTGTCAGTAGACGTTCTTGGCTCACAGTTTCGTGTGTAGTATAAAAAATGATACCAGTCGATTGACGGATGAAACATTCACGTAGTAACATTAAACTTTAGTCCAATAAGAAGCATCTTTGCTTTCAACAAACTGAGTTTCGGCAATAAGGTTAATCCATTTTGCGCCTTTGTCGGAAATTTAAATAAACCAATTGTTGGGTTTAAACAAGAGCCTCACCATCCAAAAAAGGGCGTTACAAAATGCGTCGTTAAACCGACCTCAATGTGGTAACGCAGTACGATCACAGGCAAAAATTGAACTTCACCCAAATTATATACACTAGTCTGAAGCGTGATCAGGAAACTGCTTGTTGTCTAATTTTGGTTTATCGCCAGTCATGACGTCAAGAAAAGTTTAGTGTACTTAGGGTATGGGAGGTTGTTTCTTCCAATGTAAACAATGCCGACGTTTGATTCTAGTGGCATATTAGAAATAAGAACTACGGATCACTGCATTAGATAACATAAGGGTGCAAATTGTAGTCAGATAATTTTCGATTTCTCTTAACTGGATCGCCTTGAATTACCATCCGATGTCGATGAAACAATGTTCTCAAATCTTTTCTGATATCTGAATGGAAGTACAATCGAACAATGGTTTTCGACCTTGTCTAGACCTGCGCAACTTGTCAATATCCAATTCCACATAAAATACCGTTGCTGCATGTCAACCATAACTGAGTAGCGCAGTGTCGAAAAGTTGCTTTCGTTTATTCCAAAACGCCCTGTTGTTTACCATTATATGTAAACCTCTTTTATGGGTTGATGGTTGAAATATCATTGCAACAATCTGGAAGCTTGTGTCACTTGTCCATATGTTTGTTGGACGAAATCTCTCGTAATTCACGACCATGAGAAAAGTTTTGATGTGACCTGGGTATTATGGGTGACATCGTGTACATGTTAGTTCTAAAACAATCACTTTGCTCCACAATTCCGACCAAATGTACTTCTGTCACATTCCATGGAAATAAGGCGATTCTCACTAGATAAGATGAAATTCCCTTGTAGAAAACTACTGATGTCCAAGGAAAGTTTCATTCCTTCTGGGAAGTATTATGTGGCACGAGGAATGCACACTTTTGCAACCACTAATTGCTACACACTTACCATGCAAGCTTACCCAGTTTATTCCCAATCCAAGCGTTTTGAGTTATTGGTGTGAAGTTGGGCACTTTGCACTTGAATGACATTGGATAAAAATCCAACTTTCACGTCACCCTCAATTTCCACTCACTATTTCACACAGTCTTAACAATAATTCTAAAGTATGTTCCAGTGTGGAAGATGTCTCGGGGTACTAGTTGACTAGGTTGAACTCTCGTTTCGTAAAAATTTGTACCAGCTGTTTGTCGATCATTTGTGGTGAGAACAAACATATGTCGTGTTAAATCTTACATCTTATCTGGATATTGTAACTGCCCCCAGTGAACTTGGGTATGCACCTTCCATTCAATCGTAGGCGGCTTTCAAATAGTGCTGCTCCGCTTGAAAGCCATTGCTGCAGTAACAAACAGAGGCAATTTGACCGATTTCACAAGTTCGCATTCTTGATACCATGTTCTGTTTTCACCGTTCACTCAATACGGCAAAATCGTATTATAATTTCATTTCAAGGCGACGGTTTGTGCCAAGCTTTAGATCTAATTCGTAGCAGACTGTTCGAAAGTCATAAGTTGTACGACGCTGAAAACGATGGGATAATCACTAAAGAATATAAACTGGTAAACTCAAAACTAGTCAGTGATATTTGTAAGTAGTGGATTTATATGGTCGACCTCTTTATTCTACTGTAATAAAAAAAATAGTCCGGCGATTTTGTGTCCTAAACGAATGATTATGCCGTACAGAAGTGCACTGCACGTCCGCATCACTGACTGCGACGTGAACTATACCTACCCGGAGCTGAGCTGAACTTCTATCGACCATGCGGGCATACACTATGTGTCTATAACATTTGTAAAAGCAGTCAATTGACTGTGTTAATTCTCAAACATCTGATTCCATGCTCACACCATACTGACTAAGGAAATGAGATGACATGCTTTTCATGTGCTCAGCTTTGCATAGTGAATGGGAATAAGTTCGGCCGATGAGCCTAGATTTGTGAACCACAGAGTGTGATATTGGAAGTGATGATCGACTCTCATCAATCCAACCTATATAGTGAGAAACCGGTTGACCTGTTGATTTTAATTAACAGCTATAACCTGTGGTTAATATTTCATTTTAAGTAGGCTTCCGAGTGTATTCTGATAACAAAGCAATCTGTCCTATGTATGACAGACGTGAAACAACTGCTTTAGATCAAGATATGTCCTCATATTTCCCCTACGGAGTTCCGTTTCCACCTTACATGTTGAAGAAAATTCCAACTAGCTGTTCTATGTCTGATTGCCTGAATGATAAGTTAGTTTTAATATACAGAGGCTGACAGTTTGTAAGTTTGTCATCCTTCAGTTGTAGACGAGTTGTTCTGTCGTCCTCCTCCCCCACCCTCTGTTTCTGTTTTGTTACAAATCATATTGATAAGTGTCGCTTTCTGCAACCAAACGACGACAGTTCATAGAACTGCTGAGTTTTTTCAATAACCAGGTGTTGTTGAAGCTTTTTCTAATTCGCTTGCATAGTGTGTTGAAAACATTTTGCTGGATGGGATGTAAACTGCCTCCGGCTTTATGGACTTCTTCAGAAAAACACTTTATCTTTCACACTGAGTTTGCACCATCCAAGCGTGTACACCCACGATAACGTTCGACTTTTTCAACGTGATTACCTAGTGTTTGCTCATTTGCCAAGATGTTATATGAGTCATTATAACCTATGACACAAGTGATCTGAAGACCTCGTTTGTAAGTAATTAACGCAGAATAGAAAAATTGTAAATAGCGATCACTCCGCGTGGCCCTGCCTTGTACTGAGCGTTTTACTGAGCCGACTCGTCGTCTGGTGAACCCAACTGTTGCTTGCTTCTTCTGCGCGGTAAACGAATAGGACAGGATGAATGAGGTTTAAAGGTCTGAAAGTGAAACAAAATGAATATTAGTTGCAATGGTCATGACAGTGTCCGCATACCGGTCAAACAGACTACAATTCAGGCACTCCTGAAACCATACCGGCCACCGTTGGACCTAATGGACTAACCGCCATTCGGTTCATAAATCAACCTGTCACCATCGAAACTGACATGCCACTACATAAAATTTAATCTCTATGAGATGATAACCGGGGAATACAGATTAAAGGAAACCGAATCACACAAAAATCGACTGTTCCTCTCTGGAAAACGTTTGCAAATAAAGAAACAACATCCAGAAAATAGTTATTTCCTGAAATTACCGATGTATCCTCTATAGCTTGTGTCTTCTTCAGAGAATCGTTTTTGAAATCAGGGTAAATATCTGACGGACATGATGGCCACTTTCTACAAGATATCTGACAAGCTTACAGGGGGTTGTGTTTTCTATGCACAGACTTGGTAAAGTGACAACAAAACGTATTTCTGACGCATTTTTACTGTGATATGCGGTTATTTTCATTCCTGTTTAACAAAGTTCCAAGGTTTACTAATGTAACTTAGAAATGTGAGCCTTCACAAGGCATGAAGACATGTGGGCAAACGTATGTTTTGATGATTCATCTTCAGGTCGATAAAATTACAGGGAAATTTGATAAAGCCAGATTGAGATATCGATCGGACTTGTGACAGGGAAAATAGGTCAATGGTCAATCAGTTAGCGATGCCTTGATTGGTCTGTCAAGTCACGCTCGTCCACTTGTTTGACCACGCGCGTTGGTGATCGATCTAGAACATTTGTGGTCGTGGTAGGTGCAGCGACTGAACAAAGTGTTTCTGATGATACAACGCCGAGTTAGACAGCTTGATTCCAATACCCTCGGCAATACAGTGTTCTAATTGGAACGGATTCCGACAGGTTGCTTTGCACGCCATATACTACTTGGAAAACTTGATCAGTGTTCACCTGCTACCAGGTTGCAACCAGAGGGGCGAGAATAGCACTGTTGCCCGATCGTGATTCACGTTCCGCAGCCACCGTGATGGTGTTCTCGGATTCATTTCGAAAGCTGTCTTGACGTCGTATCAATATAACATGCTTCACAGTAACAAGCGAATGACAAGATGCACATAAATGAGATCTGAACTATCAGTCTGTCAGTGTTGTAAAACTTGATAAATGGGAATATGGTGAGCTGGATACGGAGTTCACCTGTGGCAACTGTCTTGACGATTGCCTGGTTGAGCTTAGTTGTTAAACATTCTGCGTCACTTTCGTCCCAGAACGCCACTCAAATGAACATGTGCTTCTTTCTTAACTGTTGCACTCTAGGTCCCGATGACATTCCGATTGCGTTTCCAGTGACAAATCGTTTCCAGTAACCGTTATCACGGAGTATGTTCTCTGTGAATTTGACACCACTTTCTAACGTATTCGCCGAACAAATTTTTTTATGCTCTATCAGTCGGGCAGATCACTCGAGTTCTGTTCTGTTTTAGGAGTACAAAACTGTGAAAGTTTGGGTACTGATCTCTCCGTGTATTCTTGTGGTTAATCCTGGGTTGAACAGTTCCGTCAACTCGTTGCTGTTAACGAAGATCTAGGAAACATCTGTCTCGTTTCCGGTTTCCCCCTCAAGTTGAAACTTAACTGACTAGTAGGCGCGATTGAATATATCGCGTAATGTGTGCACATCGGTATCCAAACTGGTTGCGATGAATAGATCGTCTACATATCGATGGTATTGACTGAACTGGCTGATGGTAGATTGAAGTGTGGTACGTTCAAGCTTCTCCATGAATCTATCGGCCAGGCGAGGTCCGAGTGGGGGTCCCATTGCTACGCCATCTCTTTACCGATATGTCACACCGTTGGAGGACAGTTGTACATCGAATGTGCAATGGAGTAGAGGCTCATTCAATTTCAGTGATGGTAACCCAATATCAATACCGGTCTCAGACGCGTAGTGATAGATAAAATTGACAGTCTCTAGCAGCCGTACGTTTGTTTATAACGACACTAAGTTCAGTAAGCACCGTTTCTGGGAGTTCATGCTAACGTACTGCAAGCGTTGGAAAAATCCTAACACATGGTTTAAACTGAACTGGCAATGTTTTTTGATCGAGTTCAAACAATTTCACTGGCCATTTTGCCGTCGACTTGTAAGACGAATTCACCATATCAAATATTGATCTAACCGGTACACCAGGTTTGTGGACCTTTGGTAGTCCGTAGAGATGGGGTATAGTAGAACCCTATGGTCGTAGTTACTCAAAAGTCTTGGAGGTTATCAACTTTTCGTTTTTTAATGAATTAGAACGTTTACTGATCTGATGTACAGCATATTCACTTTTGTCCACTTCGTTGACAACTCTACGAAACTTGCCCGGGTCTGCGAGAATATCACAGTTTCCCAGTTTAATCGATTCTATTCATGATGGCAATTCCAGTTGATGATTTCATTGAGGAAACTTCAAGAGAATCCGAATATTCTCCCTAAAATATCAGTTGTAGAAGTTGGAACTTGGATGTGCATGCGGACTGCAATACATGGGTCGTAAACCGAAAGTTCTGCACTTTTGAATCTGTCTTATTACCTTACTCTCTTAGTGCTAAATTCTTATTTTCTGCACTTCCCTATTGTACTCATATAACCTCAGTTAACGGTTTATATTGATTCTTCTTACGGTGATGAAGATGTTAAATATTAGGACATGTCACAAACCAAGCTAGGCTTGTTGGATCTACACTACTAATTTGCATGTACGTACCCGTTGCTATATACATTCGGCTAATACTTCGTTTATGTAATCGAAGTTAACAAACGACGTGTTACACCATAACACATTTTACATAATGATTCCGGTCTTATTCCAGTTGCTCGTCAGTCTGTGTCCCACCTCCTGTTTGTGTAAGGCAACAAAACATTTGACTAAACTAAAGCAGTTACCCGTCACGTTTTTGGTATTTGTTGGATGCCTTCGTGAGTACATATGCACAACGGAACCCTGTGGACTGAGCTTTTTAGCACTACCGCAAACGATCGTGGACAAAAAGTAAATTATTTTCAAACTAATCGCAAATTGCCGTCCACTTGACGCACGCATTTAGTTCACAAATGCTTTTGAGCACCTTATCTCAAAACATCTTTAAAACTTTCGCTATTGCTGTTTTCAAAGTTGAAGTATATCATGTCTATTTTGATTGTATGTTACTCAATCGGACTTAATTTCCGTAATTATTACACCTCTCTCAGCAGGACTAAATATCAACAAGCTTTAATCAATGTTGAAGTTCATTACGTAGGGAGAGTGGCAATTCGTCACAGACTTGCAGTTAAATCTATCAGTTTCATATGTTCACTACTTACTTCTAGTTTTACTATATAGTTCTTCCCAAGACTACAAAGCTTTAAAATAATCCAAAAAATGTTTACTTTCTTGTCAAAAACTGTTCAAACACAGGCCCTCAAGTACTTTAAATCATCAAATCATCGTTGATTGTTGTTTTCCTCTGAGCTCTAACTTTGACAGTTTTATTGCGGTGAATGCATCAGTGTCCTGTTCTTTCAGGCCCATCTTCTCCATTGATTCCCATAAACTTTGTCAGTCCTTTCCAACGTTCCATACTTGAAATGCTCACCAACTGAAGATCAATAAATTCTGTCAGGGCTGTTTCCTTTTGAGAGAAACTAAGTCTCCTAACCACGTGAGTCATTGCTGAAGGCGAGTACATGACTGAACACTGGGTGGATTGCTGACAGCATTTGGACCGTATGGACCAATCTAAACAGGAAGTTGATTTGCGTGTGCATTTTAAATTTGGACAGAATGGTTGTACAATTTGGCCATTTAATAGGCATATGTATATTTGTGTGCAAACCAACGTTTATTTTTGTTCTGATTACCATAGCGATAAGATTTTGGCTAGCTTAGGTGTACAGTAGCTATGGGTCGTAATTGTTTAGTGCCTTTCACAATTATAAGAAACTCAACACGTTTTAATTTAATTGTGGTTTGTGGTTTGTATATAGGTAATCGTCAGGTTGCAGTCAATCTATTCTCTTGACTATTTTGACAGTCTTATGGTTGCTTTTCTAGGTATGACCTAGTAAACGTCTGGTTCTTTGAACAGACATTCTGTAAAAAATGTGGAAACAAACAGTGCCTTATTAACTAGCATGCAACCTAGACATCTAATGCTTGTAAAGCCGGTGTTGCAGCATAAAAAAATTCTGGTCTTAAAACGCAGGGTTTCCTTTTTTAATCTTGCCAGGCCAATCTCAGACTGATGAGTCCAAACGCCAGTGAAACCGCTGACATGATGTTTGCTCAAAGATGAACATCATTATGAGTTTCATAGAAAACCACAAGTCATACATTGGAACCACCCGTAGGTCTTGATTGGTATCTGCCGAATTTTGTTCATAACCGATCTAACACATAATCAACGTTTCCACTTTCGTTACTAGATGTTGTGACGGAAACTATTCACCCAGTAATATATGCTGTGGAGAATATATTTTTTTTATGGAAGCATGCCAATATACGGTCATCAGTCACAAGACAGGTGACCATTACGTAGCTATTCTGTCTGACCTGGCGTACAGTATAAACTCAGAAGTCGGTCTGCCTAAAATGCCTTAGTAATGACAGTCCCTTCCAATAGTTATAGTTGATCAGAACCTCCTAATTTCGGTCAAAATTTGGAACAGCTATCCTGCTTTGAAGACGCTTATCCTATCAGCTACATTGTTGGTATTGAACCAGCCAGTTAATCGCGTCGTTAAAACTGCATTCGTAATATACCGTTATCGAAGCTGAGGCAGTCGATCTTGTCAAAATGGAACAAACTATATGAATTAAAATCGAAATATTGCGTTTTGATTTTACTGTGACTGCTGAACTAGGTCTTTGGTTTGTTTGTCTTATGATTTTCACGTGATCCGAAATAAATATTGCTAACAGTTAATTACTCAGTTTTCCGCACTAGAGGAACTACCTGTGAGATCAAGGAGTGCGGTTCTGCTTTTGAAGAACATTTTTCCAGATGAAGATCTAACCAATTAGTACGAAGCCAAATGGTCTATGATGTGTTTAGGCAACTGAAGATCGATGATTGTTTTGATATGCAATCGGATGTTATGTTGATCTGTGGTTACAGCAGTCACCTATTTTGGCGTGCAAACGTTTTAACTTGTTCCAAGTTATCCTGCGAAACATAGTGATGCAAATCTACTTATCCCTGTTTATCACCAGAACGGAAAGACCTCAGCTGAGATCAGTTCATATACAGTTTTCTGTCATCATTCACAAATACAAAACGTGCAGAACGCATATATGTCAGCCATGTTTCCAGTCGCAAGATTATCGGGTGAAATGGACAGAGTTTCTGGCTCTAATTTCAAAATGATCCGGATAAGTCGCACATTGTTAATATGACACTGATGGTGAACGTTCGGATTTGATTACTCAGTCGCGCTTAGCGTGAGGTTACTGATCTTGATGATTAACACGCCACTGTCAAAAGCACGAGGGCCCGAGTGTGAATTCTAGTACAGACGTGAAGAAACACTATTAAGGGACTATAACGAAAGCCAAATGACTCTTTCCAGAGTGGGCTAGCCAGAACGTCTACGTGAATTTCAAGGTTGTAATCAAAAGTATGACCTACGGTAACCTACGGGGACGAAACCGTTAAACAAGCATCCATGGGAGGAATTTGTGGCACAGAACAAAATTCTGAATACGTGAGTTGACAAACCTTAAACATTGCGTGTTTATCGTAAGCGCTCAGGTACGTTGATAACATGAGGGAGGCAAGTCGTATACAGATGATTACTGAGATAATATGAAGGGAACCAAAAAATAATTTCCAGAATTCCTTATGTAAAAGAAACATTTGCGAATAGTACGCCTAAAGAAAGCCGGCGTATGTAAGGTTCACAGCAGCGTTTCAACAATAGAGAGCATTTTGTTGGTTCTGAGGAAAACGTTGAACTTCACGTTTCAGTAAATGCGTAAGAGTCACATTAGATAGAAAGTGAAATGAATGCCTAAGTAAACTACACGAACACAACAGGGCAAGTTTGATTCTACTCTGCAACGACTGGAAGAACTCGTAATAAAATCACTGAGTTGACGATCCGTGAGTAAAAGAACATATACACCTTCGTGTTCAACAGGTTTCAAAGTGAGACAGTATACCCCTCATACTTTCGCAAAACAAGGCATGTCACAATAGCTGCCTGTAACAGTTCAACAAACACGAAATGTTATATAATGATACTCTGATTATTTTGCACCCTACCTGCAGTTGATAGGCTTTGAAGCATTAAACAAACTGACAGTAAACCAAATATAACTTAGTTTATGGTTTCTCAATTTTTTCAAAGTAGTCGGTCATAATTTCTGGTTGAAAAATATAGAAAAATATACTTACTGCCTTTACTGCATATTTAATTTTGACTTTCTTCACATTGCACTTACAGTATCGGTCAGCTTCTTGCGAGCAATTTCTATCGTCTGTGTTCAACTTATTGCTTACCTGTCATCTGGTCAGGAATTCCGGTCCATGATATTCCTTTCTCGTTTCGGTAATATTTGACGTTCGATTATGCATTTATCCTTTCCAGCAAGACATTTGACCTCTCGCGAGTAATTTTACTTAAGCTCTTGTTGTTGCCTCAGATTTGTTTAATATTTCTTCCTTCATTTTATCGATATGCGTTGGACTACAAAATTACAACCATTTCCTGTCTTATCTTTTACGACCTAGCAAAAATCTGTCATTCTCCTGCGTAAATTTTTAACGTCACACTTTGAAACCTTGAACATACAACTTTCACGTAACTAGAAAAGTAACTTTCACTGTTGTTGTATTTCTCAGAAAACTCTGAGTTTTTCCAGTCCATTCCATAGGGGCTAGCAGACGTCTTGTATAAGTTTGACACAATTGAGCCACACCAACTAGGTAGAAAAAATAACGTTAACTTCTGCACAACATAGTGACAAAATTGACTGACGTCAACAAATCTACGTTCATGAAAATTACATAGGATATCACTGATCAAAATTTAGATACAGTTTTGAATGATGGCGTTTTCCAAAACATCTATTACTTGTCTTTTCTGTTACCTAGTAAATTGTCTGTTTTCAGTGGAAACAAACATATGTACATTGAACTGAAGTTAACTAGGAAAAACGACTTTGCTCAAGGCAATTAAAACTCATTGTCGTCTTCTCTGTAGAAAAAACTTAAGTGACAACTCAATGGCACGTTTATTTGTGTAAGCTTCGGCCTAATTATCAGTAGGTTTACTGTAATGGAGTGAGTGGTTTCCACGGGCTGATTTGTTTATTTCTGAAATCAATGTGTTGAAAAATGTTTGACGTTATCACACCATCACCGGATTACTGTCTGAGTGTACAGCGCATGCATGTATGTTATGTTTACCTTAGATACCTGATCCAATTGTGCAGCAGAGTTCAACAGTTTTAAACATTAAACTTCCATGGTAACTGTCGCGATAACCTGCATCGAATTAGTGCTGCTTTATAACATGTGTATTTGTGTTTCCTTTGTAAGGAAGGTACACAGCTCGTACGCCTTTCTGCTGGTCACACGCTAGCGGTTGTAGCGTTTTGCACATCAATAAACGGATATTTGCGTCATGCTGCTAGCACGAACAGAATAAATCTAAAATATGTGCATTTTGCAATCACTAAATAATTACTTGAAAGCGTTACATTAAAGAAATGAATGAACTTTCGCAGGCATTGCAGTCTATTTTCAAGATGACGGCATGTGAATGTGTACAGTAGGTGAGAAATCGTCCAATCATTCTCATCTAAATGGTACACCTGTCGGTTTTGAAGTTTTATCCAAATGTTGTTTCCAGTTGTTCCCAGCATTTTCTTCAGAATGAGAAACATTTTTCATGTTAACCTTGATATATACATTTCAAGCATCACCCACAACGGATCACAGCTTTTACAGTCCAGCAGCTGTTCAGCTTTAACGAGAGCGAGACTCCTGCCTAGTGTTTCTTTTTAAAGTCAGCCTGGAAAACCTTTCTGGGTGTGGAAAACTGCAGTCAGTTAGGAATACCGCCTACATTTTGCATCAGTCATATGTGAATAATCACCAAGCAGAAATTCAATCTTAATACGCTGTGAACAAATGTATTTTTAAAGTAATCCTTTACGATTACGGTTTGCGGTTCTCGTCAGCAACTACACAACATATATCTGCTAGCAAAAAATATGACACCAAATGCTTATCTCCCGGTAAATATTCGTCATTTTTGTATGTGATTAACACACCCTAAAACGTTTGTGTTCTTTGCTAATTCCTCGTGTTGTCACATTCCGCCTATTTAAACGCTCGTATGTCGCTTGAACAATGTGGCATAATACCGGGGTTTATTTTCATCGATCACAAAACCGACTGGCTATATGTTCAAGAAAACTTTCGATTACTTCGTTCATCAGATTTTGTGGCTAAACTTCCAATGAAACTTAACTTTGTTCAATGATATCACCACGTGGACAACACATATTGGGCAAAGCATTCCGAATTAAGCTTCAAAGTCTCGACTGTATTGTTTTGTTAATGGCAAAATAAACTAATCCAGCTATCAAGACAAATTAAGCGCTGATTTAAATCGGAGCAGGCGCAAACACAGTAATGCATTTTGTTTTTCCGAGCTCTGCAAAGTCAGAGGTTAACAATTGATTTTCTTTATGAGTCCAGCATTGAAGTCTTGAAATCTAAAAGCAGCCTTGTAACGGCGCGCTTGTTTTTTGATGTAACGTAGTTAACAAATTATGAATACTGGCAAGAAAGCAAGGTGGTCTCGAACTTTTGATACATTTTGTAGTCTGGCAATTACAACTCAGAAAGTTTTCCGTAAAGTTGCGCGTTTATCGACCAGTATACATGATTTCATTTTTTCGTGAGAGGGACCTGATGGTATCTGTCCATTAGGTATCGAGTGGCACATTGACTGTTAAATGGTTCTATCGCAATCAACTCAAGCATGAAACGTCTGTTAAAGTTTAATTCTGGGGAATACAACTAAACAGCAGTTGAGAAGTGGTTGCCGTTTACACTGACCCGGCTTCTAATGGCAACAGAAAAAATTATTTCCATATCTTTTTCTTTTGCAGCGTGTACGATTCTGCTGTCCAGCCAGTGTGCAAATAGCTCACAGATCAAGAGTTCGTGGGTGGAGAAAACACTGATCAAAGATTTGCTGCATGATTATGAGAAAAGAGCTCGTCCCGTGGTTGACGGAGTATCGCCGGAAGTCTCCATAGGTAATTACAGTGTTCAACAAATCAAGGTTGAATATGGGATGGCACTCATGCAAATTTTGCAGCTGGATGAAAATGAGCAGATTCTGACCGTCAGTGTCCGATCACTCTATGTGAGTTTTGTTTACATCTCGTGGCTTTCCAAACTTCAGAAATATTTAACTGCTTAACAATATTCAACAGTCTGACCCCGTTTGGTCTATAGATGTTTCGAACGGCCCCTAAGAGAAAAACCGAGGTAGGTTATCTAAAAATGCATTTCAGGGTTTACGTTAAATGGTCCCAGGATAACAGCGGGCCTCATAATAATGGCCTTCATGGAACAACATGAGTTCATATGGGAAAATTTCCAAGAAAGATGGTAGGATAAGCCCGTGGTGAAACAGAATTCCAACCTGAAGTTATCGAGCACTTTGCAAATAAAACAACTGAGAAATGTCAGTGACAGCTTCACCCTGCCGGAATAATTCCGTGATTAAGACAAGCTCAAAACTCCATGGGTTGCACACTAATTACATCCGGACATCAAGCTCGATAACCACTAGGTAGTAGGCCCAAGTGTTTTTCTGTAACAGTGGTCATTCTAATTGCATAACCATTCTGGAACTATGCTAACCACTGCAATATACTTCTTGCTGGAAATTGGATAAATTTACTTCACAAGTAATTTGCGAATAATATACGCATGAAAGATCCCACAAAAGACTGTCTAAATTTTGACAATCAGGATCTAAATTCAGAACATGAAGAATGCTTTCAGTATGGATCCAAACACATTAAACACATGTCATCTATTACTTCGTCCCTTACTTTGTACACCAAAAAGTACTGCTTATAGAAAGTTATCACATCTTAAAAAATTTAGATCGGATAACATGATGAGATTCTTCATGCGTTGTCTGTTTAATGTACACACACTACCAACAATACCACCATCTCAAACAATCAAACTTGTTGACTGTAGAACTATATACCAACTTGAACTGCAAAGTGCATGTCAGTTTTAGCACCACATGTTGACGTCTCAAATTCTGACTCATTCACCGGTTATCCCTATCCAATTTTTAATGTGTAATCGGGATTACCTCTTTAAGCAAATTTTCTAACTGTCGTGTGGTCGATATGTTTGAAGAGGAGCACTCCTGGGTTTACTATGCATTCCGGGTCTGAGGAATAGCAGCCATTTTAAACGAAAACGGCGACTGTAGCAGAAAAGGCGGTGATTCCGTGTTCAAGTTTAACAGGGTCCACAGTTCCCGTTAGATTGAGTTAGATTTTAGTAACCTAAAAGGACCACTTGTCTATGAGAACAAACGAATTTGCAACATGTCAAAATATTTCCATCAGGGGTCAATTCAGTTACGTATTATCACCATAACCCTAACTTTTCTCTACGTCGATAAGTGCACTCGTATGGTCGATTAGACGTCGTGTGCAACCCGGCATGCCGGTTCGTCAATTTGATTGGTTCACCATCTTCAAAACTAGAACACTTCATTTGGAAAATGAAAAATGAGTCGAAGTCAGTTAATCCAAATCACATTTCACCATGTGTGACGGAATCATATAGACCCTCTCATGGCCTAATCTAGTATTTTCTCTATGCAGGCTAATACTGAACATATAATGCAACTTAGATGCCTCGGTAGTTTGTACCTTATGTAAAAATTTCGTCACAGTGAACGTAGACAAACATCAATTCGTAGACAGATGAATAGGTTGTGTTTATTTAGGAGCCACTTGGTCTGCTTGTTCCTAGTTACACAATTGCATGTATAAACCCTACGATACTTAAACATTCTATCAAATTTGGATGGTTGAGCTTTGTCGATCTGCACACTGTAGTAGGTTTTCTAGTATTGTCTCAGTCTACTCGCTACAAACAGTCAGTTACAGACACTTACAAACGGACATTTTCGTCTTCAATTTGTGTGATTCTAATTTGGCGTCGGAATTTGTTAACTGTTCTAATGAGCACAGGCTCCGGGTCTTAACTAGTACTTTGGGTGTTCATTCCCATGTGTGGAGTTACATTTAAAGTGGGAGTGCTACCTAAACTAATCAAACTCCTTGTGCTGCAAAATTCAGTGTTTTTGGTAGCGGTAGGATTACCAGGTCATTTCAAAAACTGAATTGCAACTAACTGCCAAAAAAATTAAAATCTAGGAAGTTGTTGATCTCGCGGCTTATCCAGATTGATATAAAACCTTTGGATACATTGACCGAGAACACTAATATAATTATCCAAGAAGGATAGCTAAGCTGATAATCATAATTGTCCTGCCTTCTATCCGTCAGTTATTTCTGGGTTTGAGGATATGGGAAGAATAAATCAAATACAACCCAGCAGTTGATTTGCGGATCGATTTCAAACGAGACAGACGGAAACAGCGATATGTCAGGATAAGTCGGCTTATTTGGCCACCAGAGAGGAATGTCAGACAAACAGGACAACAAAGCACTGATCAATGGTTTATGCAAATCGTTATTTGTCATCTTCTCAATTGTCAGGCATGTCCGTCTCCGATTACTCTGTTGCCTTACCCGCGTTTTTTGATTACATAACATACTATCACACTCTCTGCGCTTTCAAAGTCGCAAATGAGTAATGGCTTCTTCCACGGATTATAATTAATGTTGTGCTATCTACAGTTTTTAAATAACATCGGAAAACAGTAAATTCCGGTCACTTGTATGGTGAAGAACAGTTGTGCTGTGAACTCTATGTAAACACACTCACCCGAAAACTCAAACTGATTTAATTTGCCTAATACGCCCAGAATCTATCCAGTTATTGCAAACTATTTACTTATTCGTGTTAATTTAATACAAGTTAAGTTCAAAAGTGCCAACACTGGTACACTTCGACTGCAGCCCATGCATTACTAATGTTTGGTTTTTTGGGATAGCATTCAGGGAATCGAGAAACTTCTTTGTCTTACTGAGATGATCATCAGAAAAGAAACCAGCAGTCTGGTGGATGAGTCAAATAACGCGACAGGAACATGATTTATTCATTTGGAAAATCGGTTCGTTAATACTTTTCACAGTTAGTGCTATTAAAATCGCGTGGGGGGTTTCTGTCGGTCGTATGGTAGGCACAATTCCCCGAAGAAAACTGGCACAAAACATTTTGTCACACACACATTTACTGTAATAAATCAAATGCTAAGGTCTTATCATGGTGTCAACTGCATTTATCTTCCTATGAAGGTCAGAAAAATAGATGTGTTGGACTCTTGACAGATGAAGAGAAACCATTAACACAGGTAGGAAAAAGAGCACTTGGGTGAAGCTGCTGCATTTTAACTATATCAGGAAAGGATGTGCAGACACAGTTAACCCAAATCATCTCAGATATTCTTACTTAGTAACCGGTGAAACTCGGCCAGAATGACGGTTAGGAACCATGTTCAAGTTGTCTATCATTCACGTTTAAATTAAACACTCAAAAGGTAGACCTTGCGAAATGAATTCATTCCGTACATTCTCATCACTCGTAACCGTGAGATTAATATGAAAAATCAGAAGACAACTTTACTTCAATAAAATGATTAACACCACAAGTAGGGATGAGTGATGAATGTCACTCACAGCTAAATCCACGGGAAGTAAGGATTGGCAACCAGTTTTGGTTGCTAAAATCTGATAAACAAGGCGTTGACATTCTGAGAAATTTGTGATCTGTAACCGCTTGACACGTTCGCGACCGAAAATGCATTGTTGTCACCGTGATGTTTGGTTGACAAGTGTCTTACAGAGGATGAAGTGGCATTCTTCTTAGCTACCTATCACTCATTAACGAGTGGGTTGTAGCATCTGTCAGCCACATATTCCTTGGCCGTGGTTTCAAGCGTTCATTGTGTCCAACCTTTGCAAGTATTTCCGTGATTGCAGTCATCGCCAACCACTGATAGATACAGTTGCTGTTGTGAAACTTAGAACTGCTTTTTAATCGGGGGTAGTCACTTGTTAAGGTAAAACGAGGGTTTTCGCATTACACACACCCCTCAACCTAGTGTTAATCATCTTCCGGGAGGTGTTTGTTAAGCTGTCCCCGTTGAAGTAAAGTTTGAAGGAGACGGCTTTCTTGGGAACTTCCTCAACAGCATTTTCCAAGAGAGTCCGTTTTCTTCATTTTCGAGTGAAACTTTCCAGGGTAATTATTAGCACTGACTGATTCATGTGACACGGTTTGCTCAGTCTGTAGTCTTTTGTCGGAATATGTCCTTGACGCTGTATAAACTAACGTACGAGCTGGTGACCTTCTGTATATTACAGGAGTAAAAATAAAGAAGTTTTTATATTGTCCTGTCCGTGTTGGCTTACGATACAGTGAACGTTGAAAAGATCCGTCTGGTCGACGTCTAATCCAGATGTACAAAAATGGTAAGCTCTTCTCAGTTTCCTACTCGACCACGTTGAATGAAACATAAGGTGCTAATATTTAATCGGAAGGTTTTACTTGAAATAAATTGACCTGATTCCATTGGAAAATACAGTTGTGGAGGTTATCAAGAAAGAATCAGAAAGATCCGACTAGCTGGAGAGAGACTGATACGTCTTAGCAAAATTCCGATGCAAGCGTTACGTAAACTGTAAAGCCGGGACAAGCAGTAAGATTACCGAATCGTCTACTGGAACCATTGCTACACAGTGTCATAGGCTTTCTTAAGAGGAGCTGGGACAATGTACAAGATACTTCAACATTAGACCATGGAAACCGAATTCTTTTAACAGCATTTTCGATAGGAGAGGATACGTACTGATAGGGCAACCAGTTGGATGATGTGGAATGGCAAGAGAGTTTGAATCCGAAATGTGTTGAAAAGAACGTTAACACAGGGCCAGTAGGTCATATGACTGTTCAAGGCAACTTCCAAATGTTTAACTGAGGAAAGGAAAGACAGAACTGCATTTGTAAATAATAAACATTCGTTGGAAAGCAGATTGTGCCGCGTTTTTCAAAGGCGAACAAAATATCAAAAGATCTGCATGTACTAGAAGGCAGATTAGTTAACTCTGACTAACACTTATGTGCCCAGTATCACATAATTTAGGTATATGAACAGAACTATGTCAGGATGACTTGCTTTGACCATTGTGTTTATTGAATCGAATACAGAATGCAAAACAGCAGAGCCCAAATCCTGACAGCCAAAATGGATCACTTGATTGTGGCTAGTGAAGCAACTGCATGAATGTTCCACGAGTAAAAACATGCTATGCTAGCTGCGAATTCCAAGTAGAGTTTTCATAGGCTGTCAAATACCTCAGTGTATTATAAGGCGAACAGCTGTAGGCTTTTCACCAGGTGATGACGACTGATTGATTATGAACTGCAATCCACTACTGAATGACGAATCACTCGAGAGGTTATTTTGTTTCATAAGAAATCTCAGTGTACAAAAACGCACCTACCTTAACAGGAAGGAGGACCGTGTTGAAAAAATAGCAAACAGTGAGGAAAGATTGCAGATAACTGGCCGTTTGATTTTAGCAGACAAAAAGGTTTTTTTAAACTACTAGGCTAAGATCAGACATATATAATGTTTTCCTTGGTCTTGTACAGTTCTGTAAAGATAACCACCGCTGTCATCTTTAAGGATCTTAGCACAGAGTTAATGTCTTGTGGTGCGTTCTACTCACTACCTGTCTGGGAACGTTCTTAGGTTGAGTAGACAACAGTACCAAAATTTGAGCGTTCATGAATAATGCAGATGTACTACGGATTGACGTATGTTCTAGTGTATAAGAAAATTCATGGCGATCTGCAGACAGAGATTAGTGAGAAAAGATAGTAAAAGCTAGCATCCTAATATCACATTACCTGTCAGGAATTAGGGGAGTTGCCGAAAATGTGCCAACAATTGCACGGCCAAAAATAAGTGAAAACAACTGAATCATCAGAGTTCCCATTCGGTAATTAGTGTGTATAAAAAGCATATAAGATGAGACCACTTACATGGAAGGGAGTTTCTAACCTAAACACTATTGTGTTCAACACGTGTCTGTTAAAAAAACTTGAATTTTCACAGGGCATTCGCATTAGTATTCCTTTGCTTATGGACTGGAGGGTCTTGGACACATGTATTATTTAGTACAGTTAGGACAGATTGTGTCAAACGCTCCATACTATGCGAACTTTACAATACGTTTACATGCGAGATCACTTACGAGTTGCTACCACGTTTCAAGTCCCCATCACATTATGTGAACAACACCAAATCTGAAGGACATTTTGCATGGAGAACTCCTGGCTGGTTACACATGGAGTCCATGTCTGAGAAAGAGCGTGGAAGCAATTTAACCCAATTTCTATGACTATCTCGTGTTGTTGCGTAGGTCGCCTGTTGAGGAAACTCACACATTAGTCAGTTCCTCCCAGTATGTCGGTCGGCATTTACAACGTAATTAAGCTGCCGGGGACTGAGATGGTAAGTTTTTCATTTCTCGAGTAGTTCCACCGTTATGCAGTTGGATTAGTTATGGAAAATTTATTAGCTTTCGTTTCAGCCGACTTTTATCCTAAGATTTGAGTGAAAGTTATTCACAGTGAATGAAACCTTTTTATGCGTTATCTCGACGACATGCCACTTTTCAATCAGTCCACATAAGTAATAGCTAACCTAGTGCAATGCATAAATAGTTATCTTGAGCAAAGCGTTAAATGCGAATTTGAGGCCAAAAACCGTCCCCATTCCTGGACACATTCGTCAGTGGCCAAGATTATGGTTCGGTTAGAAGCACCGTCTATAGGAAATCCAAGCGGTCCGGTCAGATTTAATGTCTCAGTAGCTTCACGTTGGTTCAGAATGAATGAACACTGGTGAGTACGTTGTCCACACGAGCTGAGCGAATTTTACTCGAGACAGATTTGCTGCGAAAAATGAATCGTTCACGTCTGCTCTACTTTTGAACGGCCACCTCAGAATTTAAGTAGAAGAGCACAGTGAACAAGAAGCAATAACCAAAGGGGCTTAAAACTTTAGAAAAAAAGGTTTTTAACGGCGATTGTTTTGTGCAGCAAACAATACAGAGATTGAGAAATTCAAATGATCGAACATTTAATGCAGCTGAATCCCGTATAATCTCTCGGATTCAGAAGCTACGAGTGTCTTGAATAGAAAATCGGTCTGTCGGTACTACGTAGCACAGCATCTACGGCTTCATGTTTAACTGCGGGAATAGACACTCAGAGAGAACCGAGAGATTCTCCACCCTGAAAATCACGAAACACGCTCAGGTATCTGGAGATGTCTCTGCCACTGAAGAACGATGTTATCATCGAAACACGTAAAAAGCCAAATTCCGTAAATGCAAGACAAGTTCTGACCACCGGTTGCGTTGTCGGTCTACACTGTATACTCATAATCTCGTTAACATATTCCGGACCGAGGTTCTCGCCGTTTATTGAAGCGGCCGAAATCAGCTGACCTAAGCAAGCTGTGTGTTCATAAACCACTGTTCGTGAACCTGATCCTCCTCTGGACTTAAGAATTGATGCCTCCCTGTCAAACGACTGTTTACCTCTATACCTGTTTTTTATCACAGTAAAGGCTTATTCACGTCATCATAAACCTGACACTGAAGAGAATATATAAATTGCTCGCATCCATCAATTTTCGTGTTCTAGTCGTTTTGCCCAAACTCCTGGAGGGAACAAATTGTTTCAAACTTTGCTTGTTTCCTATAAACAAGTGAGGTAATTTCCTGAAAGGTTCAACTTGTTAACAGAAGAGTTTCCCGCTTATGTTTGACTTACGGATAAACGTCACCAACTGAACTTACCAAGGTGCGATGTTTACAGTTAACCAAGTAAGTCAGCCAAGTGGATTCGGTCTTAATGTCATCGGAAGCCTAAAATACTAAGGTTGTTATCATTATTGCTTGCAATATTTTATTTGTCATTTATCGAAATACATTCTGTATCTACAACTTCCATTTCTAGCGATGGTCAGATCATCATCTTGTATGGAATCCGGAGGATTACGACAATATAACTCACATCACAATTCCAACATCCAAAATTTGGATCCCTGATGTCGCTCTTTACAACTAGTAAGTCTTAATGTACAATACTAACTACTATACTCGAAAAACTGTCCACATTCAAGTAAATAAAAACATCAGCAACATTTGAACGAACCTGCTCTTCTCCTCTTATGCATTCGAAGTCTTTTTAATCATTTAGATTCCTGATCTGTTCACTGTGCCTTTGTAATAACACAAAAGTGGAGATCACGATGGTGAGATTGAACAGTTTATTGGAATGGCAAACATTAAAAATACAAGCCTCATCCACCTTGTTTACTTTTTGTAATCATATTTAGAAAGCAGATATTTATTGTTGTATTTAATTCTACACACTGACAAAGTTAACAAATAACTGTACATGCCTGAAAGTCTTTCAGCAGTTGCTTGAAGATGTACACCCCCCTCCTCAAAGTTACACGAATATCAGTTTTTACAAACATCTGTTCTATTCATACAAATAAGAAGGAACTTAACATGTAGCCGTATAGGTACAAGTAATTTAAAACACTGTGCCAGAAACATCTAGAATGGCGATAACAGAGTTAATTTTATTTACATTAAACCTCAACTATAAAAATGACATGGGCAGCGGAATCCACTTTACAGATTACATCAAACTAAATGTTTACTTCATATAGGTCGAATAAAACATTAATCACGGCACTTTTGGACAATCGTCACCAAGTCGAATTCATAAACAAAATGCTTGATTTTTCAACTAACCTGTTGATGGTTTGTTGAGATTCGAAATTTTATGACATAGTTAACTAAACTTTAGGTTTCTTACCTAGCGTCAACTATTCCGGTTTTAGTTGTTGGCTTTAATTGTCGAAAGGAAAATATATCAAGCTTACATAGTATTAAATTACAACGAATTAAATGGTATTTCATATACCCGTTGACATCTGTATTCGATAACATCTACCTAGTTGGACATTAAAAAAAGAGACAACATAATCAAAGTCCAAACCAGACATCGTTGTCACTGGTCAGTGAAATCTTTCGAATGTCACATTTTTTCTTAAAAATTGTTAGAATACCCGTGCTACATGCGCTTTGCATATACTCATAACAAAACGCTTCTTGATGTTATTTATTGCAACGTGTTGTGGTTGTCAATACTTTCGAAACTATGTGCATTCTTTGATTCTGCCTCCGTCGACAGACCATTTCATGGCTGATTCATTACGGAAACAAACTAGGACCAATTTTTGTACGAAATCCTTTGGTAGTTCAGCATGGGTTGTTTATCGAATGTGCACGGAAGGATAACTTATTATGCTCAAGCGTCTTGAGTTCGATATTTGCTGCAGTTTTAGAATGTGATTTGCCTAGATGTTACGGGTGTTCCGAGCGTAATGACGTGGGTGTGTCCCCTCGTTTGTCATGTTGCGATCGGAAACTGATAACCCATGTGCATTGCGACGCAGCTCATGCAATTCTACAGGCGCGTGTTTTATCAGCAGACCATGGCTGTGACACTTCTGAGTCAATCAATCATGCTCACAAAAATTCGTCCAAGCCTAGCTGCATTACCAGCTATAATGGAAAATCGGTTAAGTTCTAATCGCTTTCCGTAAAAGAAATAAAACTGCTTATATATCTATGATGGGTAATCTAAAATTCAGTCATTAACTCTCAACCTGGTATTTCGTGCAAAACGCACAGGAAACAGCTCTCTGATTTATACTGAATCAAAAATTTTGGACAGAAAAAGTCAAAACCAGGTGGACTTCCCTATGGAAATAGAAGCTTGGAGTTAAATAACAGCTACATGTTTACAGTACCACCGGAAATATGAAATACGGCTCACATGCTAGAGTCAATCAATCTCAGGTTGAAATGATAAGTTACTCAAGTAACCTTCGTGTCAGGTTTGTAGTTCAGTTGTCTCAGACTTCAAGTTTTCACCAACAATTCAAAAAATTGGTTAGAAGACATTGCACTTTCATTTGGTTTTTAATCAGAGACAGATAGTCAAATGAAGTTTTAGTTGAAATTATTTTCATGCAAAACGTTTTAAAGTGACCATTCGTACAGTCGTAGAGAAACTTTTGCCTAAACTGTTGCATGAAGTCCTTTTAACCACGGTATGACCAAGATTGGTTTTCTGCATTGAACTGCACACATTTTAATATGCTTTAAGTGGTTTGACAGTAATCAAAGCTACGGAACTTAATATGCCGACAATCGGTTTTGAATGGAAACATCCTTCTATGGATGAATAGCAACACAATGAATTTTACTTCAACATAACAAGCAATATTTTTGCACATTAGCCAGGCCATTCAGTTGTATGTCAGAATGCTCGCGGTAGATAACCGAGGACATGACTATCTACAAAATATTTCGGTGAAATTAACCTATAGAAAATGTCAGCGTAATGCTCACAGGTTTAATACATTTACAACGAATAAACCATAATGTCAGATGTTACATACTAAGCGAACCGATGCGGCAACAGACCACGAAATGTCGGCATGCCATCAAGGGAGTAAACATGTCTGCGAAAAAATATGTTGGCAACGATTATCCATCACGTTTGAAAACAAGTACTTAGTAAAAGAAATTGAAGTCAGTAAGTCAACGAATAATTTAACACACAGATCACTTACATTACTTATGTTACGTGACCTCCATGTAATTACAGTTTTTTGAAAGTATAGTTCATTCATCTATAATTGCCGATGGCAGGAATTCCTACATGAAGAAGATTTCCCGGAATTTTACAACGGCTTGTAAACAATCGTTAATTCGGTTTACTGGTGGCGTTTCACTTTTGGGACGAGAGCTTCTTCAGACCCCATAAAACAGTTACCAATTCGGTGGTGTTCAAGGCAGGCTAGACGTAATCAACTACACGAAACTGAAGATAACAGATCATGGGTCACGTGTATATAAGCAGGGGTTGATACTTAGTATGGGTCATTAATTACAACAGATCGGAGACACGTGAACAGCAAGACGGAAGTGAAAACAACATGGCCTGTCAGATAGGTCTGTCAAAAGGTCAACTGCTTCTGAGGCAAGACGATAGGACAATCGCAGTTTTAATTTGTACAGATTGTCACCTCATCTAGCCATCAGTGCAAGTCGGTTCGATCGATCCAAGATCAGCCACCACGAATCAGAACGTTCAGCCCTGTAACCTTTAGTTACCGTGCAGTTGACATTCGCAGCTTCGATGAACTCAGCAGTTGGGCACTTGTGTAGTTCTAAACCAATGTCCAATTACCCCAACATTTTCTAGATCAGTTTCAGGATCTGTGTCTAACGTGTAAACAGCGACTGCAGAATCCCTGTTCATTGCTTGATATTCCTGTTGATTTCTAGGTGACTTTCTGATGCTTCTTTGATATTAACTGACTCTAGGTTTGAGTTCTGGTGCTGTTTGTCCAATGTAAACTTGCGGACGGTCTTTTACTATGTACTCACAGTTGCTGGTTCTCTCAGAAGGCAAGGGGTCCATAGGATGAGGCAATATTTCATGCAGTGTCGTGCCTTCTCAAAGTACCTTTCTGTTGTTTGTCTCGCCCATTCTTTGGAAGGAATGACAGCAGTATCTTTCCAATCTGTTGGTGCCTTCTGTACTCGGTTGGGTAGTCGCCTTAATTGCCTTATAAGAAACTGCTTAGGGCCACCTTTGCACATTAACACAGACCATCACCTAACTCTGCACTGTCTTCCGATCACCTACATCTGTTCACCAAAACAGAGCGTAATGGACTATTGAGCCTGCAATGCTATCATAAACCTGTTCAGGTTGAAGGGATCTATAGTTAAAATTTTAGGCACATCTGTGGTTTTGTGTCAGACGGTGATCTTGAAGCCCCGTTCTATTCTATGGGTCAGACACTTCAGTTTGGTTACTTACGAATAGGCAGAATGAAATACCACCAATTTTGCGAATGATTCGTCTGGTCTGAATTAACGTCTGTCATAAGTGAAACGTCATCAAAAGACCAATCTACTGACGACTCACAAGTTTTTCTGAAATAATGAATCCTCAATCGGTCTCAAGTTTATTTACATGAAAGGATTGCTTGAATTTTCTCGGTAAAATTTAGAAACATTTTACTACAATTTATTCATTGTCACGTGCGCATGTAAAAACTTGTTCGTTTCTGTATACTGATATTCTTGTGTGACAGTTGTGACACATTTGTAAGTCCAAGAATAATGCGTCTGGGGACATGAAACATTATCACAGAATCAACTTATCTGCAAATCCAACGAAAGCTAAAACAAATTCGAAATGACGATTTCTGAATGATTGTGCCAAACAGAGATGATTTGCTTTTTTATTACGTTTATCGCGGTTATCATGATTTGGAAGAAACTCTGGTCAATGCACCACTATTTTATTGAGAAATCGCGTGTGTTGACCCACCACCTTGCATGAACAGTCTGGTCCTTCTAGGCAGGATAATCAATCAAATTTAGGAAATACTTCCAGTGTTTATGCTTTTCCTATAACCAATATGAAATGAACCAGACAACAGGACTGCAGTGAAAGTAAGAGTCAGCGAAATGATTAACGAACACCAGAACAAACTGTGTTCCATGGATGGACTTTCCTCACAGCAGTATATCGAAGTAATTTATTTACGGGTCTTATACACTACTCGCTGGAAGTTGTAAAGTAAATCGTAATGTGTGAATTACCGAGCTTACCAACAAGACTTCATCAGATCAACTGTCAGTCTGGAAGATTATGTGGGTAAACTGATAAGACAACCTACAAGCAGGCGTCCGGTATTGAACTGTTTAAACTGAGAATTATTCGCAATTGGAAGGTGGGAATCAAGCCTGACAGATTTTGTCCAAAGTAACTGGAAAATAAAAAAGAACGCTGCAGAGGTTCTCTCAGCATGGCACAAATGTTGCTTGAAATAAGATAATCTACTCAAAGAGCTTACTGAAAGAAACGATCAGCTTTAGCCTCTTCTTGATTTCTATTGTGGTTGAAGACAATTAAACGCAGCTTCTTTTTCGACTGCGTTGCCTCCGGCATGATAAGAAGCCTCGTCATTTATCTAACATCACTACACTAAAGTGGAGTCTATGGATTAATAAGTAATCACAAAACTCTGTTGAATTCCGAACGCACTTTGAGGAGCCCCTTCAACATTTGCTTATCTCCGTCGTGAAATATGAACCACTTAGTGTCAGTTGACCCGTTTCTTGATAAGCCATCTTAACTTGACAGTTTATGGAGTGGTTTTGCAGGGGTATTACAGATGACTAATCACGCAAGAATTTAGTCAAAGTTTGGCTTCGGGTACGTGGCTAACGATCATGTGCTGCTTCAATACTGCCACTATTTTATGGTGTCTTCTGAAAGAGAGTAAGATAAGTAATGTTTGTTAACGTAACTTAGGAGCTTGGAAGGCTAACAGCCTGAACTGAACCTGGTTTTCTACAGAATGCATTAACCTGCCGTCTCGCTAAATGTAAGGTCCAGATTTGGGGCAATACGATTATGAACAGCTTCTGATATTTCCTTCTTGATTGTCAAAACAGTAATGCTTTTCGGTTCAGCGCATTGGTTGCATTGGTTCATGGATTTTATGCAAATGCCACTTCAGGGAACTCTTCAAGTTAGCTTTCACTGGGTGACCAAACTATATCTGTTGTAAATACATACGTACAGGACTTTAAGACAGTGTAAACTTATGATCTTTTTACACTTGCGTAAACAATTCCGAGATGGACAGAATTGTAGCTAACTTTGTTCTCTGTACCTACTGACATAACAATTGATGCTTTTAAGACGTCAGCCTACTTTGTCAACTAGAAATTTTGGGCACAATATTATCGGTTCTGCTCAGACAGCCCATTGGGTTGATCAACGTGTGGGCCGAACAATCTTTTTAATACGAGCTGACGGATTTGATAAAAGTGTCTTCTGATATATTTAGTCTGCAATCAAAACTATTCATTTGGTTGCCGTATTTACATTTCTTCATTTTTCAAATCAAAACTGGTATCAACTTAATCCATTCTCTTTACTCGTGCTCTGTAATAGCAACCTTCGGACTACTACGGTCATTCATCACTATCGTAAATTTTCCAAATAGTCAATTTAATTCGCTCGATCCAAAATGGTTTCCTAGTTTTGAGGCAAATATTATCGATAACAGCAGACATTGACTGTTGAAGTCGTTACTCTTTAATCGACCATAATTTTGTTCCACTTCGATACTCAGTCTACAATTGTTTCAGTGGTCTTCCAGATCAACACTGCTTGTTTACTCAGTTGGGTTGTTCGGACATCTATTCTGTCAATATGAGGAGAGTGGGATTCAGTTCACGTGAAATTCCTTCTTTCTTTTTGTATGCAGCTGTTGTCTAGTTATGCCACCTTCGACCAGTGACTTTTTTATTAGATTTCTTTTGACAAGTATTTAATAAAAATATTTATTTGTCCATCTTCTTCCTAAGTTAATAAACGGCCAATTGAAACCTTGATAGTCCATTAAGTTCACATGTTGTTTGCAAATGCAGTATGTTCAACTCATTGTTTTCCCAGTTTAACCCGATTTTCGGGTAGGTATCGCATTCTAGCTTCCATCTGCCAGTTCGTACGTTATCAGAGAACATGCTGTTCTAATGCTAGCATTTGATCATTCTGTATGTAATCAGAAGCAATGCAGGGACACTGACCTGATGTAAATAGTTCAAACACTTTTATTCTGCAAAAGAAATGTTTAGCCTTCAGTTTATCCCATTTTGTTCTGATTGACATCTTATCCCTTCAACTTAAAACTGAACTAAATATTTAAATGCTCTTCAAGTCACTTCGTGCAAAATCAGAAAAGCAGAAAGCTTGCGGAACAAGTGAACAAAATAAGAACCGACCAAAGTACCAACGATCTCCCGTGAAGTTTCCACAAACAGCTTAGGCTCAGTGGTGTTGATATGTTGGACTTCACATTATTTGTCACTCAGTTTCATACTTGTTGACATATACTGAGTGCACAGTAACTGTCGAACAACAGTGCTTACATAATCCCAAGCAAGTAGCGTAACTAAGTATCTTCAGGCCGGTACAATGACATAAGGTATTTACAGAGGTAGGTCGAGCGCTCCGTTGGAATCAGGATGTTTTACGGAGTATTATGTCAGCAAAAGCGATCTTTTCAGGGGTTGTGTCCACTACGGTCGCAACCCCCCTTGAATGATGACCAACCTGCCTGACCAAATCAATGGGCGGATGTGACGTAGTACGCTACTCAAGGCATCGTCAAATGACCGACCAGTGACTTAGTTTCCTCCTGATGACTTCGCTCGATATCTTGGTTCATTTCCATAAACTCATACAACTGTACCGGCCAGTAGAAGCAGAAACACGGGTCCGTCTGTTTTTATTTTCATTATCGCAATGGACTTATTTGAAAAGCAAAACAAAATAATGCACTTCATAATCATGCGCATGTTGAATCACGGATTTTTTCTGGTACTTTTCTGTGATTAAGTGTGCTAAAAGTCACAGGAATGTTTTTCTGTTATTATACACGTGTGGTTTACACATTTGTGTGTATTCTTCAATTAATTTCAATACTACAGAGCCGCGGTTGTTAACATCCAAATATTTCGCAGGATTCTGCTGTTTTATGCAACTACATCCCGAATACAATCAAAAGTAGTTTACAGGCATACAAGTGTATCCGGTAGAAATGAGCTAGTAAAGAAACCTGCAGCTCTTCATCTGGTTCAGTTAATAGCGTGTGAATGCTAAAGATGCGCATACGTGGATTCGACTTAACATGTCTAATAGCTGTTGTCCATATTATTATATCAGATATCCAATACAGATCACTTTATAACTGGTTTATGGCTTGCTTCGGTTACCCGTTGAACAGCGCGTTTAAGTCGAAATACACCGCAGGAATACTTTAATTTTAAGAAAGACATATACTCTTAGAGTAGCAACCAAATGGACCAAAACTATGGCAGTAGGTAAAGATATTGATTTTCAAACCGGCATTCCATTACGATGGATTGTGGCCATATTTGCACTGATCAAGTAGAGGCTGTGGGACTTGAATTCAAGCCAGTGACCCTTCTGCGTCACAGGTCGCAAACTTCCTCCGCCCAGCAGTTAGTCTTATGAAAACCGCTTAATAGAGAAACATTAAAATTACATAAACGCAGTTTTGTGTGCTTCGAATGTAATAAAGACTGATGAACAAGACAAAAGTGGTTCTGGACCTTAAAATATCACGTGTGTGAGTAGGCGGTAAATGACTACTCTTTTTAAACATCGGGAAACTGTGTACATTTGTTCATATAGCTATCACAATAATGGATATAGAAAAACGATAATCCCGGCCAAATAATGCTAGGTTGTGGTTTCAATCTGCCGAATTAATTTGAAGAAATATTTTAAAAAAATTCTTCTAGGAAAGTTACTAATGAAACTATCAGCCGATAGAGCGGGCTACCATATGCATTCCTGTCCGATACTGGGTTTCACACCGTAAGTCTTTCATATCATTTGTAACTAACGATGTGGGTGATCCCCTCCTATTAAGTGGTAAGCATCGCCTACTAAGTTCAAGCAACAAAACAACCGGCGTACAAATAGTTAATAACTTTGTAGCCATCTGACCACCTAGTGGTTTGTTTCAACCCTTGGTGGTCACACTGTGCAACACCTATTGCGGTAAAATTTCTACTGGACTACGTAGGAGGTGGCTGAACGCCTTTACTCTATTCAGTATTACATATATGTGCACACTGATAGAGGAGCAACTAATCGAACAAGAAGAAACTGTCTACAAACACATTGACAAGCTACTGGTTCGTTCAAAACAGTATTCGGGTGGAATGGAAACTAACAGTTTACAACAATTATAAAGAGCCACTCACCTTTCCATCTAAATAGATTACTGGGCGCCACGCCTAACGGAATCACAGTTTAACTCTGTACCTTCTGAAAATAGTTTGGTTTTCTGTGTTCCCTTCTTAAATAGACATGTTTGTCCGCGTGAATGTGAATAATTGTCACAATAATTCACATTTGTATGGATATCCTAGGAGCCAGCTAACATTAGGATTATGAAGGAAATGACAATCAGACCATACTGGTTAATAGAACCTAGTATCAAATCCGCATATCCAACATTTTGTGATTCTTTTAACTTACATTCGTTTTACTGCTTGTCAAACATCAATCGTGAGGTGGATTCGACAAAAGAAGTGGACTGGTATTTAACAAACGACATTCGATACGATTATCATAACAGTATATCCAATGCTTTCCATCATAAAGCGCATTCACCTTTCTACCCTGCTAGATTACAAAACAGCAACGCATCACACCAATATTGATTGGTGGTTTATGACATTCGGGATTTTAATTAATTCCAACTTATGAATTAATTAAAGTAATAAAAACGGTGACAACCCAGGTCAACTGATTGTCATCGATAAAACAGAAAACATTATACAGAATTCATCTGATATTTCCCAAACAAATAATCACTTCAGCGGGGTATCCAATAAAATCGGATGTAACAATATTAGTCGTTTTACTCTCTATCATTTATTCCCAATGTATACCTTGTGAAAAAGCTTGCTGAGTCCTGCTTTTTTTGACTTGCTCGTTTTAATGATTACTCATCGTGTACAATCATGTATCAGGAATTTGTCTAAAACTAGTTAACATTAGTCAAACACAAAAAGTTGGTATTTTGTATCATTTCGATTGATGTAAGTTCAGCAAAAAATTAGATATACTGTGCTAAATACCAACTGAGAACGAGCACAGTTGTTGGCCAAATAACAAAAGTACCCAAACTACTTATCGCTTTGTTAATGCCAACATAGAGCACAGTTTATTCCTTTTACGTTAGCGTTCGTTTGTTCGAAAAGAGGAACACTAAACTCGGGTTTCTTTCTCATTAAAACTCGTCAATAGTGCATATCCTTGCCACTGGCGAAACTAAAATTCCGATCACGCTTTCATAAGGCAACCGTGTTAATCATTGGGCCATTGACATCACATTAGGCAAGATCAAACTCCAGAACTGGTGAATTTGTGCATTTTTGTCAAAGCTAGACAGAATTGAAAGTCTATGGGCATACGAAAACTGCGATCAGTTGTGCGTGATGTTCAGTCCATATCGTATTATTGTAGAATCCCTCAACGAAAATTATCCACATGTAGGAATAAAGACATATCACTTGTGAAGTCTGTAAGATTGAGCGCAGAATTTTTCAATCTTTGGACAAATTATGACTAAACGCTGGAGATTTCTTCAAACCTTTTTAGTGCATATGGGAAAACATCTTGGTTGTAGGCGACTTACAAAGTGCAGTTTTATTTGATGAGCGCAAATAAAACCTGTTCTCCAAAACAATCAGATATTTCCTCCTCTCAGAGTGAGATTTACTAACCACTCAACTTATCAGAAACGGCTGACGATAGAAGCAGAGCTACCATGGAAATCAAAGTAACCTAACAGGACGTAAGCGAACAGTCCAGACAAGGATTGCTCTATATGATCTCATAGCCTAGATTACACGATGATGATACTGGAGTAGGATACGGCACGATACATCTCTCAAATGTTAAAGATGGTGGTACTTCTTGTAAATTTCTTCAAAATGCTAAGGAAGTAGATTTTTCTCAGGTATCAATTAGTCATCAAGTCAGGCGATTGATTATTTGATCTAATCAGGTTAGTGAGTCAACAGGTGAAAAGGTTTGAACATGTGACTCATTGTTATTTGTGTGATTAAGAAAAAAATGTTAACCGCAGTTAAATACACGTCATGTGTTAAAGTATCACTTATGTATAGGTCAAGTCACTTCAGGAGTAGAGTCACCCCCAAATGTGCGGAAGACACTACTAATCCATGGCTCAGAAATTCTTACACAATCGTATTAAAATATACAGTTTTTAGTAAATGGAACCCACTGTTGCAAACAAACATATAGGTTATCATAGTTACAGTGGTTTAATCTCAATTTCGATGTAATTTAAATCATATGGGACTTTAAGACTCAAATTACGGAAGCAAACTAGTCAGAAAACACATCAGAATTTTAGTCACATTTTTCAAACACCCAATTACAATGTAGGTCTCACGACAACAAGACATCAGTGCAAGCATGTACCAGCCGCAACTGACTGGATATTTTTGATAGATAACAGGTCAGTTTTAATGACAATACAAAATCAAGTTAAACTTGATAACTGATAAACAGTTGGATTTGTGCTTGGGTAGTTTGACAAATAAACTTGAGCTGTGAACGCGACTCATATATACCCACAGTTTTCGCGTTCGAAAAGATCTTTAGCATGTTTAGTCAGATAAGAGTTTTCGACCATAGGTTTGCTTTTGTTTGATCTCCGCCATGCAGAGAGTTGAGTCCCCATCCACGCTCGCACTAGGTATTCATATTTTACACCTTGACGTTGATTTTGTTTGTCACGATTGAAATAAGGTTCATAACAATTTATTTGTATCTGCTTCTGAGTACTGCCCATATAGCTGAATCCCATTCAGACAGAGTGAATTATCTGCTTTCCTTCTGTCTCACAGTAATGTGACTAGTTGTTTATGTTGTGTTAATCGTCACTAGCATTTGAGTTTATGACTTTATTTTCAAAGGACCGCTAGATACATTCTTCATGTTACCACGAAAGCCACAATTATTGTCGTGAGATTTTTCTTATATATTAAACATGTTTCCTATTTCTTAGCGGTAAAAAAGAATTAATGTTTTATCTCCATTAGGTATCTGAACATATGGCATTGATTAGTCAGTGCCCACATTGGTCAAGTTCAGTCAGAGTATTGAAGATAACTAATTTCACAAATTCTAAAGTGTTTAACTGAACGAAATTTAATTAGGTCAGTTCAGGTGAAAGTCCTACCCTTAAATAAATATTCAACAGAACTCTGTAAAACCGCAATCTTTAGAAAATTTCGTAGACATCACAATAGAAATACTATGTCGCTAGTGAACAAAATGCCTAACTGCAAAAATGTAGCAAATCCTTTAAATGCAAATGAAAGTCGAACGTCAGACAAAAAGAAGAATTCGCTATTGGATACTAAATAAATCAGAGTAAAAACTCATGTAATTTCTATATAGTTGGGAGCGAATCACTTTCGAATGGGTTAAAACTGCACGTGCATCAAATAACACAGCAAAAGTGCATCCTTTGTTTGTCCGAAAGTACAGCGATCTGGAGCCTATGTTTTGTGGCGAGAAAGTAGATGTAAATCTCAAAATCACCATGCATATTCGGACTTAAAGGAACAATAGCGATATTGATGCATGTTTTATTTTGCGTAGCACACTTTCAACTTATTTCCAAGAACTTGGAGGCCTAATCATTTTTTGTTTCGTTTTGTTATTCCTCCCATCTTTTATCATGAATGACCTTTGTCAAAAGTTCTCATGTTGACTGAAACATAACTACGGCAAGTGTATATACCTCCTCCTAGGACAGCACGTTAGTTAAAATACCGGAATCCAACAGTCAAATACATAGAGTTTTTACTGTATGTTTCTGTTGTCGAATTCGTGAGAATGAAAAGTGTAAATGTTAACTTTGAATCTTAGGTGTTTCCTCTTTGCTTGCCTGTGTATCATTATCATATAAAGGTCTGTAACTGTGTGATTATAACGAATAAATCCATTTTGTGTTCAGTAACATTCACTTACATCTGCGACAATATAAACGAGACACTTGTTCAATGATTAATGATATGCAGTTTTGCTGTAAATATGTCAATGCCTTCATTGCCTTGTCGACCAAAAGTGCAGACCTCGCAAGTACAACGCAAACGTGTAATCATGTCCAGTAACCATTCCCCTCTATTCCAATGACAGAAGTGAAATGATTTTTCCGCTTTATAATTGGAAATAGAGATATTGCAATTTGTCTTCCACGGAAGATATTTATCAGGAGCCAACAAGGACACACATTTACAACATTGTGTCGTTCACAGAAAATTTGATTCTCTGTTTAAACAGCAGACAAGTGATAGTCGACTCTGAGGAACATTAAGAGGATATATATTCCTTCACAAATATAAACTTCGGAAAGTTTGTCTGGAGCATATCACGGAGAATCCTCAGTGTTGCTTTCACAAGCTTCCAGCATATCCCCTAAGTCGGAAATAAGCTTTTGCCCCCGCAATCTTTACTCTGCAGCAGATTGACAACTTAACTGGTCAATCGCCGCTTTTACCTGTTTGGTAGACGAGGTTTTTCAACAGTCACGTTAATAATCTGATTCACTAATAATTTCAACGTCAAACCTTAATGGAAAATGAGAACCCGTGCACGTTTATTCATTCTGATTTTGTTATAAAGCAAACCTCATTGGTCGTACGAAAAGCTATTCAATCAAAGTGATAAAGAAGTAAATTTGACAAGCATCAATAGTATGTCCTCCTCAAATATGATTGATTATATTTACCAAATTGATACTAAGAACCCTTGTGTTGTTTACGAGATCCCACCACGTTAGCCAAAACCCTTTCGACCGTACACATTAACTACGGGCGAATCAATTCGAATTCAATAATAGTTTCTACTACTGGTTCCCCTAAAACCTGAAACTTAGCTTGCTATTCCCTTGGCCATGGTTGGATCATCCGTGTTACATACAGTATAATGAAACTGACTGAGCATAACTCATACCTACTTGTGGCAAGGCAGCCTAACGTGGATGAACATTTTGGTTTCAAAACATGAGGCCATTCAACTTTTAATTATCACGTTATCACTTATGAATGTATAATCGAGTACCTCTGTAGCTTATCGATTAAATGATGAATCACTGAAGACGCTTCCTTGCATACTGGCTTCTATGACTGAATGCCTGTTTCCCAGCCAGAGAAAACACGAAGCATATGAACCAAAAAGAAACGTGGCGTTACGTCGTCAATTTCTTAGTAGAAGGATGTTGTCAAATGCGCCTATTGGCACGTATTACTATCAGTTCGACCACTTGTTTGCTGAAACATTTATCAACGTGTTTTTAAGATCTGGAAACCTTGTTCGATGTGACATACAGTTTCCTGTGCAAGCATGCACAGGAAGGACGCACTACTTGCAAACAGTAGCATATTTCACACATTCCACAACACGACAACATCATGCCGCCTACAGAACGCCAAGAGTTTACGAGAGCGTATAATTCCTTCTGAGCAGATAAAAATCAATCCTTATTTGTTTGAAGGATGAATGTTGTTTTATCAGTGTTTCTATGCAGTCAAAAAGGTGCACACGGTCTTGTTCTCAGGCAGTATTTCCGGATGTGCCTCATTATTTACTGATTGTCTTGATTGGTTTGAATACGTATTTAGACATACTGCTTCTTCTCATTTTAATCTTCACTGTAGTGCGGACGAACGATTAGAAGAACGTCGTGACTGTGCCGCCAAGGTCAGCCATAATGGTGTAGTTGAGTGGCACCCGATGGCCATATATAAAAGCACGTGCGCTGTAAAAATCAAATATTTTCCGTACGACAAACAGAATTGCACACTGAAATTCGGACCTTGGACATATGATGCGTAAGTGATGCTGATTCTATTACATTATGATTCTGTTCAGAAGCATGTTGACCAGTAATTTCAGACAGACTGATAACATGTTGTTTGATATATATGCCCTTTCGCACTCAAACTTTGGCCAGTCTACCCTGGTTTGTTGCCTATGACAGTCACTAAGTTAGCTGGTTAGTTGTTGGCGTTGTGTTTTTCCGGGTGGCCGCAACCGCTGGCGTACTTTTTGGTTGTTAGATACATATCACAGACAGGTACACTGTTTCGTTGAGCAACTGGTCCACCAACGAGAGAATGAACAACGTCCTCTTTCATGTCCAGTGAGTTCTATTGCGACAGCAATGCAGGCCAACTGTGTTAACATTTTCCCATACTACGTTATCCCAACGCGGCCATCATGGCGCAAAGTATTGTGATCACATGGATTAGTTTAACACGTACACTCCACAACTGGCAGTGTATCTGAAAGTTCTCTTTTAAGCAAGCCTTTATAAGTAACAGTCATTACTGGGGCTACACCGGCCTGTTTCCTTCTCGGTGAGCGTAGATGCTGATGGTATCTAAATCAGGCGAATATTAGACATAATTAAAGAAAACACAAAAAACACAATGTGGCTCCAACAGATTGCAAAGTTGGGCCACAAAGCACTAGCCTCCGGTTAACTCCTGTACATGTGACACGATACACCTTTGATACACGTTTGCCCACCGCAAGCCTTATGGAAGACTCGCTACTAAGATCCGGAAGAAGACGAGTACAGAGACTGTAGCTGGTATCACACCTGAGCAGTGGTTTTGGAGACCTTTACGCAACACTTAGAATGATAACCCGGTGAGTTGAGAGGTTTTCAGCAGAAAACCTTCCTTTAATGTGCTTTCTTAACAAAAGATACCACTCTGATTGGTAATGTGGATCAGAGAACTGTATTTTGGGTTTTAAGGATCATTTTATTTCCATACTTGTGACGGTTGTTCAAACAAAATCATTCCGTTGACCATCAACGTATCATGAACGCTCTTCTTCTGACACAGATTTTTAGTGAACAATTGAATCCTCTGAACCACATTGGTAAACGCATTTCTTAAAGGCCAGTAGTTTCGGGTTCTGATGACGTAACAATATTTTGAAAGAGTTAAGAGGGACCACCTAGTGACCTGTTATCATAAGGTGTCTTGCAATCGATGATGCGGGGCTTCGAGTACCAGATTCACCGGTTTCCGGTTGTTGTGTCATGCGCTGTTTTAACCAGTTTGGGACGTGTTCGGCCACGTGTTCGACCAGGTGGTCCCTCTTAACTCTTTCAAAATATTGTTACGTCATCAGAACCCGAAACTACTGGCCTTTAGCGAAGCCATGCGGATTAGAGCTCACCAGCCGGCGTTATGTGCACAAAAGTGGGTGAAGCAACCTATAGGGTTGCCGTGGTGGTGATGACATAATTCGTGGTGTGATTGTATGCGTGTCCATACCCTGTCTATCTCTAATTGTCTGTCATATATAACTTGCATGTTTTACGTTTGCGACTGATGAGAGTAAACGAAATGTTAACATATCGCAACATATGTCTTCTTTCTGCGCTGATGAAGTTATTGAAGGGAACCCAATGTTTCAAAATTCGCATTTCTTAAAGTATATCCGCAATTGCGAAATTTATAAGAGCATTCTACTAACTTGAACTCTGAGGGAATCCAGACTCTTCTGCTTATGGTTGTAAACATACGCCATGAAGTTAAAAGGAGATTTCTTCTTGGGATAACCCAGAACGTAGTTTTGTCTGGATGAATTTCATAGCTGATATTTTTTAGTGTTTTATCACACACCAATAACCATCGCTCAGAATTATGCACATTTTCTTTGTAAAATAAGCAAATGTGTAAGCTTGGCAAATTAACTGGTATAACAATTATCAAGAGCGTTACTCATGCTTTGTTTCCCGTAGGTCATTCTGCAGATGACTTCGGCTTGTGATCAGAAGAGGTGAATTTTATTTCGTTTTGCTCCCCCTCAAGCGAGCGTAAAATGGACGGACAGGAATGCCTTGTCATATAAATAAAGAGGGATTTTTGCAGCCTACGGAGAAAACTCCTCTCTGTTAACAAGTTTCATCAAACGTGTCACCTTAATCATGCGAAATGTTTTAAGCTGCTCACAGGAATTCTCTTTCTTGAGAACGGTTTTTCACTTCCAATATCTGCCTCGACGTTCGATGTGCTTGCACTCAGAAATGGTCTTTTGCACCGGGTCATCAAATTATGTTTATGCAAGACCCCGTCGAACAGGAAAATCATCAGTTTTGGTGAATTTGAAATAACGTAGCCGTTTTGACATGCAAGATCCATTGTGAAGGGTGTTCTCCGTGAGCGTCGTTGTGTAAACGAACTAATGCAGCATTTATTAAACCAAGGCAATGTTGACAGCCAATAGGCCTGTAACAAAATGTTGCACTGTGTGTTGCGCTCAGTCGGAATCAACAGAATTTCCACTTTTAATCCTGTTTATTAAAGATTTATAAACACAGACTTTTGACATCTTTCCCAGTGATAAGTTTTTCATAACCAACAAGCGACTAGTGAATGCATAACAGTTGTTTAAATATATATTAACAAACTGGCCTCTGCCCACTTATCGTGACGTTACAGGTACATGTAAATGGGTTCTACACCACATTCATCTACGCATTCTTATACAGTGGCAATACTCAGATTCGTCTGACTGGTAGAACATACTCAAGGCACACCTTCAAGTTGCCGTCTTTTGAGCTCACATAAAACTGTTACCACAACTACTACACCTCCTTTTGCTTGATTTTCTTTCGGGTGCAACTTTGTCGAATACGGTCATGTGGTTCACGGTCTACTGTCTGGGGAGAAAGTGTGGACTATTTATAGGCGTTGTTTTCAGTCAGCAGTGCGTGGTTTCGACGATTAGCTGACCAAGTGTATTCTACATCAATGCACTTGGCTTCCTGTGTTCACCAGTTCAACTTTCTGAAACGTACAGGTTCTCTGTTCTAGAATGTTTCAGATACAATGAACTTGTGTATTCTAAACTGCATCAATGTGCACGCTGACGTTAGCAAATAGTTAAGCACAAAGCCGTAGGCTGCTGTTAATCCATAATACTGCAAAAGCGAAAATTTCCGAAGGTTGGACTAATAACCAGTCTCACTTTTAAGACAAAAACCTGTCATAAATAAATTGCATAAATATTCATTTTATTTTAACGAACTTCAATGAAAACAGGCTACTTTTGATTTCTATTTCCTGGCCTGTTCTCCTGCTGAATTTAACTGGCTGTCAGCAACAGGTTGCTTGTTTTTATTTTGCACACACGGAAAAGTAAAGGAAAGAACAGTTATAGAAATTTGACCCGCATTTTCCTGTAACGAACGTGGCGATTTTTATCTGTTCCATTTGAACAGGTTTTTTGAAATATTTAAATAGCTTTCTTCAAATGTATCTAGTTACTGTAACGTGGCGTCATTGAGTTCGTTATTCTCTTGCGCTGAACAAACAAAGAACTAGTGAATGGAAACTACTTAACAGTGGTTAGTCAACATTTTTGAGCGGAAGGACAGGAACCGTCAGTAAATAGTTTGATAAAATGCCTAAATATTCAAACTATAGCATACAATCTTTAGGAGTACGACTTGACTGACCTACGGGTTAGACGTTACAACGACTATCAGGCGGAAAAAAACAATTTTTAAAACACAACTAACAGCAGAATTCTACAGTTCATCAACAATCCATGAATGTTAATTCAGTACTGAGGATAACAAAACACCCACAGTCTTTAAACCCGTGTAGCACAGTGGTGTTTCAAGGGCTGCAGAGAGACATCTAAACTGTTAGTAACTGCCAGCTACATTGTTTTGTTAGTACATACCCCACTTGTATAGTTCAACAAAACAGTAGCATAGTTGTGATAGTTTACCGAAACGGAGACATGAGTATTCCAACACTTGATGGGGAATCTCAACGCGGCGGCCAGATGTGTCCAAAAGCCCATAACAGATGAATTGCAGGTAACACGGGTGAGTGGACCAGCCATAGCCTAGTTAAGTTTGACCAACGGTCGAGCAGTGTCATGGGTGGAAAACTGCCCGCCAATGCTCGCCAGTGAATTCACTTTCGCTAGATTATGGCTAGCCCAGTCACGCGTGTTACCTGCAATTCATTTGTGGGGTTCTGGACACTTGTGGCCGCCGCGTTGAGAAACCTTACCGAGTGTTGGAACAATCACGCTTTCGGGTTGGTCATCCATCACAAAATTATTGAACGTTATCGATAAAGTAAGTAAACTGTAAAAATGATTTGGCCATCTTTTTAATTGTGGATAAGCAATATGGTAACATTGTCCGCTGAGGTTAACATCACCGCAAGTAGTGCAGTCTACGAGATCGACGGTTTTAGTTAGACATGTTGTAGCATGTAACTGCCTGTCACATCGTGTAAAAAACTTGGTTTCCGTGATACGTAAATAAATCTATTAAACATAACGTGAAACCGTTGATCTGCAGACTGAACTCAAATCTTGATGAAAAGTTTTCAAATCGCTGAAAGACCTCGTGACTAGTAAGGTTTGCCATCAGTTGTCGTGTAAACATTTTCTTAAACAGCAAGGTGGATGTGCATTTCAGATGCCACACTAACAAGGCTACAAAAGCGAACGTGCAAAATGCAGTCACATTCCCGATTGTGCAAAAGGCGGTCACGTACACTGTGACGACAGCTTGGAACCCCAAAAAGTAGAACTAGTCTACGTGAAAATTGTGAAGACAGAATAGGACCAGCCTCGAAACAATTTAATGAAATATTACATTATGCAAGCAAGCCGTAATTAACTTCTCAATGAAACGCAATAGGACAAGTTGCCGCAGGTTTGTAATGTACCCTTCAATAACAACGATCGGATATTCATAAAGATTTAAAAGGGAGGTAACATGGGGAAAAGCATGAACACGTGAAACTAGAAAGCATAACTTCATTTCTGAAATGCGGGATACTGCAGTGTAATGTTGAGCATGGAGAAATCAGTCCGGACTGACGTTTACGGTATCCATTACTGGGGCTTAAGTGGTCCGTGTGATTTTTTTATCACGATGTTGTTTGAAAAAGCGATCAAGAACGAAGTCAGTTACTTTGTGGTTTTTTGGTCCGTCTTCAACTAATAGCAGTAGAAGAAAACATGAATACCCACAACGTTACTGAGAAAACTAACGAGCATGTTAAACCGGTATTGTCACAAGATTAAGTGGCACTGTTACCTTTCTGTCGCTTTCCTTGAGTGATTTTAAAATTCGAATATCTGATTATTCGCATCTGAGTTGTGCCACAGTCACTTTTTGCACAAAGTATTTTGCGTATCGCTGAAATTTGTGTGATTCCCTGACACCACCATCAACTTTGGCGTAAGCAGGGAATGGAAAAATTTACGGAAATTATAGATATTAGACAATAATAAGCTGTAAATTGGAGCATACTCATTTGGACCAAATGTTACACCAGCTTGGACTACTCCCCGGTAAATTAAGTATGTAACAAATAAGATATTCAAGAACTTGACACTAAACTATATGGCAGAGCAGCCAGATAAGACGCTAGCTGATGAAGTTATGAAGATCAACAACAATTGTGTGCGACAGCATGGTTTATTCTTTTATGAACTGCAGTCTATCGGAAGATAGAGTAGTAAGGTTACGGACATGTCTTGTTTCTGCGGTAAATCCTCAGGCTAATCACAACATGTTAAATATGACAACAGACAGAAAATCCGTCAGCAGAGGTTATGGACGTCGCGGTTGTTATCATTTACGCAATCGCACTTGCAAATTGTGGGCTCCGTTAATAGTAGACTAGGGCAAGTTGTGTACGTTAGAAAGCTTCCTGAGCGCGGAGGTTAGGGTCGGGCAATTGGATAATAATTGCCTCAAAAATGGTCAACATTAAGAACCTCATCGTTCTTTTTTGGTTTATAGGCAATCGATAGACACCCTGAAAGAAAGTTTTCTTACTGATAGAACGATTAGAGCTGATAAGAGGAGCAGGAATCACTTCTGAAACCTTTGTACTCACACCGCTGCCCAACGACTTAGGATGATGTTCACACAACTTCTCAAACGATGGCCTTACAGTACGACCATGCATAATGTTAGACATAAGCAGGTAAATAAATATAGACAATGGGTGGTTGTGGAACAGGGCAGATTGTCTTCGAGTTGTGATAATGAGTGGCGAACGAAAACTGACGCACAAATTAGGGACAAAGTAAGTTGTTTCAATTATCTTTTCGAGCTTCCCTGAAAGGCAGACTAATAAATGCGAATTTCTCATTCAGAAAAGGTCACTTAGATTTCAACTTTACCGTCTGCATCACGTTCTATATGAATTCCATTGGATAGCCGTTCTGGATGAACATCTTTTGTAGAAAATCCCGGTCAGTTTGCAATCATTGTCCTCTGCTGACCGACTTTTTACTCACTCTGGTTACTATTTTCTCATTTATTGTGGTGTAAATAGGCTGGCGATCAATAAAAGAGAAGAAAACCTTGTCCGCTGTGTTGTTGTCCTCGTGATTTCGATGAGCATTTTCGAAAGAATTAAATCATCAAAGGACTCGATGGTTTTAAAGAAATTTAGAAGGTATATTGTTTATCCCAGTGCGGTTTTAGCCGGCGAATCGCAATAAGGTTATCCTCATCCAGTTGACTGATTGGTACACGTCCAGGGGACTTTCTTAGGATAACCATATTTATTAATTAATTTTTCTCTCTTGCGAACATTTATAGTTTACTCAAACAGAGTTGTAGTTTATTAAACCGAACCGTTCTTGTCTACTCACAATCGATCACCTGTGGTCATGATTGTTTAGTTTATCGGGGCTCAGAAACTGAGAGTATGTGTGAGTGGTATTCACCATACAGCAATCCACCTTCGCAGACTTCAGCAGGTATTGCAGTATTAATTTTGACTATTGCCGTTTGTGAGCCCTACATTTTGTTCGTACGACCTTGAAAAATAGCACAATTACCATTGTTGTGCACACTGACACAAAGTCACAAACGTAACGCAGGCAGGTAAATTGTTTTATCGACAGATTCACGCACACGAAATTCAACTGAAACTATCATTTTCATGGTACCTTATATTAGTCGGAGTGTATCGCCATTCTCTATGGACATTCTTTTGATGCACCGATCAGAAATTCGCAATTGTAAATTGATGGTTTCGACAACAGATGCGATAAACGATGACCATCCGTGATCGGTCAGTAAACTTTTCTGATGACAGTTTCTTAAAACCTTCTATTCATCCCCTTGGTGATTAATGATGACATTTTTACTCATCATACACACTACTATAAAACTTGAGGCCAAAGCAATTTCTCAGATAATGGGTTTCTATTATGACTGCAGTCAAGTGTAGAGTGCGAATTAAAAATTCTGTACCCGTCGTTACCTGTAAACTAAAAATGTTCATTTTTGAACGCCTCCACTAAATTACTCAAAGTTTACTGTCCACCCAGCTAACGAACTGAAGAACTGATAGAGTAGATTCAACAATAATTTAAATTGATTTCATCCCAAACAATAACGTTACACATGAGCAAATGCAAACCGTCTTGTCCCTGAGTTTTAGCCTCGGTTGAGCTGATTTGCAAACCCAATATTCTCTGTGTTTGTCATCTTTCTGTTACTCAGTGGTCGTGTCAACGGTACTTTATACGATGTTGACTGGAATCTGAAGGAATACAAAGAAAGTCCGGAATGGAAACTGCTCAAACATCGCGCATGGACAAAAACAGAGAAGTATGACTGTTGCGCAGAAATCTACGCAGATCTCATGTTCGAACTTATAATCGAACGACAACCGGCCTATTATAATTACTTGTTGATTTTGCCATGCTTTCTACTGTCTTCTCTCACTCTGGTTGTCTTCTGGCTACCACCGGAAAATCCTGCCAAAATGGTTCTGGGTAAGTGGCATCATTTACCAAAAACTGTTCCACTATACCAGTAGACTTAGCCCGTCTCTGGCTTTTGGTTAATCATATTTGTTTGAATGCTCATGTGGAAACAGAACTTCTAAAAAAGTCAGAGACTATAGTATACCGGATGTTGAAGTGTACAAATGCGGTATATCAATCCGACTGCTGCTAATCCGAATTACAGTATGATGCATCGATCATATCATCTAATCAAAATGTATATGATACCAAAATTCTGTGAAATCTCAGGTGAGCCGTAGACCAACACTCTCCAAAATGTAACCTGTAGAGTAACTTCAGCTTCTATTTTTCATACTGTCAGACAAATAACGTGGAGAGTCTAAAACTCTTTCATAAGTTGACTTGTTTGTTGTAATTCTGCTCTCACGTGAGTTCAAAGTTTGCTTTAATGATGACTAAATTACTTTAAGCAATATAGGGCAAATTTTCCCGAGAACTTTTGTAATAATTAAATCAAATCGACTATTAGGTCCAGATTGACGAACTTCGCAGGATAAAATCTATTTGAATAATAACTAGGCTATGTGAGGTTCGTCCAATATTTCCCAGTAACCTTCAACAAACAGCCAAAAGTATACACTTACTGAAACATAAAACACAATTATGTCAGATAGCATACTACGAGAAGTCGAACTTCCACTTTTTCCTAGTTTAATTGACAAATCAGAAGACCATTGTTACAAGATGGTATTACAGTTTTGTTTATTTAAGTTGGATGAGACACACAACACAGCGATAAAGTGTAGATTTAGGAAAACGAAACTAACTGAATAAGCCTTTGTGCACATTGTATGTCGGTAGAGAAGACCATAACAAGAGGAGATTCAAGATTTATTGATAATAACGGTTGATGCCTCAGATTAATTCGAGATGACGAGTTTGCGACAATACTTCGACGAGTGTTTGCTGAACAGGTTGCAGGGCCAAGCTACAATGAGTACTTAAGCAACAAGAAAGCCGGTCATATCAGGTCATGTTTTGGGTCAGGCATCCAATATAACTGAGGGTTTATTCTTATCCTGAGGAGTGGGTATCCATCGGTCATTCTTCTGATGCAAATGCCAACAACGTTAAAGTTGGCCTCGTAACTGCGCTGTACTGTTGACGATCCCCTAAGCTGTACTTTAACATGATGACACAATAGCGTGCTAATATATCAGTGAGTTTAGTTATGCACTCTTCACTAACACCGTAAATGAACCTAAGGGCGCATTAACTGAAATGCAATATACCGCGTACTGTTTATATTTCAGATCAGGTGTGCAGCTTAAATAGACAGTCTGTCTTTTACTAAACTGATATCGAGCTGGATTTTGTGTGCAGCATGGCTGAAAAACCGTAGAATTCCATTGAATTTTAGGTCCAGGTGGATGTACTTAATACTGACTGACAGAGGATGCTGCGTAACTTAGATGAGTAAGTGTAACTGGTTTACGTGATCAGAAGCATCTTTCTAATCAGAAGTGGAAATTCTCCAGTAAAAGTCACTGTAGGTTTATTCACTAAATCACAATTGTCCTCCAAGAGTTCCAGTGAGTCCTCCTCTAGGGAACAGTCGGCTGTAATGGATGTTAAAACTGTACAATTCCAGACTCAGACTACTTTTCAGTCTGTCTAATATATTCTTGAAATATTTCATGCGACTACAGTAAAGCAGTTTCAACTTCGGTTTCTTCTCTTCTTGACCCTCAACGAGGATGGGACCTAGGGAACGCATTCTCCAGAAAGATCCACAAATGCATTCAATCTGGGAACCGGCGGTCGTGCGTTATTCAAACGCGTATGTTTCTCCCCTCAAGAGTTAGGTACACCTTAACTCTGACAGTACAGTGCACGTGCGTCAAACAGACAGAGTAAAGTGTTCAAACGGCTAATATTCTCCAGACTAGCTACAGAAATCCCATTTGGCGAAGAAACTGTTTTTTGATTATTTATCCCCAGATAAGATTCATAGGGTTTATGAGAAACAATGTTGTTCAGGGAAGGAACAAACTTGGTAACCTGTTTCGCCGTAACAAGGCCTATCCACATGAACATTTGGTCTGATTATTACTAAACGATAAAAAGCATGTCTAGCATACCATGCATCTGGGGAGTTTCAACTTGTAAAATTTATGGGTTAGTTTTCTTCACAAGTTTAGACAGGACAGCAGGAAAACAAGTAGTGTTAGATGTACACACTAGACTGTCAGATTGTTAATAACATGAATCGTTTTTGTACAACACAACTAAAGGGTAGATAGCTACCAAATGAGTTAGTATGGATTACTAACTCCGATAAGGGGCAGGTTTTCGAACAATTGTTTTTGTATACACAGAGGTGGTTTGATGGTATGGATTAGGACAACTTTGTCCGGCTGCGTACAGTGTGGAATGAAATGACCCAATATGGTTCTGAATGCACATATTCGATCGATAACAAATCCCGCGGTTAGGACTGACCCAACTACAGTATTTACTGTCTTATGCATGTTTCTGCGGCAGTGCCGTTCCCTAGTAAAGTGGGTATTCATGTCCAGCTAGATAACTGTCCCTTATGCTATAAGACTTTTCCATTTAAAGACGTTCACACAACACAATCTCGAGTCTCGATGTCAGTTTAAACTGTTCTAAGGGGTTTGACTGGATTTCAGCTGCGAGCAGGCCCGTAGAGCTAAGGAGTAGGGTGAAATTTAGAAAGTGTTTAGCTTTTACACATTAAGAGGACTTGGTTTCACCAGCTGCAAAGAGAGAATAAATTTACTTCTTATATGCCCAGCTACCTGGGACATCTTAAGCTGTCACAGGGACACATGAAAGTGATATCGTGACATCTCGTACTGGAAAACCTATATGGATCAAGCATTTCTACCTTCTATTCCCGTAGCTTTCGCCAAATTATTGTATAGACAGGTTGTGAGTTAACATTCATAGTCTGATTTCTCTGAATTTTTCTCGCTCCAAATAAACATACAAAATCTAGCTGTTTTGAATTATCATTCAAACAAGTTTGTTAATCCTTCTGTTGTTAGGTGCATATTACAGTCATCATTAAAAGGCAGCTCTATGTACACCTCTCCCTTATGACCGCGACAGTTTCACTTTATGGCGGATATGAAATAGTATACCTGCTTACACAAACTTTGGAACGAAAGTGGGGCAATCTGGTTCCATCGTGACACTTTTTGAATACACATTGTTTAGCTTTTATGAATAACGCAATTTTGCATTTGCATTTGACTTGCCTGAGAATCTGACCGGCCCAAGATTTCTTGTAGATGGTTCTTTTAATAGAAACATCCACGCTACTCACGTATGTCTAGAAATCGCAACTGTTTGTTCTTCAACAAGTTTTGCACAATCTTCAGGTCTGGGTAGCAACTACTTAAGTGCCACATCAAGTTACGTAATGTTTAGTTAGATCGAATGAAATTCAATGCATCGCACTACTACAAGTACATATTCTCCGCAAGTAACTCGTTGCCAGTCCTTGACGTGATAAGATGTGTCAAGATGACATATTCCACTCTTGTTCCCAACCTCTGAATCCTGTTACATGACAGATCATTTTGTAGAATGTGATACAGTTGTCCATAAAGTTCGAATTCTGACAAGCCCATGAGTGACCCTGGTGGTTCTTTACTGCTAACAAAACATTTTATCTGTCACCACTTGGAATACTCGATTCTTAAAAGTCGTCTGCATACATTCAGTCGCACTTCTATGTGGAAAAAATTCAACAATTTGCTTGCTTACGACTTTTTGCCTCGGCTAGGTTCTATCTTGCTCTTAGTTGAACTAGTGCTCCCCCGACAATCCTAGAATGAATAGTGAACTTTCTTGCTCACCATAGAAGCAAAATCGCAGAGGCTTGTCCATCGGTGAAAATCGTGTATTTTCCTAAACGGTGATTTTTCTAATGTTTTTGTAATTCCATATGTGACCGTAGTCATGTGTTTTACGCAGAGACAATGAGCTCTTATTTAAACTGCCGGTATTTTCGATTTGCTTGCCGTTAACCAGTTATGTTCGGTTCACTGGCACATAAACATATGCCCACTTGCTTAAATGCCATTTGGAAAGTGCCCAATTCAAGAACAAAATATTTGTTTTATTTCTGGGAAGCAGAGGCAGCGACGTAAAAGCAGAGATCTTTCTTCCTCTTGTAACCCAAATTAATAAAGTGTAAATGACGAATACAGTGTAATGATTGGCTCTACTTGCCACACACGATGAGTGCCTGACTGGCTGACTGGTTCAGAACAAACCCAATACTTATATCCGGGCTTTGTCGTCTTTCCAAACTGTCCTAGAGATCGATTTAGCAGTTTAATCCATTCAACTGCGAACGGATTTTTACTGTAATGAACCTGCTGTGGTTATGTACTAGTATAAAATCCTAACTACCTTTCTGACATACTCTTCAACCAATAGTCTAGACCAACGACACCTAATCTTCAATAAACCACAGTTCGCATATCTTGAAGTTGTGGGTCAAAGTCACATCAGCCAACTTTGTAAGCCCGCTTGTATGTTCCAGTTAGCAGTTATTCGTAACTGGCAACCCATCTTTCAACATGCACATTATGAAAAACAAACCTGGTTAACCACATGTTCAACCAACTACTTGGGTAATATATACCAACCACACGTGTTTATATCGTGGGTTGTACACAGTTGTGTTCCACTTCCATCCTGTCACTCGTCATGGTCTGCTCGTACGTTGCACAATGTTTACGTCAGTTTCCCATGAAGTGGGCAAAAATGTGATCTGCGGTTGAGTTACTGGACGGTTATTTAACGTCATGCTTATCTGAAAGTCTGACCAGAAGAACGGAAGCGGTATTTTCCACTCTTCTTTCCTCTGTTTATTATACGATCATTTTTGTACTAGTGGGAGTACATGTGGTTAACTGGTTTAGTTTTCAGTTATATTTAATGTAAAGAAAAAGTTGACAAAAAATATAGACCGTCATACTGCTGTGTGGTTCAGTTTTGACGAATGTTGAAATTGTGGCAATAAACAGAATGGAAACCTCTTTCGGCACCTGAAAAACTGAAGCAATTTAAATTAATTAAATTAACCTCCCAGGGCATACGGTAACACATGACCGGTTTTGAAACGCACGTGAGAACTGTTGACTGCATTATGATTATTTGACAGAGTTGAAATCTTGATTTAAAGATGGAAGTTATGATGAACGTTTACAAAAACATATCTAAATTGATATGTATTTTCGGAAGAGAAGTTATTGCAAATAATGTACATCGCTGATCCAAACCTGCGAAACAGTTCATCGGATTTATAGGGTGACTTGAATTATGACCAACAACCTTCTTCAGTTGACAAGCAAAATCAAGATAACGCTTACGCAGATATCTTCCAGAAAACTGCTGTGACCAAACACTGAAACACACGTATCTAACACATAATTGCTAAGTTAGTATTTAAAGATTTTCAGTACGTGTGATATTTGTCTACCAGCAAATATTGCCAGAAAATACAAATTAATACTCCGGAGTGATTTGTTCGCTCATCAATTGTTTAGTCACGTTGGTTACTCTGTAGGCTATCCACGATATGTTTCAATTATTTACTGGTCTAATTCTCCTGGGTTTCTAAAACTATTTCACGATTATTCGCTGCTTCCACACTGTGTTCATAACCAGTGCATATTCGAAAATTCTGCGTTGACATGCTTTCAACCAAACATTAATCCAGCAAGGATGAAAATATATCACACATTTATCTGCACAGTTGAATGCCTGAGCGTTTTACTCACACTGTTGAAGATTATAATCGCTTTCAGTATGATTTCGGTTGTGATTCCGGCATTTCAGATAATCCATCGCCACTAGTCCAAGACACTTGGTCAAATCGTATGAACAGCATTAGGGGGATGAGATATCGATTGCTTGTTCAATTGAATTAACCACCGACTGACAAGAGTCAATATGGTTTTAGAAGGCAAACTGAATACACAACTAAGTAATAACAAATACTGGTATTAATCTCTGAGATGTTCTGGTGTTGCAGTATGGCAACTGCTTTATTGATCCTGTTATTTTGTAATAATACGTTTAAATTTGAAGCGGCCGCTTTCAAACCAACCCTCGTTTAGTCTATTTCACTCAAATCGGTGCACCTGCTGAAAATAATCTGAAATTATCTTTCAGCGACAGAGTCAACAGACAGACTTTCCTGCTAATTATGCTCAGTAAATAACGATTTCAAATACTTATTCACAATGCGAATCTGTACATTCACTGTGCTCAACTATGATTCGTCAGCGAAATAATATACCACATGATGATAGGAAAGGAACAGTCACCAATTAATGCAGAAGGAGCTCTCGTACATAGAGCCTACACTATGGCAAACTTCACACAGCCTACCGCAAGCCATTAACCGGCATATGCCCAGTCAGCTGGTCTAAAATGCCTTGAAGGGAGATCAGAGGTATCAAGTTTTGAATAAGTAAACCGCCCTTTCCAGTAACCTATAAATTTATCAAAATTTCGGAAAGTATATTCCCACAGACATTTCTCACTTGCATTTACTAATACTTGTGTTAAAACTGAGTTGACAGTGTTCAGAATTACGCAACCGTCACCGGCTATAAACAGGCCGAACCTCAAACTTTTCGAAATGTCAGTCAATTCCTAATCAACACATGTTTACCTTACCCCTTGATAAAAAGTAAAAGGGTACCTGTCAGTTGCAGTGGTGGATTACAGCTTTCATTACAAGACAAATCCCTTACTGGATGGTTGTTTTATCGAGGTAGTCTGACACACGTTCGGTTCATACTAATCAAAGCGTCCAGAATGACAAGTATGCACTGACTGGATTCGGTTCTTCAGATAGTCGTTGAAACTGGTCGTTTTTAAGCTTCTTGGATGTTGCAGTACATCACATTTGTATTGTCTTATATGACTGCAACATTACCTACTGAAATTACAAAGCCATTAATTTCCCATCTCAGAGATAACGTTCGATATCAAAACGACTTTAGTTACATCTTTGTTGACCGATATGTCGCAAAAATGAGGTATGTTTCCGGAAGAAACTTCAAATTTGTTCAACGCATTGTCACAGGCCGTTCACTCAAAAAGTTATTTACTCATAAGAAAACAGACTGAACAAAACAGCGTCTCCGATAGTCACTTTTGTTTTCAAAGTGGAATTCGTTGGAGGGTTCTCTGCCATGGATGAAACCCACTTTACTCGTTCAAGCGCTGTCCAAATATCTTAGGTTCGCTATCGAGCACAGAAACAAACTTCCTGCCCAGTGACACTGCGTTTCATGGTGACTTCATTCGAAGCTATACACTGCGAATGTTGAGTTGTGTACAATGTTATACTGCTTCCTGTTGAACTGGGAAAAGCTATACTGAGAAAAAACTGCGAAACTTTATCCAAATAGTTTCCGCTAGCATTAGAACTGCTCAAGTTTAATGAGGAGTCATGACTCTGGTTAATAAGGTTCTCGGTGGATTGACCCTGCCACAAAAATTTATTCACTGCCCCAAACCACTTGCTATTTCTAAGGTTACAATGTGCCCAGTTCTTCAGGGAAGAACCATTATAGTAAATGTACTGTAGTTAAATTACTCTTTAACCTCAAGCTGGATGATCGTGAAACATAAATTTGTTCATCAGCAACTTTCTCACACAACTCTGGCGTGCCACCACATGGCTGATTGATCAAAACAGCATGCTTTTGTTCTTTGCTTCATGTCAACCCAAAGGTTTTGACAGATGATCAATACGAACTTTCGGCGATGCCCTTTAGACAAAACAAGTATTCACAGAGAAGGTAAAGGAGTTCGTCCAGAAAGCTGGTCATCTGAATTTATCGATTTTATTAGCGCCGTTACATTATGACTGGAAAGCCTGTCGACCAGTAAACAGAAAAAAGCGGGCCATGGTTTATCCATTTTTGGAAGTCCATCAAAACACGACATTCACTTTCTTATTGATCTTCTTAATATGGTTCTTTACCCATAAAAAGCGGTGATTTTAGTCTGATTCTGCACGTTGCAAATTTCTTAGCTTGAGTAGTCTTTGTCAACCTGTATTCAACGGCTGTACGACATGTGATCTCTCACCATAGGTTAATAATCGCATTATATAATAAAATGTAGACAAGGGTACTTCTGTTACATGCGTCATTTAAAGTGTTCTACAGCACTTTAGTGTAGTAAAAACAATAATAACGAGGACTTAATTTTAATCGAAAGCTTTTGTTTTCGTTTGACTCTTCTGATAGAATTTACATTGTTTCACTCAACTTTTCACCCTCACTTCGACCGAATTTCACGGGCAAATATTCTTACAAAATAAAGTGTGTTCGTTTGTCCCGAACTATTTATTCTAAGGTTACTATTGAATGTAGTTATAAAAAAAACGATTGAAGTTATCCAGGTCCTTTCTTGTAAATTTAGTTTGGTCTTCCTCCCATTAGTTACTTAAAGTGCTATAAGTGATTTAAATATCCACGTTTCTTCCCAAGTTCTTTGTAACAACAGCCACGATGAGCATTTGGCTTACAGAGTAAGCGTAAGACGTCGATCCAAAATAGTCATTAGATGTGCCGTCGCACCGTGTTGGTTTCTGTAAAAAAATCGAGGTGATAACGATTTAATTGGACGACCGTTTGACTTGATGCGTCAACTACCTGCTACCTTCAGACTAATCAGAATTCACCACCACCGCCATTACGACAACATTTGCGACCTTGTGCGACCAATATGTTGTCAAATCCAATTTGTCCCTGGAGTTGGACCACTTTAATTCTCAAGCATGCTGACTTTGTCAGCTCTAGACAGATGGTTCCACTCACACTAGGTCTGGTTACGAGAATGATCCACACTGTGTGCTTTTGCTCAAAGCCGACTAGCAGATTTCTCGTGAGGACTGAACACTCCTAATTACCTCACTTGCTGACTAGTTGGTCTTGCGGTTGGTCTGCTAGATGTATGAACCAGAAATGCTGGATTGGTTTGTTTTTCCTAGTGGTCGGAATATTTGATACACTTTTGTGCGTGTGTGAGACGAATTTGTCTGTATTTTCAGTCCTACTTACCACCTCAATGACCCTCAGGATTGGATAAAGTAGAACGTGCTTCCTAACGCTCTTAAATAGGAAATATTTTAAAAATTCGACTTAAGTGGTAGGAAGGTTCACGTGAGCATAGACCTATTATGTTTACAAAACTTTATCAATATGCTGGAATAGCTCCGGTTTTTGGCCCAAAGTGTGATGGACAAAAACATGCCACTAATATCTACCTACTAAGTTATCCAAAACGGATGAAATATTTTTACTATCGTGGTGCCTCTTTTTGGTAATGTTTAAACCAATTGTTATTAGTCACGCAAACGTTTCGTAATGTCTCTACAGTTTTTTTGCAGTCGACTGAGCTGGTTGTTGGCTTTGTGTCCAATGTATATTTGACGTGGTTGGATGTGTTGTCAGGTGTTCAACCTACTTCGGAATATGCTGGATCATTTGATGACGAATTGGTTAACAGACACCTGCAACTGACTTGGCATATGCATTTTGACTTGGTTTGAAATACATGCATATCTTAAACCCAGGGTATTGAGACACAAGTTATGGTATAGATGACGACAGTTGTGACTGAGTAATTACTGCTTGTTTATCAGTTTGTCGTTGTCATAATACCATACTCTACTCTCGTTTATCTCCACTGTTGTTCTATATGTGCTTTTGTTTTTTGATTTATTAACAAACACTCAGAATTTGCCATGTAGACTCAGCTAATTGAGGTAAACGAGACGTTGCTAGATACATCTTACAGACTTAGGATGTTGACTTCACTCATCAAGCTTATATTGTGGAACAGTGGTTACCAATTTTATGATGTTCTGAAAAGCTTTTTGTAGGATGTTTTGCTCCTAACCTTCAATGATTTGCTAGTTTTCTATTCACTGTTGGTCGTATATTTCTTTTACCTCAACTGTAGGTATGAACATTTTCGTCGCATTTTTCCTCCTACTTCTACTGTTGAAAAGCTCAATTCCATCGGCCTCCAGCTCGTTTCCACTTATCGGTAAGCATCTGTAACAGTTATACGCTTTAGCTATTGTCCTACAGTAAGTTAACAAACATGGATGAAACTGATCAATATCGATGATCTTCACACTGTCATCAAAAAGTCGTAAGCTTTGGGCTCATTTTTGTTTTGCAGATGAAATCTAACAGACTTCAAATGACAATACATGTTTTACTGTTTGGAAATTTTGTCGGATATGGATGTAAATTATTTCTTAAACCGCCAGTGTTAGTCGAAACATCCGTAAACTTCAGATTATAAATAACAGCGAAAATAAATCAAACTTCTGTTTGTTCTATTGATACCGTCAACCAATGAGATTAATACAAACCCAAAATTGTCATATATATTGTAACAAATAAAGAAATCCAGACTGTTCTCCGATCAAAGACACATTGGGTATATTTACACAAACTAAACCTGCCATCATAATTCAGTATTGACGCACGAAACTGCATATCTGTAAAACCGTTTCAGATAGATAGTCAGAGGACTTTCAAATTTTATGAAGCTGGTTGGGACCATTTGCCGGAAATTTTCTTGCGCTGAAAGAAGAGTAATTCAACTCACTTCAGGTGAACTAAGTGCGCAAACAAAAAAGCTAAATGCTGAAACCTAAGTAAAACTACTGACTGGTTGAAGAATAACACAATTTTATGCAGCACAAGTCTCAAGCTTGAGTCTGTAGTTTGTAGCTTCACAGTGATGAGGTTAACAAGACCACTTTGTAATCAACTGGGAGATTTTAACCACCAAATAGTTTACTAGACACGTGTGTCAGGCTTCAACTACCGTTGAAATCGGCTCCATCTTAGGATGAATACACAAATAAGTATAAAACGAAATCGCGGATTTAGACTCACTCAACTGCTCCACCTCGGAATGACAAATGAAACTTTGGAGGCAAACAATTCGTACAAAGTTCTCGCATTTCAGTAAAACTGGACCCCTGTTATCTATCCCGGAAGGATAGACTCCACTCTGTGGCACATAAACAACTACAGATGGCTTTAAATGCTTACTTCCGCTTTGAAACTGTTACATCATATTATATGCGTGGCTTACTGACTACACAAATTGCTGAGTTTTTGCTTCTTTAATGGACTTCCGTTAATTGTGTAACCAAAGGACTTGGTATTAAAATTTATACTTCGCAGTTCTCAACTATTTGAATAAGGTGTTAATCCTGTATGAGTTTAACAAAGAACCATTAGTCATCAATGCATGAAACTTTTATGGCGCCAATACTATTTGGTACAGCAACTTAGTTTAACTAAGTACAACCCGATATTTCACAAACAAGTATTAAATAAAATCGTTTGATTCAAAACAGTCATCATTATAAAACATCTTTGTGCTGTTAACTCCCAATAGTCATGTCACTTTCTGAGCTTATAAACTCAGTGTGAACAGAAAAAGTCGATCAATCAGAAGGTGGAAAATCAATAATAGATATTTCGATATAGGCAGTGGTGTCATGCGAAAATTCTCTTAGTGGTTTAGCTTGCTTTAATGAATAGAAATGTTGGTTCAGTCTCCAATATTATCGTGAGCCTAAAATCTATCCTGACTTTTATTTGTTCTTTAATTTGAATATATAAAACTGTCACTAACTTCAACCCGGTAGTATAATCCGTCGGGCTGTAAGTACTATTGAGAGTTCATTAAAGAATTTGACTGTTATTGGTTTCGCATCACTCACAGATGAACTTAGCTATCACATTCCTATAGACATTCTAGTTAACCGCTTTTGAAAGGAAGCATTAGTCTCCAGTGTCGTTTTTATAATACTTGTTGCTAGATGTCCAACTTATATTAACGGATTATGTACAAATGAAATGATGTAAAAATCAATTTAACACAACGACTTATATTCAGTGATTATTCACCGACCTAATGGGGTGCAAAGTAGCTATATGTATGAAAACATATTAATAGTTTGCTACAACAGTCATCCGTTGGTGAGGTTACATGAAGTCACCGTACATGTCATCGTGGAAATTGTCAGGCGATCATGAAGACTAAGATATTTTGACAAACTCTTTAAGAGTAAAAACGGTTGGTGTACGCCTTCAGAACGTCATCGCCTATACCACTGCGAGTAGATGAATTCTGAAATTCCGAGAAACCGGGTTGATTTGTCGGTCTACTTTGAATGACAAAAATATGAGATGACATCTATGACGGTTACACCCGCCTTGATTTCAGTTTTTCGTTTCTCTTGGTCGCCAAAATTGATTAAGCTGCCAGAACAAGGGTTGGTGATGCAATTGGAAGTCAGATATACTCATATCGTCCCAGCACAATATGAACGCCTGTCATTTTACATATCTCATGGTGATGTTTGTTGATCAGATGAATATTGTGTTGGCAACGAGGAAAAATGTATACCTTACAGATGATGTTAATGATAAAATTAGCCCAGGAAATAACCTGTCTGAGTGGGTTCCTCCACTGGCCTTTGTTTGTACACAGCACGCGTTTTATAACTGCTTCTATGAATGTATATAACAATAGTGCATTAGTCAGTCTACACACACCAGTAACCGGTACCTTCTGTCAACTCCTTCTGCCAACACTGGCAGCTTATTCGCATTAATAATCAAGCGGATTTGCCATCCTTCTCGTTGGCTCAAAGGTTCATGTCTATTTTGATCGAAAAAAGGCAAAGAATGTGCACACCCACGTACTCGCTTCTCAACCCAAATTTACCCACCAATCTCTGTCGCTGTGTGTATGCGTTGTGACTGTTCATCTCGTTTGATGGTCCACGACCGCCGCTGGCATCAAGGCAATTCCCAGTGGGCTTGCAGGACGAACTGGTCGAGCCCCACGTTGGAACAGCTGATGCCCCATGAGGATAACAGGATGCGTCAATTAGATTTGACACTGAAAAAGAATTTCGCTGATGGGTTCAAAAACACGTGTTTGTGCGGATGTATGCATCTGCGTCCGAATGCTTGTATGGCGACACTTTTCTGAGGCTTGCCTTCACATAAGAACACCAGATGAAAAATATGGTTGACCAGACGGGCTGGCAGAACCTAGTTGAGTTCGAACCTCGAAAGAAACATTGGGGTCATCTTCTTAAGCGTTAAGCTTGTAACTACGTCTGACGAACGCAGGCATGTGGGAGCGGCATTGTTGGCAGATTTGTGTCATGTGGCAAATAACAAGGACCGTATTTTAACAAAACCAGAATTTTGAACTGGAGATAGAATACATCGATCAAACTTGAACCTGCACACATACCACACCAAAGTAATTTGATATATCAGATTTCCATTGCGCGTAGAAGTTTGTAGGCAAAGTGACAGCTCAGTGTAACTAGGTTTTAATATCTCCTGTACATTCTTGCATTAACGATTACTAGTAAAATGCACACACCCAAACTTACATACCCAGCTACCATGTGTCGAAAAAAAACAAATAACACCCTATTTTAAGATTACAAATTGCCAACTCTTTAGCTGACTGTCTTCTATAAATCCATCAAATTCCACTTGCCTGTTTGCAGTAAGTGATTAGATACCTAGTCACCTTTGCAACACATAAACACACACAAAACGAAAGCATGAGATGGGAATCATTCTGGCTGACATATAATGTTGTGATGTGCAACCCGTTTACAACTTCCTAATCGGACAAGCATAGGAAGAACAAGAAGCGGAGACCCAAAGATGAGATAATAATCAGTCAACCATTGGTGCCAGATTTGGAAAAACTTCACGGAACAGTATCATGTGGGTGTGCGATTGTGTTATGAACGTGGTTTTGCCTTCCGAAACATTGTCAGGCTTAATGTCTGGTGGTTAGTTGTGTGCGTGAGAGAGAAAAAGAAGAAGCGTGCTTAAATGTCAAGGTTAGACAAAACGAAATCGATTTTGTGCGTGGTTGTTTACAGCCTTGTGTGCTGTACTATCCCACACCTGGTTATAATCTGCGCGAAGAAGCTCACCGATTTCAACTCACACGTCGTGGCTTACGATGGGCAATCGATTTTCAGATTAACAGAATGCAGTAGAAAAGGTTATCTACAAATTTTTAAACAGCCGTCACATGCACAGTTGGTTATGTCGCTGCACCTTTTCTTTAGAAATAGCAGTCGTAGTCAAGGTTACGTGTATATCTAAGACTGCGTTCCAGTTAGAGATATAACGGCCACAGGGTGGTGCAGTTTATCAGAACTACGTGAAAATCTACTATTCGAATGTTTCATCATCTCCTAGTTTCGTAATGTGAATCTGATTCATAAATTCACGAAAACACGTTACCAATACTACATGATATTAATTTGAACATTCCTAAGGAATCTTAGATAAGGTAACCAAATGCCAACCTTCTATTTTTCGTCAACAAGTTGAGTAAATCTGAATAACTAAGAAAGTAGACTTCAACAGCAGTGAGACGATTTGCGACGAACGAGACTGAGGACTGCCCGGTTGCCTGCAGTTACACAATGACTTTCAATAAGAACTTTGATTGATTACCTATCACGAGTAATATAGTCTCAGTGCTGAACGATCTTCTAACGCATCAAGATTGCTAGTATCATCCACACCGTATTTCAGCTCAAGCTGTACGAAAACGCACGAAATAAGGCTTGTTCACTGTTCTTCAATTCTCGTATATATCTGTCATACTAAGCTTAGGTTGACGTAGGTGAAAGATGTACTCTATATTTAGTGGTCAAAATGGACCGGAAATAGGAGACTCTATCTTAGGGTTGTTACCGTTTATCAGGTGGGCGTACTCGGTGAACCTTGGCTGCACACTCTACCATAGTGACAAAAAAGATCGGTATTTATTGTTACTAACTCAGTGGCCATTAACTTATGTTACTTCGCATGTAGTGTGCAACCTTCTCCATAGATAAAGAAGTCCACAAGTAGGGACGAATAAAATACTATTCTCTAGTTATATTAATCCTATCCTGTGTGCCCATATATTCCTCAATCTTGCAAAAAACTTCACAACCTGGGAATTTTCATGTATACCCATACAATGGTCTGCCCTTCACCCGTGGGAGCATTTGGTTTTTCGAGTAGTGATCATGTACAATTTACATTATGGTACATACTCTATCAATTAGACAAATAGAACGCCAAAGGTACAAGGAGTTTTCGTCTCATGCTACTGGGCATTAATTGTAGATTGATTGTTATGAGCTGCAAAAATCATAAAATTTTGACCAGATTGTTCAGCTGTCTCTATTCTGAAGTTCCTGTAGTAGTGGTCAACTTTCCTTTATACTTACACGAGCCTGTGTAGAAATTCCTGTCCGGACGTCGCTGTCAGCTATTGCTAAAATCTAGTAAAAAACAGAATCCGAACGTAGTGCTTTCTTTTGAAACCAGCTAACCAGAGAATTCATCCGAACACTAAATCTCCAATTACATGTAAGCTGTCTATTTATCGGATGTTGCTTTTGACAAGATTGTCAGAAACACAAATGTTGGAACGGTACAACCACATGACAGAACACTATAAGTAAATTGTAGCATGAAATGTCAATTGTACAAGACAGTATTGAATTATGTTATGCTGAAGATAAAAAAACTATGAGCGCGTTATTTATTGCAAAATCACACAACCAATGAAGAGCGATCACACCATCTATTTCGAACACGCGTAAGCAAAAGTCTAATAACAGCCACACTGCGTTATCATTTACATTAGATTAAGTAAACCCTCATGCTCACACAAACACGGATTCATGCTGTCTTGCATATATTCGGTTGAGTACAACACCCTTCTCTATGCTTAAAACTAACCGAATCCAACAACTGTATGGTTAGCCCATTGAGACAAAACACTTCTTGCAGTACGTTTGAGAATGCAGGTCAAAGTTGAAAAATACGGTTTAAAAGTTCAGGCTTTATTGAAGCAACCAGTTTAATGAAGTGAGTGAATACGATCAAACGGGTTTATTCTGAATCGAAGCAGTCATCTTGACTGACTAATGTTACTGGTGTCCACTGGACTGATTTCTGTCGAGGTTACCGATTCCGACACCTTATGATTGTCCGTATTTTCTAAAAATAGGTTGGAATTTGCCACGTGAATACAGCGGGAGGTACAACCAGAAACATTAAATTGTATTGGCGCACCATGTTATGGACTGGAGCGACCTTTACTTCACTGTCACTTGAATTCGACTTGCACGAGTTTCTGATCATTCGGACTGTGTCGATGCTTCAACGCAATCTAAACACCGAGTGTCCGATGTTTGGTGGGGAATTATCAGCAGTGTCGACAAGTCGTCCGATTATATTGTACTTGTTTGATTTTGCATTTCATGAGACTCGGTTTATTTCTCCCCTATTCATTTCTATTCTCAAATCCTCTATCAGGTAATTATTACTGTGCAAATATGACTCTGGTCACCTTGTCCACGTTTCTGTGTCTTATCGTCGTCAATTTGCACTACCGTGGGGACCGCCGAAATGAAGTGCCACCTTGGCTCAGAAAGGTAGGTTATCGTCGAAACTTTTAGGAGGATATAATTACATGTCCAGTAGTTTGACAGTTAAGCTAAGCTTGAATGACTCACTACCACATACTAGTAAAAAATTAACAGCAGTCTTTTCCTGAGATTTAAGGAACGCTTTAAGGGACGGATGATATCACGAGTGATGGTTTTCTCCAAATTTCAAATCCAAAATTTACTTTGACTTTTGCCTAAGGTTTCCGATTGTTCATGGAGACAATTTTGTACCTTACGTATTCCACGGTTGTTTCTAGTTGTATAATGGAGGGTGTCTCGGTTGCGTGCCGGTTTTTTGGGCTTCTGAACCATTGATCTGGTCATGGATTGTTGTGACATTGTGACCTTCCGTTTCATTCACAAAAACAGTGACATAGCGATGTGAACCGCGTGCGACTGACACTAAGTTGTTCAAATAGTTCCGAAGGGGTTCTTAACTCGGTAGGCGAGGCTTAAGTGCACCAGCAACAAAAATCTTACCGAAACCTCATTGTGTACCTATGTTTCCATGACTCGATCTAGTAAACTGACGTATAGATGAACGTATACTAACAAAGTACGAATACATACACTAACCACTGATCTTAATTATCAGCTGAAACTATCAAACTATATAGTTATGCGCATCAGTTAATGACTGTCACATGTAGACTGAAAGTAAAATCCTTTCTTGGAGATATAGTGAGATATGTTATTCGTTTCATGCTTTCCGCCGACGTGTTGCTCATATGAACACACCATCTATCAAACTCGAATTGGGTCCACGTTAGGCTGTTTTCTTCAACAGTTCACCGATTATAATAATTCTGCGTGTCTGATTTTGGAAGACATTTGCTGGAGAAGCTATTTGTTGAGCTTGAAAAATGATATTTACTTGTTCTAACAAAAAAGACATGATAATTACAACCGCCAGCGAGTTGTAGCTAGTTCGTCACTTTTTCGGTGTCAGTACTGGGAACAGCATTTCTATGAAGCAAACATGTGACATCCGGAAATCGGCGCATAAAAATGGACAATCTGAACTGAATTCCTATAGCGCTGCTGAAATCGTCATAGTTCATATAAAAAACGACTATTTTGAAACAGCACTCGATAGCAAAAGATGTTTAATACTGTGCCCTTTCAACATCGGGTTAGCAGACATAATTAGTTACCGTGATCTTGTCAATAACCAAAAGACGAAAGCTGTATAGTGAGGCAACCCTTCATTTTAATTTCAAAATAAGCGCCAATCTCTAAACGACGTACTATCATTTATAATAGTCAACCTGGCGGTCCTTAATGGAATTCTGTCATTTCGTACGATCTCATTGTCTCTGGTCGATTATTTGTCGTATGACAATAATGGAACTATACAGTCAATACACTCAATAACCATAGAATGTGTTCATTCTTGGAATTTTTCCGAACAGCTGGCTATTCAACATGGCGCACGTCTTTTGTTTGTCAATGTCGCTCCCCCCGGAGGTCCAAAATCGAAATCTCCGGACAAAAAGGGAAACAAATCTTCTCAGACAGTTCAGCCAAACGATGTAAAATCGCAACCACTCTATGGGTCTGCCTTTGGCTTTTATCCCGGTGCGCCAAGGCTACCCTACTCTGACGCTTATGGTGGTGAGTTGTGATGATTATCGTACACATTTGGCTGGCTCATGTATATAAGTGAACGCAATCAGTGATCAAGTACTTAGACAGCCGGACCACTGTGGAGATTAGTGCATGATAAGCATATTACTGAAAAACAAAAGTACACGTTAATTTAAAACATTTCAGCATGCAATATCAAAAACCTGTTAGCCTAATAGGACTACAATGATGACTGCTGGACTCATTAATCGATCTAAACAATACATACTCTATGACATTATAGGATCACCAACATACTGTATGCCATTTCTGGTAATCACACTCCCACAGCATATTTCAAAATTCAAACTACCTGAGTTTAGCGCACGTCACAAGTTCCTAAATACAAAATGGAGGCATTCGTACTTAGTAGTTCAGTGAACAAAACCTTGAAAGTCTGTCTTGGCAAGTACTGTTTAGAAGGGATCTGGTAATACGTTTCGCCTTCGCACAGTTTCTCTATCTTAGTTGTGAGTTAATATGTGTTGTGGGCAGGAGTTTAACTCATGCTAGTCGATTTTCGCCTAAAAACTCCCGTTAATCTTAACGTGAAATGTATATTAGTGTATATTTGTCGAGCAGATAAATCTGAAAAATTCTATGCTCTGCATGCCGGCGAAACAACTACATGTGTATCTCATGGAATTTGTTAGCCTGCTAGATGGTTTACAATAAAAATCAGCTTTCCATGAGGGGTTGGAATATATTTTTCAACATTAACAGACAAATTAGGTGATCGTGTCTTGCGTACCAACGTTACTACAACCAAAATACTAGTTCACCATTGCATTCAGCGATGAAAATACTGCTCTATTAATCTCAACGGAAGAGAAGGTCACTGACAAGACTGAACCGATTGGACCCAAGTTATGGCAAAACCACCTCAGGTACAAGAACCAAACCAACTAGGCTAACTGTGACAGTGCCCATCGCAGGTAGTTGTCTGGGACTACCTTATGAGCTGAGTTAATTTGGTCTTGCAACCAGACACGACTGAGCGCAGTATTCAACTGAGTAAAGTGTCGAAATGTCTTGATGCGCGAAATAAGAGCACGAAATATCAAAATCATATATGTTTGATTATTCACGCGTTGTCAGATGAAAACCTTCTGCGTATGGTAAGCCATTAAATTACTCACCACATGCAGGTAAGTGACGCGTTTCACAGACTTCCTGGCATATTGTTTTGTGTGTCCACTTTTCACCACCTGCAATACGGTGCATATGTATAAGAGTATTGACTTACGTCATACGTATCCATCCGATAACTTGTTTGCCTTATGCTCTTCGCGAAAGCGTGTCCAGAAGATGGATAACTTTGCATGTCAGAATTTGTATAACGGTTTTATTGTGGCCATTTTTCAACTTCTTTCACCATCTCAACAATAAAAAGACGAAATAAATTTTCAGGTTTCCGACGTACATTTGCACCAGTTGAACAGGAGTAAAATTAATACTCCGCGGGTCACTGTGACAAATTTATCTCTAGAATGTTGCGTAGCCCTTCACTTTTGTCACTTGATAAAAGAAGAGTGTGGAAATTACAAACAGTGGCTAGAAACTACTTACCAACCAGAGTGAGCCAATTCGCTAATGTGTAGTGTGGGATAGGTTACTTGAACATTATTAAGTAGTATAAATTATATTCAAAATTGGCCTCAACCTAGGCTTTCCGTTTTGCATTTCGGTCACCACTCTGCATAATCAACATTGGACATATCAACGGTTAATATTCATATCACGAGTAGTGCTTGAACTCCGGACGGATTGCCGTTAATTCGCTACACTGATCCCCACTATCCCTCTGTAGAAACCAGGCATCTGTCAGAATCAGGTAACGCAAGAATTTTCAAGAAAAATGGAGCCTAATATGAAGGCCTATGTGCACATCGACCTATTCTACATTACTACAAATGAATTCCTGCATAGTAAAGTTGGAGTTATACAGAAGCAGTGAGTTATGAGTTGATAAATTGTACGCTGTGCTACGATCCTTCCACAAGTCAACAGTTAGCCAGTAATTTCATTTACATAATCCAGTGCTCCGCGTAAGCAAAGCGCCTTTCACTGTACCAACTTAGAACAATAAATTATTGGGAAACGTACCACGATTGATAATTAAGGCTCACTTGCATCAGCAGAGTTGTGTGGAAGTAGACGAAGAAATGGACACATACAGAATGAAAACTGGACCGGACACTCATCATATCGATAAAGGAAAAGATCAGTTACATGACTGAGTAATCAAAAATCAGTGACCATTGCCATAGTACACAGGATTAAGTAACACTACATGAAGAAGTGCTTGATTAACCATTCGAGTGTATCACTTATCACCTATCCAACTGACCCACAGAAGTGTTTTGTCTGAATTAACCAACACCAAGGGGGACTGGTACACTCTGGACGAGCTTACCGAGTTCCCGGCATCCACACACATATTGCAACAAAACTCAACTGACAATGGGATTCAATTCATGTGTACCCACGCTTTTAGTTCTGTTGACGAAAATGCACAAGGAAACAAGGTTAGATTGTGCTATTAGATATTGTGTGTGGTGTTTGAATCATCTGGATCGATGTCTTGAGATTCACATCGTATCATGCGATTGGAGGTACTGCCTTTAGATGAAAACCGTTCAAAAACCGAGATGCAATTTGCCTGCTTGGCCGTTCGTGAAAAGGAAATTTCTGATCAAGTATGAAATACCGATCGGATGGACTTAAGAAGAAAATTGGTTGACTTGCTTAACAATGTAGACTAGTTCTTGAACGTAATAATTAGCGCATAGTGTCACCAAGTACGATGTTGTACAAAAAACGTCGGGGACTCTTCTGTATTTTTGAAGAACTAACGTTACCTTTTCAGGTTGCTGAATCACCTACAGCCAGATGTTTTCACAGACACAATAGAATCCTGACTAAAACTCATTTTCCAGGATCGTCCCATCTATGACCGGTTTACTGGCGGCATATCTGTAGGTGTAGATTCACAGAATGAACTAGAAAATATATTTTACACTTCAAGATTACATACGTGTCAAGTCACCCCAAGCTGAGAGTAGAATCGTGCTCTTCGTCCAATTTTTCTCGTTTCAAAGTTAGCAAGTTCAGTAATAATACACCAGGAAAGTCATATTGCAAATCGGGATCAACATAGAACACTACAGTATAGCTGGAAGCCTAGTAGCTGAGGTCATACAAGTAAGTTTAGATGATATATTGGGACAGGAAGTGTAGCAGAGAAGGTCAGCAGTTACATCTATCGCCGACTCTGATGCCCATTTTCCGGATGTACCCCGGCGAATTCACTGTAATAAAATACTTCATGTCCGAACCCAAAATGCAATCCATCGGTCCAACATTAATGCTGGTACATTTACATAAACTGATCATCCCTCACAATTAAGTAAAATTTTGGCACATTGGGATAGCCAGCAGTAGCGGGGTGGTTTAGTAGGTTACCAAAAACGCTTCCGTTGGACTTTTGTTATGTACTTCAGCTGTCTGAAGCAAAAGTCAGAGTCTCCATCAACTAAGGTTTCAATGTACTAAACCGATGGATCAAAACTGACCTTAATTAACAGTAGAACCCTTTTTGTTGCTAGTAGTCAATGTAGCCTTGTGGTCATTCACACCGTGGTTTCCATCAATCGTCTCTGATAGCGCGGAGCCATCCGGCGAGGTGACGGTGGACACTCCGGAATGTGACTCTTTTTGGCTCCATTGTCTACGTTCATTGTGGAAACAACAAACGCCTAATTCCTCTCTTTTACGAAGCTGGAGATAAGTGCACCGGTTTCGTCAAACCGTTCCTGGCGTTTCTAGCGCTAGATACTCATCGTCTTCAGGGCTGCTGTTGTAAATTTTTACTTAAACTATGGTTACATGTCATCAGAAGTAATACATACAGCAGAATCTTTCAAACGAACAGCAATTACCTGCTGAAGTACCGCCCCCATTTTTGAGTCCACCATCATCTTAACTTTTAGTTTTCACCGCTCTACTTATGACGTACAGTAAACAGGCTTACAAACGTTAATTAACAACTTCGTCCTTACCAACCTATGACACACTATATTCAGCTCCGCGCATCACTAGCATGATAAGCAGTTCAGGGCTCTCGTACGGTCAAGGAACCAAGTAAATGGAAAGGACGGCTTAGTAGATGGGTCCACATAGTTATATCATGTTTCATGCCTGCCACTTAGTGTGTAGCGCACAGTCTGAACAGAGGTTCACCGTTCTCATTGACATCACCAGTCCTGTGGGGTCGGAAGACTCACAGCCAGACAACTAACAACAAACTTGCGCCCTGAAAATTTTCACTACAAACAGTCGGTAACTCACCGGTGTCGATGAGATTGTGCTGACCAGCTAATTATTTTTGTGACGATATATTGGATCATATACAATGAAAAATGTAGCCGAATTACTTCGGCTGAGACGCTAAAGTATGAACAAGATTTGAAGACTAATGCCTTTTGATTCGCCTACCACCAAAACTTTGAGGCGGTCAGTTACTGTGAAGCGAACGCCAACCTCCGAGTAACATATACACCTGTTTCTCGCAGCTTACTTTGGTAGGCGGGCTTCATTTTACTAAAGACTGCGATGTCTATGCCTTAGCGGCTCGTTCCAGTGATGACCAGTGAGTTGGGGCCTCCCCGGGTTGTTCAATGCTGTATGTGTTCAGCAGCGTACGAACACTCTCGAGATATTGCGTCCACGGGCAGGTCTTAAAATGATATGTGGGGTCTCAGTTTGAGCTTCAGAATCAAAAGCGTAACCTGCAATGCAACATAATGCAAAGACTTCTTGAGGAACTCTGCCCGGAGCATGTGTCTCAAAAGTATGACTTATTTTTTGGTGTGGGTCTTACCTAGCTTAACTGCACAGCGAGCAAAGCATCAGTGATTCATTTGGATTGCTGGCGCATGCAGTGGATGCATCGCACGCTACTTCGTACTCGTGAGAACCAGTTCCGGGTTTTCAATCGCCCAAGCAGTACGATGGCGGTCATCGTAAACTGTCGAGCGATTATTACGTTCTTTGTTTGGTGGTTCCATTTCGAACTTCCTCCGAATGAGACAGACAACCGTTCCGTAACCGTGAAAATATTCCTCAAAAGTTCCTACCTCATTACGTACGCATTCCCATGCTGTCAGTAGTGCGACAAACAGACCCATGCGTATAACTGGTTTTTGCCAGGCCATTTTCCTGTGGTCTCGCTGGCATGGCAGAACCTAGAAGAGTTGAAGTCCTGATAAGTATAGCCTTTCAAACCAACACAGCATACAAGCCAGACCACCAGACGAAGGTAAGAGGAGAGCTCAGGGGGCACACAAGTATACACTTGTTCACAGCCACCTCACTTGTTTTTTGAACCTCGAAACTTATTTACACCGTTCTCTGGTCCAAATAGAAAGGTTGATAATATTAAGTATACCGTCCCCACTGATGTCAGCTAAAACCCACCAATCTCTTGGCTAATCAAATGAAGCTCGAATCACCAGTGTCCTTGGGCAGAGTCAAACCCATAGCACATATGGACACCTGAATGAGTCTCATGAGTATCACCAACAGCCATATGGTTATACAGACAAGCGTCGTACACACGCAGAGCAAAGCAACGCTGCTAACTGAAAAGTGCGACTGGACTTGCTGGACAACAACGCAGTTCACCTGGTGGATACTATGAACAAGGGTGTACCCGCCAAATCGCCATACACGGAAACAACTTGCAGCGGAACCTAAAGGAACTTTAATGACGTTAATAACAACACTAACAACAAGACGGCCAACATCATCTCACCACTGGTTATCACAGAAGGATCTGAAGCCAGATTTAATCCTTTTGAGCACTCACATCATCACTGATTTGAGTCCTTTTACCTGTATCCCAAGGGCTTCCAAACCTGATAGCAACAATATTTTCGTCAGTTTTCTAATATGCAAGCTGAAAAAGCTGAATGAATAGTGAGCCCTAAGGGAAGGTGCTTTGTGGTGAACACTCGACTGAAGTGGAAACGGCAACAAATTATAACTCAAGGTCACAGCAAGTCATTAGCCTAACTTATGGAACTAAACGACGATAATTATTCTCCTTGATGAGTTAGGTACACCAACATGTGACTTACTATTGACCCACACATTTGGTCACAAAAGAAACGGCGCCTTATCTGGTAAGTCGTTTCTAAACCGTTTTCAACTATGAGGGGCGTGTCGTACAAAATATAAGGTGAATTACGCGGGATTTTTGATTAGAGATTAAATAATATGGAAAACTAGACTTCGTCTGGATTCGAAACATTGACAAAAGCAGCGGGCCCGTAAACGGCAAACTACCTGTCAAGTGAAATACAAAACCACAGTGAAAGCCCAAAAATGCGGATCCATTCACCCACCCATCACACTGCTTCGTGGAATTCATCGAGACAGAGAATCTTCTGACTCAGCAGGGGTTCCGAACCAGTTCAAGCTGAAATTCACTAAGACCACTGGCGATCGATGAAACTGTTTTACTGACAAGCAGTCCAGCAGACTTTTTGAAGTAGTATAGACAGTTGTAAAAATCTACGTTAAAAATCTAGGTTGGATTTAAATTATTGACAGAACGGATAGCAGCAGATTCTTTATCATCAAGACGTTTTAGTACTGCTCGTCTTTAGGAACCTTATTATGAATTCTGTCTGTCTGTTCAATCTCACTAACCTCAAGATGTGAAGCAATAGTTCACTCTTATGCAAACCGGTAAGCAGGATGAAATGAAATTTACTGACAAGTTGCATATGATGTTTATTCACAGTTAGCGTTTTTAACTCACACTGTTCTTTCTATATCTGCCATCAACTTATTCCAAGTCAAACAAAAACAAAATGCCCCAACCAAATTTTGTGGTCCCTCGGTATCATGAACACGGAAAATAATATGTCAATCCGAAGCACTTTAGTAGATTGTCACTATCCTGGTAAATAGAGAGAAGATCTCATTCAACCGAAAATCAAAAGTGGTCACAATGCAACCAACAGGTTCGCTGATAATTGAACAAATGCAGATGTTTGTTCAAGGTGCCTCTCAACAATATCTGTTGGTATGGTTGGCGACTCAGTCAGGATGAATGTTGAGACTCCCACAGCGAACCACCTACCGAACCCACACAGCGCAGCTATGTCGGTAACCATTGCCAAGTACAGTTTTAATCTTTATGTGGCCAAACTCAGTTGATTTTATATTCGCATTGTATATTCCTTTTCCTCTGTTTCATTTTGTGTTTACATTCTAGTCAATCCAAATCTCCTCAGGTCAGCCCAAATGATGCAATTTCCTCCAGGTTCAGAAAGGTTGTACTACCGTGATGGATATTATGGCAACCACCCCCCAATGCCTTATCCAGTGCGTGAAAACGTTAATCCGTTTTACCAGGTAGGAGAGTACAGTATACCACCAGGCCAATATGGTGGTCAAATGCAACCTTATGGTCGGTTTTTTGAATGTGGAAGCAGAGCCGTTCCCCCCAATGATCAGAGTAGAGTTTGTGCATTTTGTCCGGCTTGCGCCGGATTGGCTGCTGCCGCTGCTGTTACCGGTGCTACTAACGATCTTGAAGATCCTGATCTCACGGATGCCGCATCGATCGATCAACAACTACCATCACCCCTCCCACCTCAACAGCAACGTGTAAACGATCCAGCCGAGGATCTGGCAGCAGTGTGGGAGGCTGCAATGTCTGGATCAACACCTCGGCGAAAGCAAATAGTGTCTTCGAACGAGACTGAGGGCCGCAGGCAGCGACTGCCTTCCACTGACCGAGATGAGTGTGTAAGTGGACTCACTACCGCACGGAACCGTTCGATGGGTCCGGACTTGGAGGCCTTCTTGTTGGAATGTATTCATCCTAAATCCTGTAAAAAGGCTGTTTCAGCTGCCAATACACAATGGAAAGGATTAGAACGGCAGCAGCGACAGCAACAAGGTCTTCCTTCATCCCCGTTCTATCAATTCAGTTCGCCACACTGTGAGGAAGATGTGGATGAGGCTAGCTTAGAAAGATGGCCATCGACAGGACAGGTCGATGGCAAGCCAGAACTCAGTCCGCATGATGACGAAGATGAAGAAAGCGGTCAGTTTGCTACTAACGACCTGTGGCGGTCAAACTCAAGTGGTGCAATCCACACCAAGGTAAAACGACCTTCAATGACTGCAGATCCAGTTCTTCTGAAGCGAGTGCACACGGTAAAACGCGATGTCTCTGAGGTAGTTCGATGTCTCCGGTTTATGCAACGTCAAACGGAGAATCAAGAAAAAACCAATAAATTAATCAACGAATGGCGCGCGGTTGGCATGGTGCTAGACCGTTTATTTTTCGTGAGCTATCTGTTTGCCCTGGGAATTTCCATTATAATCTACTTTCCAAGGTCCGGAGGTGAACTGGACTTGGATGGTGGTCCTTGACGATTTTTGTGTTGAACGACGGTTAGTCATAAGGTTGATTTGTGTTAGTGCAGAAGATAGCGCGAGATAATGTTTCAAACACTCCGACAGGATTCTACACTTTGTATGCAGATTAGATTTGTCAACATGACCTCTTACATAAACAGTATGACTTTTTACAGAGCTTAGCATATGGAACTTTCTGGGATATGCTGTTGACAGTATTCACGGCTTGGTCTAGGAAATATGTATACGTGCAACATTGTAACTAGTACATCCGATGTTCGTACACGTTAACATCTGCTCCTGTGTGAACGCTGTCCAACCAATCTCACTACAGCATTTCATATTGGGTTGTGTGTTAGGTATTGACTTGTGCATATATTAGTCGTCACTTTGCCCCACCAGTGTAACCAAACCAGTTACTGTTTTACTTCACATATTGGTTCAAACCTATTTAATAGGTAAAACACTTCGGACTATCTTGAACGCTACTCACGAAGTCAAGTATGTGTATGTGCCTGCGGACGCTTGCGTTCCCTGTTCAACCACCTTTTTATACAAAGGACTTAACGTGTACTTAGAAATGTTCCTGTCCTGTAATCATGCACTCATTTTGTACCATCTGCCAATCCTACAGTTTTATCCTTTTCTGTATCTGGCCAATCCCTCTGTCTCTAACCTTCTGGTCGCATGGTAACTGTTCGTGTTGCAGTACTTGGTATCTCCGCCCGCTTGTTCACTTGGGCTGAATATTGCTCATTTACACTAAACCAATCTGTTCAGAAAATGTCGTTGTTTCCATTCGCTTTTGTTAGCTACAAAACTGTACTAGTTGCGCCCAATTCATGAACATTGATTTGCTTATAAAAATATCAAAAGATAACTCTTCCCGAATGGCGCATTACAATCCTGGTGTTCAAAATTAATTGGTGGCGACCAGCGAAACTCCCCCAGAAAAGTAAGTCATCTTCCATCGAAACAGATTAATTTAAAAATCAAACTTTTGGGCAGGACACTAGCATACAATTTTAGTAAAACCCTGCGATAATTGATGTCTACTGTCCAGCTGTTTTCTCCCAAATGTAACTGAGGTGGACCAAATAAACACGTGAATCTACAGATATGCGGGGTATTAAACGAAGGCTGGTTGAAAGTGAAACCCATGTTAAAAACCACAGCAATGTTACTTAAAATACTATAGGTTGACTACACTTCAGTGCGTCAATAAATCTACGGCCAATGAATTGAATGAGGCTGTTTCGACTCAGCTCGTTTCACCAGTGCCTTACCAATGGATTCTGAAAAACCCATGCTGATTTATTGTGAAATTTAGTTACTTCACCTAAATTTCGGCAGAACATGAAAGATGAAACCTTGCAGCGCAGGAATTGCTTGTAAGGACTTACAAAAACAATCATGACCTGGCTACCTTTTCATCTAAAACGCAATATTATAGGCTCAGTTAATCAATTTTTGTCTGAGAACAAGAACTTTGTTTAGAAATATTGTTCCCATTGTTGATGAGAAAAGAGAGTGTGATAAAAGGTTTATAATCATGAAAGTAAGGTGAATGTAGTTGAGCTAAAAGAATATTCGGAAAAGTTGTTAGAGTTCAGAAATCAGAATCTGACGCCGAAACACAGTGTGGTAGATTGGGTCATCTGGTAACCTGTGTAATTGAGACTGAAAGGTAGCCAGAACATAAATAGTGTGATATTTCGAACAACTGAGTGCCGGTCGATTATAGATAGACGCAAACAAGGTTGAACAGTGATTACCAACACGAATGTGTCACAAACTAAGAAACGTTTCTCGAATTTACTAAAGTGATATTTTTGAGAAGCTTAACCCAAACATTAATTTCTACTAAGGGTTAGACGTTTCGTTGTATGAAAGATTTTATGGATGCACAACAAGTCTCATTTTTATCAATCTGCTTCATAAGGGCGGTTAATTTGTGAAGCTGTTCAATCATCATCTATATACTTCACTTTGTCACACACTTCCTGTAGCAACGCTCCGTTTACGACCTGATCGTCAGAAGGACAAATTACCCGTCCACGCTCAAAACATGCTAGTGTATGCATTTGCACGTCATTGTATAGCAGAATGTACTGTATGTACGAAGAGGTAATTATTCAAGTGGATAAGAGCACATTATCTGGCCTGTTTAAGAACTGGAGTGAGAAAATTGGTAGCAGATGTGATGTTCACCTTTATTGCAGACTAAATTAACCCGTCGAAGTCGTTTATGACTATCTACAAAGTTCTGTTCAACTAGACGACTGTAAGTTAACAACGCTGTCAGGAAACGATTTCTATTACATTAAGCAATCCAGATCTGTGGGCACTAAAATGGCTCTGTCAAACCGTTAACTTCCTATGGCTACTGGCCGATTTACCTTGGCCCCGTATTTAGCAATCATGAGTGACAAATTGTTTGTGGTCCGACCGGCTGAAAGCTACATCTTGCACCAACAGTCCATGCAGACATGAATTGGCCTGGTGAGAAGATCTCGAAACATAGGTTCATTACTTTGTTTTCATTATAAAACTAGGAGAATGACAGAGGGGTATTCATAGTTTCCTACGAAAATGACGGGAACAAAAGATTTTATGATGATATGGATGCAAGTCTGGTACTCAGGTCGCTTACAGTGTGCGAAATAGTGGTGTAATACCTAGGGAAACTGCCGGAAACACTTGGCAATGGGTTTTCTAACTGTTGAGTTGACGGGTCGGCTAAGATGGTCGAAGTGACTCAACAGAGGTAAAATAGGATAAAACTGGTTCTTCAAACAGGATTGCAGGGTGTTCTCTGCCTGTGCGGTCCGAGGGAGAAATCCAGTAGTAGTAGCCGAAGCATCAACTGAAGCCAAATCCTTTAAAACTTCCTTCTATAGAAAACCAGTAAATATATCGTTTTGACGGAATGGGAACAGCTTAACATAACAGGTCTAATGTGCAATAAACTGCCTCTTAAAAACTACAGTCATAGCAAAGCTTTTCGCAGCACCACTATGTAAAACGTGGAACTGCTCCCTCAGTTAGAAGTATCTCGTTCTTAGACTTATGGCATGCAGTTGACCCTACTTTAGCCAATCAGTTAACTCGCTGTAAAATACACATCTGAATCAAATAACACTACCGTCAATAGTTTTTTTCACAATGAGGTAAGCGTCTACGTGATTGAAGCACATCAATGTTTCTTCTGTTTAAAGTGTGGCCTTGTCTTCTATTTACTTTTTCTGATCTCGTACAATTCTAAGTGTTGTACGTGTTGAAATAAACAAGCAGTAATCTGTTATCCCTCGGTCTGGCTGCTACCACAAGATGAGTTGAGTCATTACCTGAAGAGATAACTACCACAAAAAACTGTAACTTCTGGAAGCCGTACAAGCAATCACCCACCAGAAGACAGGAAAATATATACCAATCCAAAAGTGCCACCTACCCAATTAATTAACTACAGACAATACAGAATGAGCCTCACAGACTTTGCTGTCCAAATATACCCGGAGATTTCATCAGGAGTCAAAACGTGGCGAACAAGCTCGTTTTTGGTGTATCATCTTCAGGCCAAATACAACACAATAAATATGAAATTAGTTGTCAAGTCATGATTTTGTGAAATTTAATACAGTGTGAGTCTAATGTAATTTTGGGATTACGAACATGGTTACTGTGGTGCCGTGTCAAGTGTTGCAACGACGGCAGACCATGGTAACTTCAGCGCATGAAAAAAAGACTTCTGCGCACACAGATTAGGGTTTCGCAGCCGGATTCCGATCGCTTCAGCAGCAGCCAAGATGCGACATTTCACACCTTTGGTGTGAACACGTGTGACACGGCAGATCGGCTTGAATGAGACATTCACACTGACTGTGATCCGTATCAACTAGGTGGGCCAAAATTGCGCTGGAAATCTTTCGTTGTTGTCCGGTTGTCACCTACGCTGGATGATGTTCGCGTATTCTCTCCGATAAGCGCCTTGTTGTGCGACCAGTGTAACCTGCTCTACAGGAACAAGCGAATGAATAGATACAAAATGAGGTAACACTACTGGGCACTGCATCTTTGGGTTGAAGGCGTATAGCTGGCTTAGAGAAGAACGTTAGTCTTAGTTGTGCAGCGTGGAATGTTCTCATCAGAGTCGTTTCGAGCCTTCTGGTCAGCGATACACTTGATAATTCGCCCTTGTGAGGCAAATTCATATAGACGGCTTTCCGCTCAACAGAAAACTCGCGGTCTTCCGGGTCCCTTTGTTGCATGTTTCGAGTTAGGAATTTCGCTGGATATCCGTTTGCGCGAAACGTTTCACCTAATAACTTCAGCTCACTGTCTAGCGTATCCTCAGTACAGATTTTATAAATTCGATTCGTTAAACAGCGTACCAAGTTCCGTTTCTGTTTCATAGGAACAAAGCTGTGGAAATGGACATATTGTCCATTCCACGTCTGTTTCCTATGCATGCCTCGTTGAATCGATCCATCTGGACATTTCAATAGTGCAACATCGAGGAAAGCCAGTTTTTCATCTTGTTCTATTTCCATGGTGAACTGCAGTTTCTTGTGAGCTGAGTTGGCTAGTGATAACAGGCAGTCAATTTCAGTGTTGCTATCGACGATTTTCACTATGAACTCATGTGAAAGTTGTAGCAACTAACGCGATTTTTCATGGAATAATTTAGTAAGTAGGTGGAGGAGCTGATCAAACCAAAATAAGACAAGCATCACATTGAAATCTTTCTAACTGGTTCAAGTCCCAGTTCGCGGTAATCCGATGTATTCTGATAGCGATATAACTTAGCATGTCATGCTCTTCCAGGCATAGTATCCACACGAGGAGCTAAGTTTGTCCTGTATAAATAAATTGTACGCAAATTTTCTCATACGTCATGCAGCCAAACTGCATTTGAGGTGAACGTGTTCACACTGTGATGTCATGGGTGGACACGGTCAACCGTTGAATGACACGTTACACTGGCTGCGGCCAGCATCATAAGTGATTGTCATTAGGCTGTTGGCCGGCCTCTGTTATTGGTTCAACACCCATTCACAATATTTTCGGCTGATCAACACGAACCAGATCACAATCGGTGACAGTGTTAGTTTAGGGGTAAGCACCACGAAGCAATATAATTAAAATGAATTTGGTTTGTACTAAACTAAAATTGCAACTGACAGCCAGTTCGGTTATTCAGCAAATACCGTTGACGAGATGTTCACTTCCGCCAAACTGTTACACCGAGGTTTGTTCATGAAAGACCCGACAGTTAAAAGGTGTCTAACGTAAGTACGAAACTGATGCAGTGGATTTCTTCTCACTTGATGATGACGGCCACAATCAACCAAATTTTTTACTAGGTTCACGATTATTATCATTGTTTCAAGATCCAGGCATATAATTGTCCAGCAGTCGCTGAATACGTGAATATGTGAGAAACTGAAAGTTAACTTCTCCGTTAGCCAGAAACATAGTGATGACTTAACTTGCCTAGAGGTGTGAACAGCTCAGTCAGTATGATTTTGCTCCATAATTGACCGTTTTCTCCGACCTCGTTCAGCAATACCGCGTTGGCTCACATCTGGTGAACATTAAAATAAACGGATAGGGCCTATGTTTAGAAGCAAACGAGAGATGATGGCTTGATAGGTAGGCAACATTCATGAGTAATCACGTGAGAGATCTGCACCGAGTGGAAAACAGCAATGAATTTCTTTATTCAGCTTGTATGAGTGAATGAGTAGCATGCTGGGTTGACCATGACATGGGCTTAAGTTTAAAGATTTGTACAAGAAAAAGACCAAAAGATTGTGAATTCGTAGGATTGATTTAGAAACCACTTTGGACAATGTTAACTTGTGACTGTGTGAGATGTATACTATAATCCATAACAGCATTTATAGGATTGACAGAACTATGCAAAAAACGTGAAACCATCTTGAACTGGTGGTTAGTTCAGTTTTTCATCAAACACCCCTCAGAGAGTGTTGCCAAAACAAAAAGAGTAAATGATGTGTACCCAGTAATCGATTTGTACTATAGATTGTACGACTGGTTCAACATAAGTTGCTGGATAACATATTCATGTTTAGTGAAACGCTTCCAGTGTCAACTCTTATCTCTAACAGTCGTAATGCTGCAGTGCGTTTGAGTGTGTCTGGTCTGTTGTCCGTCGTACTATTCTACTGCACATTAGCCAGCTGACCCCTACCTCACCCTCATGAAAGGGTTTGTCTTGCTTGAGTTACCCCTAGATCACTCAAAGACATAGTTAGGTTGCAATGATTTGTCACTTACCCCAGACACTAGTTACCTATGCTCTGAGACCACAATCGATTGAGTACCCTAAATGTTCCATCCTTCTTCCCGTGGCTGTTATGGCAGCCGTCTGACTTACTCGGATGGATGCTGCTCTAACACCCGAAACAGAGTCCCCCTGACTTATCCGGCCGTTTAAACGACCGCGACGACTGAAAACTATGTCATTTTGAGTATATGGTCGATGTATCCAAAATCAGCTGGCCGATTCAACGGTGGTGTCGTCCATGCGCTCAGTGCTCACAGCCTACGTTTTGGTCTGTGTTTCCACCAACCCCGCAACTTGGAAAAGGCGTGACAGCATTGTTTACACCCTGAACCCAGTGTTCTGTCACCTCATTCTGTGAGAGCCAACAAATCCCTGTGTCTGTCAGGCTATCAAGGTGTGCGTTGGTCGTGCAACCCTGTCCACCAATGAAACTCCCTAAGGACATTTTAAACTAACATCGGGACATTTTGAACTGGAAGAGTCATAGATGTGAAACCATGTTTTCATAATGTGAACATCACCTTAGTTTTCACAGCTTATCCAATAACATTTTACGACTACTTTGCATCCACATAATGCAGTCAACAGAGTTCATATTGCAAAACCAAGCTGCTTATAATATGAAGCAAGTAAGGAAGATGCATCTTCCAAGCACAAAACGGTTCACACCCACTATCGTACATTAGTGTCTTTCATTTTCTCTACCATGGAAAAAGCACAAGTGTTCAGCTATCCACTCACATCTGCACTGGAACACGTGTTTGCTCTGGCTTACAATCACAACGTGTTTTGTCACAAGTACTGTTTGGATTGGATTCTTAAGGACAATAAGTATTTGTAATATTCGGTAAAGATGTAACTTGTAGTGCACAACCAATCATCTGACAGAAGTGTTGTTAAGGTCATCTCATTGAAACTGTAAACATAAAGAAACTTCCGACAGAGATAAATCAACTGACACCTCACTTGCGACACGCTCTTTCGACGTTACCGGGATCGATACAGTACCCATAGCCAGCTGACCAATCGATTGCACAGCACCGATCATAAGCCAGCGATACATTTTTGGACAGTTTATGCACCTGACAACAATCCGCCAGTTACAGGATGTCCATCTTGTCAAAAAAGTGCGTTCCATACCTTGTGAACGGTGTGTGGAAGCCGCGGCATATGAACATATAAACATATGCATAGGACTTGTCAACTTGTCTCTACAACGGTAATGAACTTTGGTCTTACAGTGCACGTCTGCATGTTTTTAACATGCTATACTCTTCATACAAATTTTCAGGTTTTGCTCTATCAGTCAACTGTCTTATTTTGTTAAATGAACACTGATCGTTACGGTATATACGTTAAAATGATTGACTGATTTGTCATTAGTGGTTTGGTGTGTTGTGATTGAATTTGTTTTCAGAAGACCCACCTCGTTTTATATCGTACATTCGTAGTTTCGCAAAAGTAACCACTTTGAAATGACTTTCTGAAAATTTGACACCTACCTTCGAATTCCGCCAAATTTTTGAATATATTTGTATATTGCTTAAACTTTTCTAAAACAAGTGAATGTGATCTGTTTCACTATCATCTGGATTCGGTTGGTCTATTGAGTTTAGTGATTATTTCCGGACAATTTGAAGAACCATGCGCAGCTGCATAGTTTGTTCGTTCCTTTCTTGTTTATTCAGACTTTTGGTTGAGGTGAAAAGGAATTTTGTGCATTTTCCTCAGGACTGTATAAATTCCATTTATCCAACCGTCGTTTTTGACATTTTTAGAAATCCCAAGATAGTTTCGTTTGTCGGACTGCCTCAGTTGGATTTATTATGTCCATAGACTGTGAGTGACTTAGCGATAAATCTGCTCGGGGAAATTTAGCTACACAAATTAACTCGTTTTTTTAATTTTACCGTATACATCATGTCAACATGTAACAATAATTTTTCATTTCAAACTTCATCGGATATGGTGTCGACTATCTATTCATTATCCGAGAAATTCATCTGACAAGTTGATTTACTTTCCATGGGTCGGATAACATCAGGCGAAACATTGTGCAACCAAATTTACTTGAACCATTGGAAGCATTAAACATTAGTTGAAGGTGGTTCTACATGCAGATGTTTGATTAACGCTTTTGGTTTAACACAAATTTGCCAATCTTTTGAATCGTTATTACCGTTGGATTCATTAGCATGGGAGTAATTTCATGCGCATTACTGAAAACTTATCACTGACTTACATACATTGACTGTCCCTTTGCTGTGTTGATAACCCAATACAGTCAAGTCGTGCTGTGATCAAGCAGCTGTTCATGAAATAACAACTTGGTTGGATCTGGTTAGGTTAATTACTAGACAGAGAAACAAGATGGTGTGCAACAGTTGAAAATAGTCTCAGCCCAGTTGGGCGTAAGAAGTTTACTCAGCAACACATCGAGAATCCTAGACTGTACATTTAGTTTTGCCGTTCACTCGAGACTACTCCAGTGGACTGGAAAACGAATGAAAAGGGAACATAAAAACCGCACGGACTGACCTACATGCCCTCTAAGACTAGTTCAATTTCAGCAAAATAGTGGTCCACTACTTTATTTGACAAAGTACTGTGTTCAGTTGGCGTTCAATCACCATATATGAACAACTGCTGAGCCATAAGGTTCATGCACGAACTTCGTTTACAGTGCCAGCTATCAAGTCAATGGTGAACCTCTGGTTGTTACCATTCGCACAGAATGTTGGCTTTTGTTATAGAATTTGCACGCAGCGACAGATCTGTGAAATATTTGTTTGTAAGTTCAGTGTAGTTTTTTAAGCAACCAATATAAAAACGGTTAACCATACAAGTTCTTTCTCTACCGCTCTGTAAATATTGTAAAGACGGAATGAGCAAATTTACGAAACACAAATTTTGGAGTATACTTCAGTTTCAACATCACTGCTATTCGATCGCAGACTTCAAATTCAAACAAACCTTCCGGACAGCCTCCTTGAAAAGGAAATACTGGGTTCAAGTTTACTGCTTGTTAAGTCTCTTCAGTAGTGCATGCCTTTAAGACCAGCAGGACTAAAACTCACGCCACGCATTCACGAGACAACCACTGTTGATCAATGCGGCACTGACTTCACACTAGGCACGACCAAGTTATCATGCTTGAACTCCCAGCCACCTGCGCTTGTGTGTAAAGATCAGCTAACCCGATTGTTTTTATAGGAGTTCTCATCCCGGTCATGATAAGGATATGCAATGCTGATGTACTCTAACCAGAGGAAAACTGCAGCTCATTGCTTCTTTTCGAGAAAGATTGCTTGGAAGATCTATTGGAATGCAAATAGTACAATCGAAACTGAGTAACGTTCAGCCTTGATTTACCAAAACTCCGACTACTCAACAGTACGGACAATGTGACGAACCAGCTTGTCAGCCATCGTGTTAAGAAGTTGACCTCCTTGGAGAAGAAAGTGTCTAGCATTCCTGGTTAGTCCCATCAGTCCCAAACATTACAGATCAGTAAAAAGGTATATTTCTTGCAACCTACTGCCAACCAACCAGTCCTCAGGCTTACTAGGTTTTGCATCAATGAGAAACAGGACTGAATTAATTAATGTGTTAGGTAAGTTTTCATTTACTGTCTGACAACGATGCAGACAGTGAACAGTAGTTATCAAAAATCAGATAAGCCGAAGTTATACAACGAAGCAATGCTGTCCTACTATTGAGCTAATCGGTAAAATGGAAGATACAGTGAAACACAGTTTCTATTATCAAATAATTTCCAAAAAAACTACTTCCAGCGCACTCCCAAACAGGCTATAAGCGATTATATTCACATAATACATTGTACACATCAAATGCACTTCTACCTAGCAATCAATAATATAAAAAAACGTGCAAGGTTAGTCTTGTCCCAAAACGGCGACGGATGTATCAAGCATTCAGGGTTTGATAACAAGCAGATGCCAATTCAGACACCAAGTGAAATGACACACGGAGCTATTGTCAAAACTGTCGTTAAGAAGACACAATCTACACACGTGTATAAGTCGGTGGGATGATGTTAGGCCGAACTTCCAACTGTTTCAACATCAAAGATAAGGCGATCGAATTGCAGTTGTGGTAGTAATCAACAGACATATGTAGTTTGGAATACTATATTACAATTTCGCCATGGATGCAAAGAACACATACACAAGACTGTTAGTAACAGGCTGTAGTGCCCAATGTGAGCGAAGAAATGTCGGGTATTTTTGATAACGTGGGCTCGTGGTGTAACTGAGCTCGTAGGCACAGATCGAGCCCACAACCCGCTGTGGCCTTTACTAAAGAAAGTCTGTGTGTACTTGGGACGAATGGTCCACTTGCACAGCTCATGTATAGGGAAATATGTGATGTTGAACCGTTTGCCATTATGGCTTTTAGATGATAGCAGTGACCCGAAAAATCTACGAGACATAAGAAAACCTTCGGCTTGTACAAACTAAGGAACAGGTAACGGCCACGCCTCGGCAGATTAATATTCAGCCAAGAGTTCGTATAATTGTATGTCACTCCATCATTCAGCTTCGATGCAGTACATGTGATAAGGTACCTCGAGACAATTCTATATGTACAGAAGCAACTATTCATGACTTTCATCCTCAACACCAAGAGATCAAACAGTCTTCTCTTCTTTCATTTTCAGTCCATTCCTTGATTTCCCCCTCTTAGTTCAAGATATGCCAATGACCGAAAATCTTTTGCAGGCATATGAAGTCCGCATTTCAGAAGGGATCATTGGAAATAAACTTGAATTGAGTGATCAAAGGGCTTACCCAAAAACAGGTACCTTAAACAAACCAGGTCAGCAAACAATCCAAAACACGGCTATAATCACAAACACATTAGTCAACACGGGACTGTCGCTCATTTCAGGTTAAACCGCTCGGTCCCATCGGCTCAGAGTTTAAGCAATCACGGTCTACAACCGATAGTACCGTCGAAAAATTTCCCAGGAAGAGTTAGAACGTCTGAACGGTAACGTACTTCTGTGAACCAACGCAGGTCAGTGAGTGTAATTTGACAAAATGAAAATATGATATTTTCCAAACGAAGTGCACTATCACAACGGATGGTAAAAAAGCCTCATTGAGGAACAAACCAAATTTACAAGCTAGTTAAACGATGACTGAAAATCAACAAGTTACCCAGAGAAATTGAGATATAACACGTCGTGGTTTTAGTTTGACAGCACCACTTGTGTAATGTGATGTGACATTACATAGTCGTATCACTGAAACGCCAAGTGTGGTCTGAAATTTATCAGTTCCGTATTCTTGTTATTCGGCCGTGTCATTCCATTCTCATCAACGGATTCTACCGGTGTCTTGACGAAATCAACTTGTTGCATCATTGAGATCGGCGTAGATAGCTTGTTCGAAAATGTTCTTCAGATCGAGGTGCTTTGTTCTCTGGGAACCTACTTCGTGCGGATTTTAGCTGAGTGGGTATCGTTTAAGGTGGCATACCGACAAGTATTATGGTTGATGATTATATCCTTTGACCAGTTTCCCATAATCTTTTACAGACCCTGCCGTTCCTTTCTCTAAGAACTGCAGCTAAATGTTACACCGGCACTGCAACAACTGGGAATAACTGATTACGTATGATTTTAACGGGATGACGAAACACCTCATTGTGCAATATGTGTACTGGCATGCTTAACTGAGATAGTAGAGAGGCGATGGATGGGTGACAGCGGATTAACGGAGTAACCTCCCACGGTTGTTGAAAGTTTCGTGGAGCTGCGTCAAACACAAGGTGTGCAGGGAAGGTCCATGAACAGTTGTGGAACTAGAAATTGTCATAATTTCGGAATGCAATGTGATCGCTGATACTACTTTGCGATGTGTGCTGTCCTCATGCTCAAGGAGAATCCTGCTGTGTAAACGGAACCATGGACAGCATTTTCATCGTCGATTTTGAATATACGGTTTATATACTAATATATTAAACAAGCTGCTACTGAACTACGGAATCTGAGTAAACTAGCAGCCTTGTACTTACATGTCTTATACATTAACGCTTCTTCTCCTTCTGTCTTGTTCATGATAACAATATTGGCCTGCCAGTCGAACAGCATATCACTAGCACTACCCGACAGATTAGCATATTTAGTTAACTCAATTAGCTCTGATTGAAGTAAGAAATGGTCTATCTGCACAATATCGGTGTCCATCATGTTTCTCTCAAAACGACAAAATATCATCTTAATAGTGGTGAACAAGCTTGATCTGGTATCTGTATAATATTGCGTCCAATCAGCTATGAGGATATTGTTTGTTCAGGACAAAACAGGTTTTCAGAGCATACAGCGCCTCGATCTGAAGAACATTTTCGAACAAGCTATCTACGCCGATCTCAATGATGCAACAAGTTGATTTCGTCAAGACACCGGTAGAATCCGTTGATGAGAATGGAATGACACGGCCGAATAACAAGAATACGGAACTGATAAATTTCAGACCACACTTGGCGTTTCAGTGATACGACTATGTAATGTCACATCACATTACACAAGTGGTGCTGTCAAACTAAAACCACGACGTGTTATATCTCAATTTCTCTGGGTAACTTGTTGATTTTCAGTCATCGTTTAACTAGCTTGTAAATTTGGTTTGTTCCTCAATGAGGCTTTTTTACCATCCGTTGTGATAGTGCACTTCGTTTGGAAAATATCATATTTTCATTTTGTCAAATTACACTCACTGACCTGCGTTGGTTCACAGAAGTACGTTACCGTTCAGACGTTCTAACTCTTCCTGGGAAATTTTTCGACGGTACTATCGGTTGTAGACCGTGATTGCTTAAACTCTGAGCCGATGGGACCGAGCGGTTTAACCTGAAATGAGCGACAGTCCCGTGTTGACTAATGTGTTTGTGATTATAGCCGTGTTTTGGATTGTTTGCTGACCCGATTTGTTCAAGAGACCTGCTTATGGATAGGTCTTTTGCGCAAACCATCCAGTTGTAGTGGTTCAGACTTTGGACCTTATAGTCTGGCACACAATTGGAGAACGCTTGTCACGTGTTTCGTGTTGTCGGCGTTTCTTATAACACTGTTCACACATCGACCTCTTTTCATTCTTTCAACGATAGACCCAAATATCCAAAGTGTTTGACGCAACTAAAAATTACTTACCGAGTAAAGTTCAAGTAACTTAAGGGTACGATACTAGTAGTTGCCATACTTTCGAATGCCTAGTAGTGTCCTCAAAGATCAGTTAGAATAGATAAGAAATCCACAATTGACATAAATCCCTCTCAGCATTGTTACAAATGCGAATACGTTACCGATGACGACATTTGTTTGGATACTTGACCCAACGTTATGACAGAATTATCATATTGAAGGTGATATATTTAGGCAGCACTCCTATTCAGACTTCCGGCCGACCGGGTTGAAGACCGACTTTGATGGCTCAGATAATCAACCAGTATGACAAGATTGACAAATCAAACCATTCTCAACTGATTCTACAGTAATCCAGTCTCAATTTTGTAAGTCTAGTCAATAACTCGAAAGTAAACCCCTCAGCCCCTAAGTGATAAACTGGAATAAATCGATCACGTATTCTCCTATATCATCGTACTCTTTATAACATTGTGCACAACCGAATCGTTTGGAAATTACAGTCGGTCTAAAAGTTTACCAACTCACATTTCTCGTTCACTTTAGAATACGTAAACAGATTGTGGTGTATTCTGGGTTGACAAATTTTGTCAACATGAAATAGGGAATCCGATTAAAACATGTTTACATGTGAGCAGAAGAAAACAGTTTGTAAGTAAATTACCGATTATTCTTAAATCATTTCCGTCGAACGTAAGCGAACTGTGTATATTCCATGAGACAATTATGGTCACGCATACACATCCACCTTAATAAAAAAAACTGCATTAAACGTTTACATACACACACATACTGGAACGGAGAACAATTTTCTGCTCAATTGGTTTAGCACAAACAACTGGTTTCAGTGAACCGTCTCCAGTTGCTTCCTGTAATACATAAACACACGCAAACTGACTGTGGAACAAAAGAGTGAAGGAAATAGTTAATAGCCAACCTTTTATTGTATGATATTTTGTCTTCCAATACGATTTGAGCTAACTGTTGGAAATGTTTCGAACAAACATTCTAAATGGAGTATGGAATAAAAGTAACCCAGATACTATAAAATTTGACTGTTCATTCAGAATCAGTTGAGTACATTTTGTGACACAAACTGTTGAGCTGTCTCGTCATAGTTTCAATGTCTCACAAGCTCTAGAAGCTTTTACTGTTGTGACAATAAAACGTTAATCAATAATAATCATTTGCACTTTTGTTATTATTCCGCGCGATCATCTTTGAAAACTTCTTCTAAGTGAAGTTTGACGTAATACCTGCAGTGAGTGGGCCAAAACTTTGATTATCACTAGATATCGCTGTGAATGGCAACCAGTTAGTTGGAAACGTTGTATAACACTTAATAGCTGAGCTAAGTTCTGTATACTAATTCGGACTGTCCACTGGATTCTTAGTGCGAAGAAGTAGCGTACTTGCGTTTCGCTGTTGTTGGCGTTTATTGGGATTGCACTTCTTGTTTTATTGGGAATCTGGACTGTGTTTCGATTGACGTGAGATTGCATACGTCTGGCCGCAAAGCCAGTTAGATGCTCTTAGAAATAAATGAGCTACAAGACAGTCAATATGATAGATCAAACTCCCTTGGTGCACCTGTGGTAATGCAGAGTGCAATAAAGCAAATGATTTGATGTCGATTATGAAAATGTGTCTAATCCAAACCCAAGAGGTTGTAGAGTCACCATTTCGGAAGTGTTAATCCACCATCCAACAGGCTCTGTTGGGGCCAACCTGTTCGCATAAACCAATGACAGCTACCACAAGCAAACATACGTCATATGTTGCGCCAACGGCTGAAACGATCGGTTAAGTAAAAACGAAACAAAACATTCATCACATTGCCGGTATAACATGGCATTACCGATTGAACAGTGTTTTCCTACGAGGCAGCCAAAACTTGTGAATGACTGCTATAACACTACATCCTGACCCTATAATCGTTACTTTACAGCATCAAACACATTAACCCTGACCGATGTGTAGTTAGAAGAGATTAGATGAGTTGTCTATGGAAAACATTTCGATTGAAATGTACTCAGTGTCACAACGTAGCCATTTTGGTTTGTTAGAAGTAGTCAGAGCTAGTTCGCATTTCGACGTAAATTAAATACCAGCCCACCATTCATAATGTTGTTCACATTCAGCCGTGACGAGGTCATACTCAACCAGTCATTATTTTAGTGGGCAATTATAGACTAAAATGAGGCCGAAAGACAAACTGAAGTGGCCAGTTGTGTACCGGTCTCAGATGAACAACATGATTTGCTGAATTACTGAAGTTTCACAATTTTTAAGAAGTACAATCAAGGCGTCTATCATTCTATCATAGTATGGAAAATGCTGAAAGTATGAGCCAATTCCAAATGCCCGTTGGTTTCTTGAACCAGGCAAACATTTCCTCTTAGTATTATGTCATAACGTCCCCATGGTTTTCAGACTACGGGTGGGGTACCGCAAAATTTTCTTCACCGATACACGTCAAGTGACATAAATTTAATGGCTTTTCAACTTATCTTGGCCACACATTGGTGTCCAGATATAGTGTAATACTCGAATAGCCTTAGAAATCGTGCTCGGGTTGAAATCTCTCACGCAATTAATAAAGCGAAGACTTCGTGCTAATTGCAGTAAGCAGTTCATATTCATGAGACAAGAAGCCAAATTTATGGATGTGCAACAGTATTAAAGAGGTCTCAGTCTATCACTGACTGTTCGTATTAGTACATACAAAATCACAAACTGAACGTTAATTGGTGCAATACAGAACAAAGAAATAACCGAGTAGCCGAAACGAGCTTTCTTCGAAATGAACTTGAAAAGACAAGCTAGTGGTGGTATATTGCAAGATCTTTGTTCGAACTGATTTCGTTGCACCTTATCAAGTACATATTGCAGTAATGAATATTACAAAATATACATAAAATTGTGACTTGCGGAGGATGTTCTGTCCAGGTATGAGGGAAAGAAGAAGAAATTAACTAGCACCACCAAGGTGGTGCTAAATTAATAAACAGTTCCTCCTGCACACACAATGGTGGCTTCAGACGTTTAATACCAATTGCCTCAAGAAAGTGAAGTAAGCTTACTGAACTGAAGTCTAACAAAAATATGATGATATTGTACCCTGGCAAAGGATCCGGAGTTGTCCTCATGGACCGCGTTGACTATGTAAGACGAATGGAACCGATTCTAAAAGAGCCCAGAAGATTCTGAGAAGAAGCCAAAATCAATGAACCAACAGTACTGGAGAAACGAATAACGGCGGTTTCAAAAATGCTACTCAAAGCTTACCTCATTAATGAGACAACTTTTAAATTTCTTAAGCCGATTGGTTCTCAAACGCCTCAGCTTTATGGTTTACCAAAAACTCACAAGCCGGATATTCCACTCAGGCCAATATTGTCGATGTGCACCTCACCTCAACACAAACTTGCGAAGTGGCTTGTTAGAATGGTGGAACCAGATAGACGGTCTCTAGCCAATATGCCTTGAAGGATAGCTTCGAACTGGTTGACATGTCGTCCATAATTAACATTAGCGGAAAACTGATGACCTCGCTGGATACTAAACCACTGTTCACTAATGTGCCCAGAATTGAAACTGTACCGTTTTTATGTGATTACATAAGCTCTAGCAGGATATCACTTCCTACCCCTGAATTGGAACATCTACTATACCTTTGCACAACAGATGCTCAGTTCCAATTTCAGGAGAGAAGTTTCACACAGGTCGACGGAGTGGCTATGGGAAGTCCTCTAGGTCCAATCCTTGCGGACATTTTCGTCGCCCACATAGAGGACAAAATGAATCAATATATCGCAGCAAACGCGGTATACCGAAGATATGTGGACGAAATTATCGTCATTGCTGACAGTACGCAACAGGTCGATACGTTATTGAAAGAACTTAATTGTAGTCACACAGATGTACGATTTACGATGGGGTGAGAAAGGGATAACTGCCTGACGTTTTTTGGATGTACTGATCCAACGCAGAGCTGATGGCACCGTAAGACAGTCGGTCTACCAAAAGCCTACATGGAAAGTGCAGTACTTGTGCTTTGATAGCTTTGTCCAAGTCCAACACAAACGGGGATTAGTGAGGACCTTATTCAATCGAGCCATAAAAATTTGTACAAGTGATAAAACCGACGAAGAGTACCATCGTCTTGAAGACACATTAAAAGCAAACGGCTATCCACAGTGGTTTATAAGACGATTCAGCGAACCATCAATCAACAACTAACCCTCCATTTAGCTGAACCGGAAGCTATATCCATTCGACTTCCTTTTAAAGGCGACGATTTCTGTTCACTCTTGAAAAGTAGGTTAGTTTCCGCTGTTAGACAAGTTTGTATTCAGCTGAAGTAGTGCTCAGTTTAGACACCACCAACGTGTAAATGCCCACTATCAAGGACTGCCTACCTCGCCCACTCATGTCACACTGCGTGTACCAATACGGGTGTAGGTGCAGTTCCACAAACAGTGGAGTAACGGAGAGGCAGTTGCAAGTCAGGATGGCAGAGCATTTGCCTAAGTAGAAGGAAGGCCACCCGAGGTGGATGAAACGTAGAGTATTACAACTTGCTTATAACGTTGTGTTATTCTCAATCCATTCATTGGATGACAGAAGGCCTTACATTGGGAACGCTCATCCAGTCCTGATGCAGTACCTTTAACGTGACGTTTGGATTGGCCCTGTGTTAGATCTTCTATTGTGTCGGGGTTTGGATAAGCGGAAATTCGAGTAGATTTTCCTCAGCTATATCATGTGACTAAGCACAGTCTTGATGAATGTACAAAGACTCCGAAAACGGTATTGATTGCCTGAATGGAACTAATTAGTCTTATACTGAATAAATACTTCCCAAAATGCTGCACGAAATTGCTGTAACCTTCTGTGGGACGTAAGTTTGACAAATAAATTATGGTAAAACAGTTTTCAACGGAACAATTCCACACCAGCAGCCTCAGGTCATTTTGGAGGCAAAAATTCTACACACTTTGGGATATGGGCAACATAGCTGTAAGCGTACCCAGTTGTCAATTCAGCGCGACATAAAATACAACTCCGAAAAGGTCATTGGAATTGAGATATCATGTATAAAACAACAGGCTTTTGTCAACGTCGAAGTGAAAAAAGCTAAATCAGAACTCTTACACACTACTTATCGTAAATGCGGGACTTGAGTATTTCACTCGTACAGCCAACCTGTGCTGTCCTCTGAATATCTGTGTCAATCCGGGATCACACATTGTTCAGTTAAGCATGTGTCTGTTCTATCAGCGCACAAATATCACGGTTTATGTGTCTAGGATACCCGAGCCAACAATTACAATAATCTTTCGAGAATCGTATCTGTGTTGTAGGACGAGTACAGTAAATCCTCTCTGATAAGTAGTTTGGCAGCCTCCACGAGTTAGGAGAGACCCAACTGCGTAAACTTTGAACTTCGGTTAGATTGGAACCAGCGACAGAAATAACATGCCCAAACGCGGCAAATACTGAACTACGACGCCATGGGCGGCCTAAGTCCAAATTTGTCGCAATTGGGTCTCCTCTAAATCATCTCTGTCATGCTGGGTCACTCTCACTGTCTATGGTTTTCTTCGCTCTCACCCAACAAATAGTTAATGCTGTTCTGGAAATCGCGCGCATACCACGTGATATCTGTTTGTTTGTGGTCATTTTCATCAGCATTTGTGAGTTGTTTAGCCTGTAATACGCGTTGTTTCTGCCCCAGTGAATTTTGTGCTAACTGTCTTGTTTGTTTGAAAAAGTACTTAGCCTGGACCGGATGGACGAAGCACCTTTAATGCCAGCAAATACCAGCGGGTAGGATGAGACCAGTCTTCTGGACTGTTGCCCATAGGATATTTTAACCGGCGAACCTCGGTCACTGGTTCTACTGTGCGAACAAAAGAATTCGAAGTTAAAAACATATCTGCATTTGTGCAACATTCAAATGAACTACTGATATCCAAATTCAGCACCAGGCGTTTGTATAACGAGAAGCGTAGTGAGTCAAACCTAACCTCGTTCCACTCGTTCAAAGTTACGAGTGTCACAAAACTAGTGACAGTTCAACAAATTTACGCTACTATTTGTTATTTAAGTAGCACCATTTATTACAAAATTTAACCAAGATGGCCATCGTAGATGCGCAGTACACTCAAGCCCTTACGGATGAAAGCCAAAAGTTGACGGATGTACAGGCTACTTCCCGTAACTACGGATAGACACTCTGCATGTCAGGTTTTTGGCTTCCACAATGACTACGGCTTCAAGGGTTCGAAACGGTACTTATGGTGTTTTGTGGTGCCTGTTCGATCCCCACATATTATCCATGCATGAGACCGAAAACGTTTGGAGACGGCAGTGGAGAATTCGATCTGGTGGTAAGCATCAGGTAGCTTTACACAAGCTTATTATAAGGTGGTGCCTACCGCGGTGAGTAAAGTACTCGCATCAAAGGTAAGTTGAATGAATTTTAACACCATGAATAACTTCAACGATATACCAATGAAAGTCCATCACATTCATCAATTATGGCCTGTTGAAACGTCAACCCGGATGCAAAAGTTGCTACCACGTGCCATTTTTATTTAGCGCGTATCATAAAACAACTCAAACGCTCTTTACTGAGTAGCGCTACCTTTTTGTGTTGACTCGATATAGATGCACGGCAAACTAATCCAGTCGAAAATAACTTAAAAATAAACCATTTGTCATCGGTGAAATGTACTTCAACGTCTGTCAACTATGGATTAAACAGTTCGAGGTCAGTGGACTTGCCTGAGCTGCTGAGTTAAGAAAGTTGTGGTGCTATTTGGCGAAGCATGGAAAGATTGAACACAATGAATCTGCTGGCAAGGAACCTATTGTTAGATTCACAGAGGTCAAACGTAACTTCAACAAAGCAACAGACATTTCTTTTTGAGCTCCGCTAGAGACTTTTGTTTCTGATGATCCAAAAATTTGGCTTCGTGTTTTTCGTTCCCCTCAGTGGACAGATTATCAAGGCAATAAATTTGGACAGAATCCGGCCGTTTTGTTCGGAACACAGGAAGATTTGTTTGGATATGTTGTTTTCACTTGTAGAAACGATTCAGTATGAGGAGCCCCTCAATCAATGTCTACCCTTTAGTGTACATCATGAACCTTCAATACTACTGCTTATTTTAAAAATATAGCGATCATTCCGGGTGAAAATTTGACTTGTTTATTGATTTTCACGCAGAGGCCATAAAGCTGTCATTTTACATCCTAGGTTACCAATCTCTTTCTGCTTCACATTACTTATTCAGTCGACCTATCACTGTTTGTTTGTTCGCGAAGTGTATATATCGTTTCTCAGATGGTTCTCTCCTGCTTCCTATCAAAGGATTTTGTGCTTTTTTCTAAGTTCTCAATAGGGCTATCAACCTAGTGTTCCACACGAACATTCTGTTAGGTACATAACTTTCTGTCATTTCATAATATGCGAAAAGTCAGCGGTAACGTCCAACCTGACACAATCCACTCAACTTACTTAGATTTCTCAAAATGTATTTCTAAAATTATTTGCACACACATGGTCTTGTACTTCTTATGTTAACCCTTATTTGGTTCTATCATCTTTAACAACATGGTCTTCTCATTTTTGGAATAACCGTGAACCCGAATCAGTAGTTCTATTCAGGTAATACCGATCGCGACTTTTCACTACTCTATACCTAAACTTCATGTTGCATGGTAGCACCGTGTGCTTCAATCTCAATTAGGCTATTGCCCTTCAACTGCTGAAGATTTGAATAAACGAAAAACGAATTGTTCATATAGGTTACATTAGCATCCTGGCTTGATTTGACTTGTCTTGAACATGTCTAGCTATATAACTCCCTTCGTTTAAGTAAAGAAAAGCAAACAACGCAAAACATTCTGAAAAGGTTCTGAGTGTCCAAACAAAAGTATCGGCACCTTTGAATAAAGTTCCATTGTCAGAATCCCAGTTCATCTCCCTCCCCTGGGGACAAATCGAATGGTCAAGTTCATCTTATAAACCGTAACAATACACAGGATCACCGTAAACAATCAACAATTTTTGATTACAGTCCTGCTTTCGAAACTAGATTACACCCCGCATCGTATGGATTTGCGTCATATAGACATTAATGAGTACCACCATACAAAGTTCCATACAACACACACTTTCAGTGTTTGTACTTTCTGATCAGTAGGTGCGTACAGGTGTTATTGGTAATATGCTTACGGTCCATTCAGTTCTAACAATGAGCTATAAGAGAGTAAAACTGAGTAAACCCGTAGTTCATTCAACGTTTGGATGTGCTAGAATCGATTAAAGTAATATGCGATTCCTTTCGCAATGTTTCGGTGAAACCCATTCGAATCAATATCGTTCAACCGTGAGACCTCTCGTGTATCACGCGGACAGAAAATTTATTGAATATACTGTTGCCCACAAGTAGGTCAACACAAAAACAACCTGTTAGGATAGGCCCCATATTGTATGTTGTGGGTGTGGCATTTCATGCGTGCGACTTACAAGCCTCCTTATAGTAATGATGTGCAACTCGTTTGTTCAGCAGCACAACTACTGAACTGAGGTCAGTATTACATACATACGCATGGGTTGTTTATCATATTGCCTCGAACGATACATTTTTCTGATATGGACATCCCAAACACTAGTTCAAATGTGAACATATTACCAGCTATGCTGATCTGCTTAAAATAGATAAGTAGCGCAAATTTAGTTCTCTAAAATGTAAGCTTTCGCAAAACATGTTCCATCATTCAGAATTACGCTGTTTTGGCCCTATTCATAGCAAATTGAACAACAAACAAGCCGAAGAAACGAACCCAGCTGTGCCTTCCACAAAATTCATTGGCTAAAATGAAACGTTAAGTATTCATACAGTGCATTCATGTTGTGTAGCTACACACGGATAATCGAAACAATGTTCATTTTCGGTCAGTTCTAAAGACGTGATCAACACTTGAATGCTCAGTCTCAGTAAAAGAAATATTACTTGGAACGCACTGAACAGTACGAACGCGGTCGTCATAAATAATGTCATTCGACTTAATTTTTTCAGACATACAAGTATACTGTACTCAAAGGGTCAGCTCATGTGGTCGATACGGATAACCTGGTCGGAGCAGCGCACTTGGATGCCAGGTGATCACACTTCAAGTCCTCAGCGGAGCGGTCACTCGAATAATGACAACAGGAAGCTGAATCATACCAGTCTGCTTATTACTAAAATTCGGTAAAACTATATTTCACCCCGAAGAAACTATGTGCAAAGGTCATACATTCTTGTCTAAGTCAGCCTGATGCAATTCTATACCAATGAAATTCTTTGCTAGTTAAGTAAATTATGTAGTACGGAAAGTCCTCAACTTGTACAGTGATTATTTCAAAGTCGAGTAATGTCTTTCATTAACATTACTAAACTGAATACGAATAATACAACGTTGCCGACGGGTTGTAATACTCAACGTTTCAATCACCCCGGATGGCCTTTCTCAGGAGTACTGTAACCGAAGTCAGTCAGGAGAAGTTTGCAATCTGCACACGGATGGCTATGTCGAGCCCCACAGTTCTTTGCTGTGTAGACACTCTCTTTTAAGTTCTGTACTGAGCTATCCTGCTTACAATAGAAACCGTCTTTCTCACTAATTCGATATGTTCCTTGATACCAGGCTATCTGCAAATCAATTCAAACTTCGCGGTGTAACAACAGTTCTCTGCGTAAATAGTGGTACTGGGTGCTTCTGGACAGCACACCAGCTAGACATTTCTAAATTTTGCAGCCGCATGTTTTAAAAAATGTAGGTTCAATACAAGCATACTATCCGGTCCTTTTTGATGCATAAGTTAACCGATTAATGTGTTTCAGAAAAAATTTCAATGGATGGGATTGAATAAAACTCGCAGTATGGTGCGCGGGCACTGACAACGCCAGACGTAAATCTGCTTTGCTCATATCTGAAGAACCTACAGCATTATTCTCCAATCTCAGTGTTGGATTTGCTGAAGTTCCTCTGGTATGTTTGTCGTCTTTTGTCTGGTGTGTTGCGGAACGACGAATCCGTAGAGGTATTTTTGGTTTGATTGCAGAAAGCCTTTCCTTAATCTGCCTTTATTTCTTTGCTCTGTGCAGTAAACGATCATAACGAATTTTGTACCATAATTACACATAAAAAGTTTACTTTCTTCCGTCTTACAATTACCATTGTCTATCTGTTAAAAACTTCCTCCTTGGTGTTGTTTGACATGTTCTCATCTTCATCTCTACCCGACTGTTTTGATGACGTCATTTCCCGTTGACTGGTGGCTGTTTGTGAACACGTGCTTAGTTGACCCATTTTGAACTCCTTTGTTGAATTATTTGTGTACCCGCTTGATTCACATTTTATTAAACAGTACCGTATAAATTCCTATCCTTTCGATCGCCTTTTCTGACGTCTCATGGACTTGGAAGTTAGTCCCGTTAACCCGACTATCTGTATAAGCGTTATTGAAATGGTCGAATACACGTTACTGAGTGTATTACCCTAAATCGCCGGAGCGATTTAACACGCACCATAATACTTGCTGGACACAGCTACAACTGCAGTTGACTTGAAGTATTTATAAGGTGTGTGCTTTTCAAAGACTTCTTTGTGATCACCTCGTCAATCACAGGTTGAAAACAGTTGAACGCAGAGTTACAGCACCCATAGTTATGTAATGCGTAATGATGATACATTCGCGTGCGAACCAATGTGAGCTTGGTCATCAAACGAGTGCAGAAGCTTGTGGTTCTTTCATTGATTAGAACTCAATATACATACTTTTAACTACTGTCATATGGAAAGTAAGACTGATTTTTCAACACAAGGGTCCTAGCGTTCATTTTTATCCCAGATCACAGCAAATAACAAAGCATATTCTGTAAGTAAACACATCTAAACATTGCCAAATAAACAAAGTTTTGTGTTTCCTTCAAGCAGATGGTTACGGTTTGTATTGAGGTTGTCTGTAGAGTTCTAAATTAGTTACTCATGCCCATCATTATACTAACAAGTTTCACTTCAACTGGGTTTTCGACATGGCAATATACAGTAAACTCTGGTTTTCATTCAACATACAGTTCACACGCGGGCAAGACAGGGGAAAAGTAACATTTGCCGCTTGTTCAACAAAGTTTTCACTGTGTTATTTCTAATATAAGACTGTCCTTTATGTTGTCTTTAACCGCTTTCCACGCAACTTATAATGGGGGGATATTTTGTAAAGCAAAGGTTTTAAAGCGAGCTCTGACATACAGCGACTTCGTAACCGAAGTAAAACGAGCGATAGGAAGATTTCCGTTGGTGGTAAGAACATTAGAGTGTCTAAACAGCCAGCGTCACCAACTGAGCCTCACGGAAGTGCTGGTTGCAGGCTGATGAAAACGTGCTTTAAACACAGTTTACTAAAACCCCATCAGAATCAACATTACATTCCAATAGACAAATGTTGGCTAAACCTCGTTAAACCCACAGCGCGAGGAAGAAAACGACACAAACAATAGATTATCCCCATTTGATGTCACAAAAACCTCAATCAGAAAGTTGCTACTGCTTCATGATACAACAAGAGCAACATAGAATATACGCTAGCTAACAAATTTCGTTGGATTACGCCAAACACTGTTCAACCATTTATAAATAAGCAGATGTGGTCATTTTGGTTCTGAACATCCTATGTGATACCTAATGGGTAAGAGACTGGTAAGCAATTATGCACAGTGGTACGTGAATATCAGCTTTCTCTCTATACGGCACTGACAAGGAAAATAGATGAAGTGGCCAACCCACAAAAGCGATTGTGTGTGTGCGCGTTTATTGAGACTTGCAATCTTGCATACAAGAATGTGCTGAATATCCACGTATCCCGGCTGAATACAAAAGTTTCTTTTAATCGTATATTATTGCTTACGTAGAAAACATTGTTGTAAGTGAATCTGGGTCATTTATATCACACTCAAAAAACGATCATGTCAAGCTCGGCGCACCGACTAACAGAGACAACAACAATTATCAATCAATTGAATCGTATACGGTGAACTGCGTACCAGTGATTTCGAATGAAGGGATGTTGTGAAAAATAAGTTTTGTGGAGAATTCAATGATGGAATTTGCACCCCAAAGTTATAGCGATACATTTGCCGAGGTCCCTAAAATACGTCTAAACAAACGTCGCTGTTATACTCTTCTGAAAATTTCAACCAACTAGACATTACAATGTACAAAAATCAACATATTGGGCTTTCCAAAGTGGATCCATACTGACTGATAATTTTACTGTCTAGTTGTGTACACTTCAATGATATGGTGTTCATTCACGTGGTATTGTGAATGACGTGTACACCAGCTTGAAGATCGACCAGTAGCGGAGGAATCAGAATTTTACAAAGGCCATATACACGAATCAAGGAAGGGAGCCGTTGAATTATGTGGCTCCCACACACTGAGCTGTTTTAGAAGACCTTGTGGTTATCCTCAGCTGCTGTCCATTTTGTTTATGAAGGTTTTGGTATTTTCATTACGTGCTATCAAGGACCGGTATATGCAAAAAATCAGTATGAACTGCGATGATAATATCTTGAAGATTCTCACCAAGAAACTCAAGTGAGCATTCCATCTTCAGTAAATCTTTGTTGTACATGCAACATTTTAGAAAATTTTCACTTGCGAACACGTTAGTTTTTTGTTGAATGACACACCACTTTTGAGAAGAGCAACCTTATATGTACAGAAGTTATTTCCCGGTCATAACACCTGCTATTATGAATTGCACGTCTTCTGCAGTGGACTGGAAACAGTTTCAAAGCCGACTGAAAGAGGCAGTCTTATAGTCGTGTGTTACTGTACGGGAAGTCTAAACATGTCACTCTAAGTACATCCTGCTCCACAAAACCCAACACAGATCAGCCCTACATATAGGGAACTTGTTCCTACTGTTTATCGAAATGACAGTACAATTCAGTACATGCACCGTCGATGAAAACGGTTAATAAGGCCGTCGTTCATGGAAAACACTGAAAAATTCGACAGGCGAGTACAGTGTCCACTGGCTCGTGGTTGGGTGATTCTCGATTTCCCCAACTCGTTGGTTATCCATCAGTTCCATAAAAACATCCCTGTATGTTGTTGTAACCATACATCATTTATTGCTATCGTGCCTGTTACGTGAACAAAACTATTTTATTCCTGATGAATATTGGGAGATTTAATTAATTTCCTTGTGAACATTACTCACATATGATCGCAGACTTTGCATTCAGATGGACTATCCAGCCAGCCACATTGGATAAATGGCGTTAGACTAGAGTTCCACTTCTGTTTGAGCTGGTCTGTGGCACATATCTTTGACACGATCGGGGTTAGAACTCCGGCATCGCTTTCAAGAGGTAACCGTGTTCACCACTGCACCACGGACTTCACACTAAGCGTGCCCAAATTATCACACCTGAATACGATAGCTTCGACCAATTATGTGTGATGTTCAACCTGAAATAACTAAATCCCGGACCACTCATCAGTGATCTAAACTATCGCCTAGCAGGTTTAATGAGATCGGACATTCCGACCTGTCTAGGGAGTCCTAATCGCGGGGTTATCGATTGGAGTTCGGAGACAGTAACTGTGTCTCCATTTCGAGACGATCGGCTAACCTGATCATTACTCACAAACGAAAGTGGTCGAGTGTTCATATATGATAATTCGGTCGTGCCTAACGTGAGATCAATGGCGTAGTGGTTAATACGGTTTCCTCGTGAACAGCGTGTCCGTGGTTCAAGTCCCGGCTGCAGTGGCGATGTTATGCACTACTGACTAGCTCTAATGAGGGCGAAACTCGAGTCTAGTGTTTTTGCTGTTCGAAAGGGGCGGACTGGAAAGTCTATGGGAATGCGACAGCTGCGATCAATTGTGGGTGATGTTCAATTTGAAATTAACCAAATCCCCGACTACTCATCAGTAATCTGAAATGTCGCCTAGCATGTTTAATGAGATCGGAGATTTCGACCTGTCTAGGAAGTCATAATCGCGGGGTTATCGATTGGAGTTAACAGACAGTAACTGTGTCTCCTCCGCTCGAGGCGATCGGGCAACCTGATCATTACTCACAAGCGAAAGTGGTCGGGTGTTCACGTATGATAATTCGGTCATGTCCAATGTGAAGTCAGTGGCGCCCTGGTCAACACGGTTGCCTTATGAAAGCGTGACCTGAGTTTTAGTTCCAGCAGTGGCAAGAATATGCACTATTGACGAGGTGTGGTGATACCGAGACTGGAGTCTAGTGTTTTTTGAAGGACAGTGGCTGGAAACTCTATATGAATGCGAAGTTTGCGATCAAATGTGAGTTATGCCCAACTTTTTTATTCATCTGCGCTTTAACCTCGAATTTTTTACCCCACATTGTTGCAGAAGTGACCCGTCTTTGTATACTTCAGTAAATGGTTCAACTGCCACTGTAAAAACCCCGACACGAAGGTGAGAACAAAAAGACACATTTTTCTTTGTTCAGCATTCACCACCCCCATTTCTACTGTCACTAATTAGTACTTGTTGCGACGGGCCGTGTGATGTCATATGCCCCCTACTAACAGTAGTGTGAGCAGTTAGAAAACGAACAAAGGTAATATGCCCTATCGGTTCGTCATTATCACGTGACAAATAACACGGAGAAATGGTTCACATGAAGGCTCACTGATGTACGTCATTAGTTTTTGCACGCTCATGTGAACGACAAATGTTTGCTAATAACCCAGCGCATTAAGGCCTATAGGAACTCAAGTTGCGACATATTTCAACCGTCAAACCAGAAGTAAGTTACCAAGCGGTAGTCATGGATAAGACTAACTGCATGTGTGAAATGCTATCAATCCTGAGTGATGGACGACGGTTTAGACTCCTGGAGAGGGGAGAAAACAACTGTATAATAGAAGTAGAACATCTTTAAGCGGCTAGAAGTAATTCTTAAACATGATTGGGCAGATGAGATGCCATACAAACACCTAAAACTGGGTGGTTATCCGATACCCTAAATTTATGACCTTTCTAAGACCCACAAACAGGGTATGCCACTATGACCGATGTTGGCCATGTATAATTTTCCTGAGCGCAAACTGACAAGGTAGATGGCTAAAATCCTAAAGCCGGCCATTCAAAAGTTTGACAGATGTGACATCAATGACTTGGTGGAGTGAGCGGACGAGTTGGAACAAATCAGTACCAAAAGTCAACATATATGCTTTATAAAAGTTATCCCTTTCATTATCGATGTCCTCCTGAGAGAAATCATTGGCGTTGTGTGTGAACGGATTGTTGTGGAGTATATTCCTCTTTCCGTTCCGCCAGATTATGTAGAAACTTTACTTTCGCTTTGTACGCAGAATGTCGATTTCAATTTCCAAAACAGACCACACAAACAAATTGACACAGTAACGATAGGGAATCCATTAGGTCTATTTCTCACCAACATTTTCGCGATCACGCTAGAAGGACAAATACGTGATATAATTTCACAACTGTCACAGCACAGACGATAAGTTGACGATACCTTTTCCAAAGGTCAGGAGCTAGTAGAACAACTTGCCCTTCTGGTTAACGGTGTCCATTCCAACGTCACAATGTCTTGTAGAAGCTGATAAAAGTCTATATTACCTAGACATATTCATCACACGCATGACCAATGGATCAACAAGACAATGTTTATAGAAAACCGACGCGGTCCGCTCAGCATGAGCATTTCACTAGCTTCAATTCGATGAAAAATAAGTGGAGTAAGGTGAGAACACTGTTTACCAGAACGCATCGCAGTTGCCCATCCGACTGTGTTGAGCAAGAACTAAGAATATTGATGACGACGCTGGGGAGTAATGAGTACCTCAAAATGTTCATCCAACATTACAGCAAATCGAAACCCAAAAGTAGTAAGAATGATAAGGTAACCAAGAGATTAGTATGTAGTGATTTGGCCTGCGAACGGAATATTGTGACGTTGCAGATAAAAACGAACTGTCCGTGCGCTGAAACGGACTTACAGTCTCGCTGAATTGTGGGTCATTCATCAGACACGGGGAGCCTGTGCCACCAATCAGAAGAAATAAACTTCTTGGCGCCAAACCACATCAAGGACACCATTACCACGTAAGTTAAGGGAGACTCACATAAGCAGAACCAGTAGATCACTGTTGTCAAGGAGGAAGGAGCATCTACCCAAATGGGTTCACAAAGTGATCTTAAGACCGAACACTGCAGTTACGGATAATCGTAAGCTCACAGCCTCATCTATCGGAGGACGTCTCCTGTCAACTGGCCACAAAGTGAACCTGACATCAGTTTTCATCACCGCAGTTAGCAACCAAAACCAACGGCTTCTAATTTCCCTGAAGTCGTCGTGATAAATCCGTCCAAACCTCTGTTGTGTAAACAAAAGCAATTCCTTATGGACCCTAGGCTTTCGCGGTTCTAAGCTACAGTCAGTGTCATTCAGATCACACTACTGGAAGCCCTTGTTGTTCGTCCCCTTGTTCATAACACTCTCCTCAAGTACCGTAGACGTTAAGCTGAAAGTTTTTCATGTTACTGGTTATGTTGTGCTGGCGAACAAATACGAGAGGCTGGTATCTACAGGTGTTCGTCTTCGGACTGTTTTGTTCAAATTACCGAATGGATCTAATTGTTCTAAATAAATTTACATCACACTACTCTGAGATGGCAGTGTCGCGAAATCCTGACCACATTCTTTGGAACCTGTCGGCCGTATAACAGCATTCGTTTCATAAGCAATAAATGATGTCTTGTTAAGAAATTTAGAGTGGTAATCAATACTGTCTTCTTTGCAACTTCGAAACAGTGATTTTTCCCTCTTGCTCCTCAGCAATTCTGTATACGTTACAAGCATCCAAAACACCACTCCTTCTAAGCGAGTACTTATACCTAAAGTTTAGTAGGCGAATTCTTAGGTTTATGAGTCTAAATGCTCTCCTTTCATGTAACTAAAACACTCTCGAATAAACAGGTATTTCAACCAACCGAACCAATTTAAATTAGGCGTAAATGTATGTGCCTTGGGATCAACACTTAGTATCACTGGCACAAATTTAATGATTGTCCCTCCGTATGACTGTCGTTGTGAGTTACTTTTGTGAATGGAATCTTTTGTTTGCATACACCGGCACCGTTCAGAACATATTCACGAGAAAGTTTCCGCCTGTAGGTGAATGCGAAGCTCGGTCCTATTTCCACTGGGTTAGCCAAATGTTTACTCTATTCAATCTCCCGTCTCCGCAAAACACACACTTCAATAAAATGCATCCTCAGTATTACCGCTTGTTTCGCAGGCATTCAACGACACGAAACAATGAAGTGTTATTGATCTTATGGGCTTATGTCGTAAACAGCCAAGCGTATTACACTTTGCTAACTTCCGTGTCCCACAGCATCATCTTCGTACACGAACACACGAACATACATATAAGTAAACGTAATCACATACATATAGGCCGTCTCACAATCTGTCCGTTCAGTGCTGATTCACTCACAAACACATAAACATCAGTAGGCAAATGAATAGCAAAACGTTGTGGTCATCTACGGAACCATTTCACTTACAGTGGCCGCAAAAGAAAACCCCGCTTTTGTTCATAATGTGTCCTATGATTAATGAACCAACAACGTTTTATGGTTCAAGACCATTGGAGACAAACGTCAGCAAATGTGCACTGCATCGCCTAATGTCAGTCGATGGACTGTGTAGCAAAAACAGGCAACGTCACCACGGTGCAAAGGCACACGTATAAGTATACTTGTCCATACTGATCTAGGTTGACAGTCTAGTTTTAACTTTAGCAGGAGAAGAGCTTCTGCACTAGGTGTACGTCGACTTCACTACCCTGATTACGTTAGACCATCCGTCTAGAACAGATGCATGGCTAGATTATCCACTACTAGAATGTCAACAGATTCGGTACAGAGCTGTAGGGCAGAGCATATGTGCTATTTCATTGCTTGGTTACGTAATTTGTGGTTAAGATCTACAAGTCTTTTGTGTTCATAATTGTCTTTTTTTGACCGGAGGACCATTGTAGAGCTTCTTCCATTGAAGTTTGCTGTCTACAGCTGCTTTCAATGTATGTTCTACAATGCAAAATCAAACATTCGTTTCAAAATAATTGGGTATGTATTAGGTGTCATCACTGAATACAGCTGCTTTCGATCTTTCTCATAACACCCGGAATGGAAAAGAGCTATTTTTTCGTTAACTGAATTGAACCAAACCGCATGTTTCGTTTCCCAGCAACCGCAAACGATATGTCTACTTTTACGCATCAGTTGTTATGAAATCTACAATGCCGGAAGCACACTGGTTGGGCCCAAACTTCTATTCTCTAAGGATCAAACATAATTTGATAGACATGGAGGTTCAACATAACGACACGTTTTACTAATGAAGCGGACTCACTTCATCATCAGAATTTAAAGCCGCATATGACAACCCTAAATTTGAAAACGTTTACCATAAATACCGAGGTACCACAACATCCAAGAGCAGCATATCGACTCGGATACATATAGGCCATAAATGAGCTATAGTGAGATCACACTTGTTATTTGAACAAGGGCGGACAAGGAAGCAAGAGTAGTCCTAATAGAAAAATCTGATTAATTTAACAGAATAGTCAGAAGACATAAATTACGAGGTGAATTCATCTTACGTACTCTCGCCAATCTTAAACGTTTGACAAGCATGGAAACAAAATAACAAGGCTTAAATCAAACGGTTGAAAATACACATCTGGTTTAAGTGGGAGTTGTACTCACGGCTAAAGCCACAGCAGACAGATACTGATAACTAGTTGTTTCCGCACACTTAGAACTGGCTGCAGACGCTTGACCAGCAAGACTTTGACATAGTGAGGAATTTCTGATTTGTGACCAATCATCAGATCTGTGACTGAAGAGGCGTTGTTGACACTGTGACCTGTGCTCGATAAGTGCCTTGTAATGGATAAGATGACAATTTGTCTTTGCTGACTGTTACTCACTAGCGGTAAGGTTAAGGCTTCTGTCAACCACTATGGGGTATGCTCTCTGGCCCTGGGTTCAAGTGTTCTTTCCGTTCTACCAATGAGGATGTTTCTGAAACTGCAGGAAAACTGATGGACACAAGTGTAGCGAAAAGGCGTCCAATGAAGCACAATCTTTATTGTTCAACAAGCTGTACGCCATGCTACACGCGCTCGCGTTTATGAATCAGAAATCCGGTCTACAACAGCCCCGGTTTCCGCGCATACGTCGTATGCATTTCTCTCCGTTTTGTATATGTGACCGACGCCTTCTATCGAGGGTTTTCCGCTTGCCATTCCTTGTCTGTCGGTCTGATCTCGTTGACCGATAGTTCGTCCGGTCGCAAGTGTCGTTCTCCATCTATCCAATATGGGCTTTGACCGTATTCCACGACCGTGTTGAGATACTCCTCTGAGTGTTGGAATAATCGCGCTCCCGACCTGGTCGCCCACTTTGTTTTGCCTATAGTCTCCCACCCGTTGATCTAATCCAATTGAGCGATAACCCATCCGGTTGCCCATGCTGTCCTCAATCCGCTGTCTGTGGATTTTTGGACGGAATTCACCCGCGTTAAGGTATTCCGCCGAGTGTTAGAATACACGCGCTTCTGGTTTGATAATCCACCACAAAAGGACCGGTAGAAAACATAGGACTACATTTTTGGCCGGGAGTAAAAGTAACCTAATAGTTGGTGAGAGCTGGACAGGCTTTGGTGCATTATACACACGTTTCAGTGTGACATTGACCAGAAGTGTGGGTAAAGTTCAAGCGATTTTAGTCATTTTATTAAAGCCATGTTTTCTGTTTTCATATTCCACACGGCTACGACTGAAGAAAGTGTGCGAAATGAAGTCACATCGTAACTTGTGTCTTCTGACTATTCTAGTTAGATGGCTCAAAAGGAGTTAATGTTTCAGATCGGACCACGTTGACAAACTGTACCATACTTAGTCCAATTGATCGAAGTTACAAAAGAGATAATCGGGGTAAGGTGAGACAAAATCAATCATGCAAATCCTATCAAAACTACTTCACCAGACGACACTTACTGATGTGGTCAGCGCAACTATTTCTGATCGAACTAGACCACGTAGTAAAACTGTTCCACGACTAGGTGTACTCTCTAAAGGTCCTACAGATCGATCGCAACCAGGCCCGATTCTTGACAAGAATAATTCATTATATTCGAGTCTAATCCGATGGCCAGTTTAATTGTTAGAACCGGTCACAGCAAGACTTGCTTTATTTGACCTGAAAGATACGTGAGTTTAAGAATTATGTCGACTTCCTTAACAATGAGTAGAACCAGATGTCATGTCTAGATTTCGTGTCACCGTTCATAAATGTACCGCTTAAAGAGGTAATGGAATATTCATGTAACTTCTTTAAACTGAATCAACAGGATATTGTTATTCTGGTTTAAAAATTGAAAGAAATACTATTATTCCTTACACAATGTCCTATTTCAGTTCATCAGTGATATATCTAAATAAAAGATAGTAGCTACAGATTCGCCAGTTGGTTTGCTACTGGCAGATGCCTCTGCGGTCAAAGTGGAAGTTAATCAATTCAAAACAGCCACTTCTAAATTTCTGTTCAACAGACGCTATGCGAATGATATATTCGATGTAATCAAAGATCTCATTGATACGTAGAGATTTTTACCGAAATTTATTTATGCACTATCCAACGTACAGTCCAACGTGGCAAAAAAATAAAACTAGAGGTGTTACCGTTTCTTGAAGAACACTACGCCATAAAATTAACTGATCCATTCAAAGATCATTTTATACGACAAAGTCATGGACGGCCTAGTTATCTTACTTCCAGAGTACTGTTCCACTGACGCAGAAACAAAACTTGCCTAGCCGTCCAACAGATAGAGCGAGAATGATACGCACACCACGTGCACAACATTCCTATAGTATAGAAAATTAATTACAACAAATCCGAGAGGTATTGAGTCCTAAAGGATACCTAGAAGAATTTCTGACTAAAATTGTGAAATTTCAAAATCATTTGTGGAAACAGTAGCTAAAAAGCTCATTATCATCAGTTTAGCATTGAAAGGCAATGCAGCCAGGGAAATAAACAGTCCTATGCTGGTAAATGCACTGATTAACACCTTCCACTCCATACGGATATTCATTTCGTTCAACAGCCCATCGGTATAGATGTTGCAGGCTAGAAATCGTCTGATCAAAGTTTTGTTCATTTTGCATTTTTCAAACCGGAAAACCGTTTGTCGTCTATTATACAAACCCCATGAGGATAAACAGAAATGGCTCCGTACTGGCGCCAGCAAGTGTATCTCATATGCAATCGCATGGTATGTGACCGACTCAGATCATCAACTCACAATTGACGGAGCTTTCTTAATTTTTCACAAAATGCCCCACATTCATACCTGAACTGTCAGGGCGAGACTGTCATCGACGGCAGAGGCAATCGCAACAGGACTCAGAAACCCCAGCTTCGAGTGCAAAGGAAATTCGTTCACACCTTACACCTCGTGTGATCAATCGTGATTAAATCATCCGACATTCATTCACTCATTAAACGATTAATGTTATCACGTGTCGGTCACGTGTGTCGCGGGAACACATCGTACAAGAAAGCAATACCGCCTGCTTCGACTGTTATTCACAAAGTTTCCTTAAATGTTGCCATTCCTTATGACCCTATTCCAGTTTTTATGTAGGTTCAATGAATTCCATGTAGTTGTACATGTCGCGATGAGAATTACCGAGAATAGCTGTTTACACTCTTGACTTTTGTGTATACTCTGAATATAATGACATGACTGAAGTAGCTGGGTACAACCAAACTGAACTCTAATGGGTAGACCAGAGGTTTGCAACTCCTTTACGGCAACCTACAGTTGGTCAGGCGGACGATTCCGCGGTTCGCGAAATATAGACAAGTGAGCCACTTCGTTCGAATAGGAAGATAGGATTTTGCCCATTGTTTCAAGAACCTAATAATTTCAAGCAACGTCCCGACACGTCATTTCCACTATGTACGGTAACAGCAGAACAAGCTTAGACATTGGTAAGGCATTTTATTTTTTCCAGAATAAATCAAATCTTTTGAATGAAACGACGCCAAAAGACAAACTCTTTGCACTCGAAACACAAACTGTAAGACTGAGAAATATTCCGGAAATATCAATAGTCGAACTTGGATCCGTATTTCTGAGAATATTTATATTGGTCAGACAACAGATACTTCGTAAAATATAGCACACAGTTATCTACAAAGCTGGAAATGGGTGAGAAATTCGTGTGATTTGAGTGCTTTACAAGTAAATGTCCTGCAAATGAAGATATCCCATTGCTTGAAAATTTGAATTAAAACCACAAACACTCGAAAATGTTCGACGTTTAAGTTTGTCTCTCAGGTCTACCCCAAGAATACCTCGGTCTTAAAAGGGAGGCTGGGAGTGTTCAGTCACAATAATCCTCAAGATTTACTAAAATAACAAATCTTGTTTCGCGAAGTATCGAAGTAAACGAAGAGATTATCTGAACCATCAAGATGACATCCAGCGCACAATACGCAGTAAAGTGAGATCAACAACTGGTCAAATGTGAGCAAGCTTCGTGCGCCATGGAATTTAAGAATTTGAGCAAACTTCAATCTCATGCGAATTGTTAATTTGCGAACGAAATTTCACTGGCTTTAGCAGAGAAGACGGAACAACATGTAACGAATCTGAACTTTTAGAAGGAATTGGTGTTATAATTATTACATATTGCGTATCATATTATTGAAGCAATGATTTCCGGTTGCACTGTTCATCAATATCCATAAAAGACATACTGTGAGATGTTCACCCTCTTCAGCCATGAACGTAGAAATTAGAATATAAAGCACAAGGAGATAGCAACAACGATGGAGACGTCCAGTAATTGAGTTTTCCTAAAACAGGGACTGTTGTCAGCTCCAGGGCAGACAAACTGTATGGCTCAACAGCTTATACACACCGGACCGGCGAGTACTGATTAGTTTTATTGCGGTATGTATTACTACAAACACAGTAAAAATAAGACACGTTGCATTCCATTACAAATCATTTTCTTATTACACATACTCACCACTATTCATCGGATTCAGATTGCCTGAAAACCGCCGCGACTTATGAACCATTATAACCTTAGTATTTTACCAGACCCCGCCTTTATATCCCGCCAAAAGTCCACGAAATGGGTGTCTGTTTACCCAATGTTTGATTAAATAAATTTGCCTTGCCATTCAACGAAAAACTGGATAGTCAGACGGCTCGAAATGCAATTGTTCCACTCAGTCTACGTGATACGTTCCAATTTGTCGATTGCACGCGCGGCATTATTAGGAATTCCCAGAAATCACTCTCAATGGACGCAATTCCATCATTCACTGATGTGCCGTTGGTGGAAGCGATTGATTTTGTCTGTAAAATACTCCATAGTGAAATTCCAGCCCTCAGATTAAATGTGCTCCTTTTGTATGGTGCATTCTGTATAAAGCTGCTATTGAGTGGTGTGTTTTATCAACAGGCTTGGCAATAGAATATCCACTCCTACCTCTGTTGGCCAACACATTCATAGGAAAACTTGAACGCACTTCGTGTTACTCATCACTATTGTCGATACGTGAATGATCTGATGTTCTGATGTTAATCTAGTCTGTTAGGCTTACGCCTGAAAAGAGGACTGAAAGCTAGATATCCTCTTTAGATATTCACCTGCATTGATAAATAGACGGCATTGCTTATCGCAAGATTTACCGAAATACTTCATATCACAAACCTTTACAAATCTGTGCCCTAAAAACCGCAGAGAAACTTAGTGTGTTGCCGGATTGATAGAGCACATGGAATATGTTTAACGGATCCGCTAAACGATGAGTTTCAATTAATACAGAACGTACTCCATGATACCTTCTACTCGGAAAGATTTATAGCCAGAAACACTGTCAGAACGCCATTAAGCCCCGAAGTACAGGATGAGGGAAAATATCTCACGTTTATTCGAGTACCACTGAAAGGTGACAACGTCGCAGAATGGATAATAAAGCAGATTGTATCACGCAATCAGCCGGACCAATGTCATAGTTGAACTCGGCATGCAGTTTACCACATTCCCAGCTCTCCCATTCTATACTAAAGTGATACTGTGGTTTGCACTTCGTTTATGTGTAGCGACTCATCCACCTGTCCTTGCAGAGCAGTGTTGTCTGCACTACACATTGAAGTGAGAATTCAAAGGATTTAGGAGGAACCTTGTATATCCTGACTGAGTCAGCATGAAAGTGAATTGCATGTAACAATGACCAGCTTACAGTGAACTCATCGATGACCTAATAACAAGCCTATGAGAAAAGTACAAAGCATGTCTGCGTGCACGTGACCTTTGCGACCGGCAGGTGTGAAAAGAGACGGTTCGCGTGAGTGAGCAATTGCCTGCATGTGTGTTTGTCTATCTATTGTAGATCTTCCGGACAACGGCAGAAGTTAGATACCAAACGACTGGAGAACTGCGAGACGAAGACTGCTGTTCAATGTGCAGTTGCCGCCTGTCTGTACGATGCTCCTGTATCCACTACCCCTGACGGTATATGGCAGTTCATCAAGGAACGGATCACGACGGCAGCCACCGAGACGATTGGTGTCAAACGCCAGAAACGTCCAGACTGGTTTGACGACAACAATGCGGTTATCGCCGAATTGGTACGAGAGAAGAATATCGCGTATGCTGCCTCCGCAGTGGATCAGGGCAATGAAGCGAAGAAGACGACGTTCCGAATTATTCGCCGTCAACTGGCCAAGCGCGTTCGTGGAATCAAGGACAACTGGTGGATAAAGCAGGGAGAGCGGATGCAGGGTATGGCACATCGTCGACAGCATAAGGAGTTCTATGAATCGCTTATAGCGGCCCATCTATCCAGTCTACTAAAGCACTGGCAGACCTGGACACCGGCTGTTCGTGCACCCAGCCAGAGAAAATCCTGAAGGTCTGGCGCAAGCACTTTGGTTGCCTAATAAACCGTCCTGCTATCATTGATTTGGTGACCGCAAACAGCCCGCCACAACAGTCCATCAAGCCTTCACTTGCTGTCGCTCTTGATTTACTAGAATTACAGAGAGTTAAGGCTGCAGGTGAAGATGGATTATCAGGCGAAATCTTGAAGAATGGCGGCCGGCGATGGAACGTGCACTGCTCCAGCTGGTTCACTCCATCTGGGAGCATGAAGTAGTGCCACAGAATTTCAAGGATGCTGTGATTGTACTTTTGTTTAAAGGTAAGGGTAACAAGCAGTGCATTGACAGCTATCGGGCATCAATCTACTGAGCTGCGCAGGCAAGGTGCTTGCCAGAATTCTTTTGAACCGGTTAAATACGGACGTTTTAGGGGCCAATGTTCCTGAGGAGCAATGCGGATTCCGGGCGAATCGGAGTACAATCGACCTGGTGTTTGCTGCTCGACAGCTTCAAGAGAAGTGCCGGGAACGCAATCAGCCCCTGTATGCCCTCTTTGTCGACTTCACTAAGGCGTTCGATTCCGTGCACCGCAAGGCGCTGTGGACGGTACTGGGTAAGTTTGAATGTCCAGGTAAGTTCGTCAATTTGATTAGATTGTTGCATTTAGGAATGAGGGTGAAGGTACAATCGTGTGGATCTACCTCTGATGATTTTGACATTATCACTGGCGTGAAGCAAGGTTGTGTCTTGGCTTCATCCCTATTTAGCTTATATTTGACTGCCATGCTAACAGTTGCTTTTCGGGATTCTGGGGAGGACGGCGTTCAGGTAGAGTACCGGACGGATTGGCGCCTGCTTAATATTCGACGCTTCGGCGTCCCAACCAGGTTGCATACCTCACTGGTGCGCATGCTTCTGTTCGCAGATGACAGCGCGCTGTTCGCACATAGCGAGGACGAACTACAACGATTGGTCACGGCTTTTGCGACCGCGGCATCCAAGTTTGGACTGGATATCAACACAGGTAAGACATTTACTTTCTTTCAGCCTTCTCCGGGCGGAGGTGCTGTCTGTGCACCTTCACCCCAAATTCGCATCAAGGGAGATGTTGTTAGCAACTGCACAGATTTCTGCTACTTGGGCAGCAATCTGTCCACTGATCTGTCCGTAGACCGCGGGTTGAGAGCTGGTGTGGCAAAGGCTAGTACTGCTTTCAGACGTCTTGAAAGACGTGTTTGGAAGAACCACAGCCTGAAGCCGAGCACTGAGCTGTTCGTCTACCGTTCAATGGTGTTGTCTATATTGCTGTACGGCAGTGAAACGTGGACATTGTATCAGCGGAACTTGCGCTATCTGAGCCACTTTCATTTGCAATGTCTAAGACGCATCTTGGGTGTTCGGTAGTCGGACATGGTTCCGAACACTGAGGTACCGCGGCAAGCGGACATGAACGGGATGGAAGCCTTGCTGATGTTGAATCAGCTTCGTTGGCTGGGTCACGTCCGTCGGATGGGTGATGACCGTATCTCGAAGTGGGTGCTGTATGGACAACTGAGATCAGGTAAGCGAAGTTCTGGTGGCCTAAAGCTGAGATACCAGGATGCTGTGCAGGTGAACCTTTCGCGTTTTAAAATTGATTTTAGATGTTGGGAAGACTTAGCGTTGAACCGGACTGCTTGGAGAAATACAATTTGGACGGGCGTCCGCGAGTTCAACGAGCAGTTGTTGCGCGGCCGAGAACGAGAGCGCGTGGTACGCAAAGGAACCATCGGTGCCATATGTCGTGGTGACATGACTATATGGCGTTGCGATGTGTGCGGCCGCGAATGCGCTGGCCGTTTGGAATTAGTAGGTCATCAACGTACTCATAGTGCACCGTCGGCGAAGAGACAACGACTACGCTAGGCCCAGGTAGGTCATATCAACACATCCGTTCTGTTTTTGTTAATGATTGCATCGACCAAGACCATGGTCGTTTGGCAACTAATCTGCTCCTCTTTCCAGAAACGGGATCGGTCAACATCATCAGCCTCGCCCAATTGGTCCATCCTGGCGTCAAATTCATCGGACCGATGACCAGTCTATGCAATTAAACCAAGTTACAAATGTGACTTAACGGACTAATCAAACCAAAAACTGCCTGATTAATGGCATTAATCGTGAAACCCGACAGTGACCAATTAACGTCGTAGCCCATGTTTGTCCGCCTTAAATGAATGAGGCCTGATCAATAAACAAAGTTTGACTTACTAGCAATCATCTTCCAACTTTGTAATTGTTCAACGTACGAACTAGGTTTTTCTTCAAAGTGCACATGACTCTTTAGCACAGATTAGTTAAAAGACGTCAAAAACTGACTTTGAACAAGTCCCTCCAGTAACGGGAAATCCCTTCGTCGTAAGAAATTCAATATTCTTCACCGCAGATTTCATTCGTTACCAGTACAGTGTGCAAATTGTGGAAACAGCAAGGAACAATTAATTCCAAAAGGAGATAAGCCACACTCGTCGAGCAGAAGAAAAAAGCAAACAAACACGACTGCAAGGAGCTCAGTAAGTTCTAGTCTAGGTGCATATAGTCATTTAATATGGTGAAGCGCGGATAATGCGATACACCGTGCTGAAATGTACTTACCATGACACTGACCCTAGTATAGCAGTGTTCAACCAGAACTTTCCACTACAGGTGACCCGCATCCGACCTATGCTATAGAAAGTATATATGTACTATAACGTATAACAGAATAACATTCGAAATAACATGGTTCCTTGTCCCTTCACATTTTCACATCATCAAACGCTTTGCTAAGTAAACATATCAAAGTAGTGGAGAGGCAGTTTACATTCGACGTACTGCTGCCTGTAGAACCGACCTCTTTGATATTAAATGTTAAGTATATTTCCATACATACTGCACAAGAAAAAAAAGTGAACCAGTTCAGAACCATCACAGTTAGCATATTATTTGGATAGCTACTTCACAATGGGTTAAAAGTGATACTTTGAACCCCAGGACAGAGAGGAAAATGTGTCTGATCTCATTAACGGATGAACTAGGAAAATGAAGTCAGAAAGTGTACGCTTGAATATCACGTAGAGTTAGATCAATTTTTCACTGGTATTAACAGCGAGCAAGTGTACAACAACTACTTTGTTATCCTGGTGATGATTTGGCAGAGATTAAATACGTTATTCATGGTTGCACTAATAAACTGTTGCGAAAATCACACCAAAGCGTACACTAGGTTTGTACTTACCTATATATAACTGTCGTGCTACAAAGAACGGGAATGTACCTAAGTTTTTGTAGGCCTACTTTGTCCTATTCACCTCAAGTTCCATATGGTCAAGGCAGCAAATGATAAAAACTGATGATTGAGTTTACTGGCAATTGAAACCAGAAGAAAACCAGTGCAAACTCCGTTGCAACTGCTACTTATGTCATATATATCAGTTACGCTAAAAACACATGGTGACCTAGTTGAATGAATCCTAGAAAGAAAGAAATGTTTATCATACATTTACATGAGATAAAGTGGAAGGCATAGACATACCATTACACGTTAATGGGATATTAAAACTTCTGGTGCTAGGCATTACTGTGTGGTTTATTCGTGGAATATGACCATAATTGTCCCCGTTTTAGGAGAGTCACTGCGTGAGAAAAGGACTGTGCCATATTTTTTATCCTCAATAACGCGCACACTAATTGCACTGGTATTATGGCCATCACACAAATCCTAAGCTTTTATGATTGTCTTTATATGGGATCCGTTTATGTCGTGTCAAGTGTAAACGAACATTCGAGGATTCATTAAGCGTGGAAACCACAGAATCCGTTATGCGTGATCTCACCATACGTCAAGCAAGACAAACATGACTTGGTCTGAACGATAAAAATGCTATGTGCAAGTTTGCCCAACGGTTCCGAAACTGTTCCAGTTTAGCTCTTCTTCAGCTAATTGACACTTTGTTATGTCCCCAGCTCCTAACCGCTACCTCATGTAATAAATAACTGTGGTCAGAATAGTGGGAGCTAGATGTGCCTGAAACATTCGATTCAATGCTAATGGTACTCATTGACTGGCATGATGACTTAGCTTGCAACATACATCACATTGTAGATGAGATCACTTAGGTAGTACTTTGCTTCTACATATTCAGACAGTTGAATAACCCTCGTTTCATCCTTTTAAATACATTCTCAATAACATCTTCCTAGTTATTTTCACACTGCCAAAATTCGAAAGCACCGAGTTAACTCCTTCTCAGGCAATGAGTAAGTAAGGAAATTACATGGACAAACGGAGCGAAGAAATGTCTGGTGATGATTTTAAAATAAATGAAGGTTTTATTGTGGACTAGCGAGACTTAGGCCGTCAATTCTCTCGTAAAATGACAGTATTCATTTGGTCCGTGTAATGAGGATATTTGCTTTGTGGATCACTTCGGAAAAAAATGATGTTTACCGTTTCGAAGCCGTGTTTGCGAACATGACGATCGAACTCATCTGAGATCAAAACATATACGCGTAGACGAGTAGGTTATATACTGTCCGCTTTGTTAATTATCACCGGGTCTATGGGGTCACAGGTCAGCGATGTTTGTAGTTTTCGAAATGCAAAACGATACCTCGATCTTTCACTAATGTGAGAATGTTGAACCGCTCCGGTTTGTTAAGGTCCATGAGGTCATTAAAAATTTAGAATTTATGCAAAACGTGTAGGAGTAAATAATATGAAAAAATCTTAAAGACGATCGATGGTTCAACTGACTTGAACCAGGGAATTGTCCTTATTTGAAAGTTATCCAGCTTGCACTGGATGACTCTATTGCTGCAACAACTTTTACACATCGTGAAAGATTCGTTAACTGCTACGCAGAAGACCTTCCTTTGAATCTCCAACATTGACAACAAACGGTCTGTTGTGTAGATTAACCATTGGGATGTTGCCGCTTGTAAGCTGTGGTGCACGGTTGTCTTCATAGTCTGGGGTGTAGGATCAAAATAAAATATCCGCATTTCTTTCGACGGCCATGAAAACTATATCTTGAGAATCCACAAAATGAAGATAAAATAAAAGTGGGATATACTTAATAACAGCTCATCCTAATATTCACAGGAGACCCATCCGTGAAAAGTCAAGGCTTTGGCTGGATTCGAACCAGCGACAGAAACACCATGCTTCAACGCGGCAAGCGCTCTACCAACTGAGTTACGAAGCTACACCGAGAGCTCGGAAATTTCACGTTTGGACGCGAGTACCCACCCGTCCCACTGTCTCATATGGAGTCCACCAAATGATCCAGGGGATCGACTGTCCCGGCAGGATTTCTCGAACAGCTCACGCTGGAATCCACCAACGCCACTGTTGAGCATAGAAATCGTACTACCAATAACAATATCTCGAAATATTATGAAAAGTAACTTTCGTGTTAAATTTAAATGCTATACCAGTAGCCATTTTATTTATAATGCATCTGGCATTTCTTGGGTATTCACTTGTTCGATACACTCTTGTAAACCGCTCCACTTGATCGAGCACTAACTGACGGCCTATAGGTTATGCTGACCTTCATCAAGCTATGTTAGCCGGGATGTGCAAGCATGTTGAGTAGAGGTCCGTTTACAAAGTAGGTTTTGAATCAGCCGCAAAAATAACTAATACATAATCTTGACCGCGAGAAGCACGGATTGAAAACGTTTACCAAATGCTGTAGATCCAATATGTGTGTAGAAACAAAGATGCTGATTTACTATACTCAGGTAGCACGACCAACAGCCCAACGGCCCACCTAATATTATTTACACGTAATTATTAACCACACATCAATTCATTGTTATTTCAAGAAGATAATTTGTCCGTCTGCAAAATCAACTTATTTTTTTAAAATATTGACTGACATTTATAACAGGTATAGAAAAAATGTTTACTGTTCTGTATTCTATTGAAATTTGCAAGCATGTCGATGCAAACAAGTGTGGAACAACATTTCTCCTTCTCTGTCAGAACTAGCAAACTGGCTGTCAACAGGTAATCACGTGCTGACTGGTAGCGTGCTCTTTTAATCGAGGATACCGATGTAATCCAGTTTTCCGTAGGTATGTAATTGATTTTTGTCTCAAAAAATTGGTGTTAAATGTTATTGTAATTCGCGTAACGCGGTAGGTGTCAAAACTAAAAAGAAACTTGAGAGTTTCGAATACACACATTCCACGAGGATTTGGACAATACATCGAAATATACAGGAAATAAATGGGATATGTATAATTTTTCGCAAAAATCTTTGGCACAGTTTGCACGTGGATATTTGCTTAGTTTTAGAAGTATCTGTTGGTTCAATTCGTCTGAATTGTTGAAATCATGGAAATCTTCAAATCTTTGTTGTCTTTGTTTTATAAAATAGGTTGCTTCGCAAACTTTACTTCTCTTAACCACAATGGGATTTTTACCAGTACTGTCAGTTCTAACCTTTATTTGCTAGACTGGGAACTCACCAATCAGCAGAAGGAAGTTGAACAGCACCCACATCTGATCGTAAACATAGAAAAAACACTAGACTCGAGTTCCCCTCTTACTTGGGCTCCTTTCCACGATTGAGGCTTGAACTCGGGCCACGCTTTCATAAGGCAACTGTGTTCATCAACGCACCTCACGTTAGGCACGACCGAATTATCATAGGTGAACGTTCAACCACTTTCGCTTATGTGGTTGGCCAATCGCCTCGAGAGGAGACAGTTACTGTCTGTTAACTCCAATCGATAACGCCGCGATGAGGACTTCCTAGATAGACCGAAATTCCCGATTTCATTAACCCTGCTAGGCGATATTTTAGATTACTGATGAGTAGTCGGGGATTTGGTTAATTTCAAGTTGAACATCACCCACACCTGATCATTACTCACAAGCGAAAGTGGTCGGGTGTTCACATATGACAATTCGGTCGTGCCTAACGTGAGGTTAATGGCGCAGTGGTAAACATGGTTGCCTCATGAACACCGTGTCCGTGGTTCAAGTCCCGGCACTGGCGATGATATGCACTACTGACGAGCTCTAATGAGAGCGAAACTCGAGTCTAGTGCTTCTTTTCGAAATGGGCTGACTGGAAGGTCTATGGGAATGCGACATCTGCGATCAATTGTGGGTGATGTTCAATTTGAAACTAACCAAATCTTCGACTACTCATCAGTAACTCCCATATTTATTTGACCCAGAAAATGTTGTGGTCTGCCTCAGTGATTAGAACTAGACAATGGTATGCAATACTGAGAATGTACAGATTATGATAGCGAACATCCTCAGAATAAAATTTCATCATAATTGCCCTAAGAGAACAGATTCTACACAGTGATACGCAGTAGCCGACGTTACATGGAGGAATAATTAGGAAGAATGCCAGAAACTACGCTTAAAATGTGACGCATAGTCCAATTGCCGTTTTAATGAGATCATTTTTGTGGCTTACTGAGTGTCGCCTATTACACCCATCAACTTTTGAACGATTAAAACAACAACCACATCTTCAGATACCAAGCTGAAAGAAATAATCTATCCATCTGTTAAGATCTTCGATTATTTTTCAGTCTAATTTTCTTCAATGAATATTTTTGGATACCTAGAGTTACATAGAATCTTTAAAATATATGACAATCCAGTTTCTGACTAGTCTGACGTACGCATTTTTCTTGTTCTGTCAGTGAGACAGGTGATACACTATTGTTGTTGTTTGGTGAAGCGGACATCTGAAAATAAATGTGGTCCCACCCATTCCTTTCACACATGTACCGATTTTTGACTCAATCGATCATGTTACACCTGGAAAGGAATAGTCCCGTAAATCCTCAACAACAACTTATGTTGTGCGGTGTTCCTACTTCGTCTATCCATTCCAGTTTCAAATGGCTAAAAATCCTTTCACGTTTACGGAATACGACTTGCAACAAACAAGCCTCATATGAAACGTCGTTTTCATGTTCGATTGTACAGAAACATGGATCAGTAGAAAATGTGTAATTAAAACACCGTTGTTACTGGTGGAATCATTATACATATGTTAAAAATCAACCTTACGAATTTACGGATAAAATTTAAGTCTGAGTGATCATGGAGTGTTGTATGGGCAGCAACGGTCGTTAGATCTGAACAACTATTCTGAGAGTACAAGAGGTGTTGAGCATTTGAAATGATGTCTTGGTAACAATAATGCGATTTCCTCTCGAGACTCTCCAGAAATGTCTCGGGTATTCACCCGTTTAAGTACGTCTGTCGAGGAACCAAAATTCAGCTTTCGCTTTTGCCAGTTTTGTGGTAAACTCATGTCAATCTCATACACTGCTCGACTAATAGAGCTATGAGAATATGTACGCAGGATACAGTCTTCGATAAACCATCGTTTCTAAGCGCACTGTTCCTACAAAGTGGCTATCCAGAGCGCTTTGTAGACAAGACTACGTAGCGTCGTGAGAAACAGGATAATATGAAACCAGTGAAAAATAAAGCAGTATTTATTCCATTACCATTCACAGGGGATACGCTTGCCGAAACAAACGCTAGGAAGCTTGGCACTGTCATCAATAGAACATTATACGCTGCAAGATTACGCACATGTTTCAACTCCATTCCAGCTTTGTGTTTACGGTTAAGGGATAGAATGTCCGTTTCTGCAGCTTCTTTTTGTGTGCACTCAGTTACTTCTTGCTGTGGAACTAGTTATGTGGGTCGCACGACCAGGCACTAATCTGAACGTATCTGTGAGCATCATCCAACCTGGACCAGCAGCAAATTCACCGAAACAATTACGAGCGCGAATATTTCACACTTCGTTGAGACACATCATACTGTCAACTTAGACTCCTGTTTTCGTCCGATTTACCGAGTCAGCGCCAGTCACTCAAAAGCTGTCAGATGCCAAATTTTAGTCACAGCCGAAGCGATTGGAATTCGATTAAGATATCCACTTTCATGCGCACGAAAGCGCTTTGTTCAGGTGTTGAAGTTGCCATGGCCAACCACCCACACCACGACCGATCAAACCGCCGCGGTTCCAGTGGCGTCATAATGGTGGCGTTATCGTACCAAAACGTTGTGCCGATGACGTGTCTGACTTCATCCACACTGGCTACTTGTTTTTGTTCGTTTCGCCCTGACAACTCTGTTTCGCATAAATTATTGTAATTAGCCTGACGATGAATAACCGAAAACGAGATTGTTCGCAACACTTGTTTTCTGAATTGTTGGATGTTAAACAAATAAAAGAGAGACTTCTTGGTTTTCGTCTGACGATAGACGATCATATAGTGACAGTTAAACCATTCAGTTCATGAAACAAATTGAAGGTAACTTCTGCAACATCGCAAGGGTATAGCCAGATGTAACATTACAGGATAAAACTCATCGAAACTAGACAAAGCATTAGCCACTGGCGAACAGACGTGATTACGATAGTTGATAGATGGTTACAGCAACGTTAGCGGGTTAGTGGCGGATTGAGGGATGGCGAAGGAGTTGGTGCAGTCAGTGGTAACTCTGTCGTGATTCCTTGTTAGCTGATCCTGTCTGAAAGTTGTGGACTAATGAGCAAGTCGAAATGATGATGATTCATTCAATCGATTAGTTCAATAGCGATACAGCCGCGCGTCTGTTTGTTTCATGGTACGGTGTCCTCTGAAGTTATACTTTGAATGCAGTCTGTCACTGCAACACAGACTCAACGTGAGATGAGTCTGCAAGCTTGTTTCACTATTAACCTGTCATATTAATAGTTATCCTGTGGTATAGCCTGTATAAACTTCCGTACTTCTGTGTTAAGGTTGAAACATGAATGCCAATTGTTTTTGTCACACAATAAATTTGGTAAAATGTGCATCGAGATTTCGAAAATCAGTTAACTTCTTAAAAACACTGGGATCGTCTGGAAAAGAGAAAATTAATCTTGGACCTCCAAGAATTATTTCCTGCAGTAAACATGGACACTGACATAAAGTAGTAAAAAGTGACAATGTGACAACCACATTGTGACAATTACATGTGACAATTACACTTGTGAATCCATTTAAACTAGTGCTAAGATGTACGGTTGCATAGACTTACGAATATTTTATATAGGTCCCACAAATTGTTCGTACAGTTCGGAAGTAAACTTGAAACGTTCCGCTTCATATATTGAGTGGAACGGGAGCAGCTTACCTCAGATGCATGCTGTCTAAATGAACCTTCCTAGATAAATGGAAATATTCAATTTTTAGAGAAAAAGGTACTGCCCACATTGGAACCAATATTAAGGCAATTATTTTAAGAGGTTTTACGTATTCTGCACGTTCCATTTTGTAACGTACCTCAGATTCAATGGAATCCGTAGGACACGGCAAATATAAAAGAACTCCACAAGGACGTGTATCGAGCTCAGGGTGACCCAAGATCGTAAGCAGTTTCCATTTTTAGAAGGAGTTTATAGTGAGCAATCGAGTAGCTAGTCAGCTGTAAACCATTGCCAGAAGTGTATGGCCAGTAAAGTGGTTTCTCCTAATCATGAATTATGTGTACCTGTCGAATTGCGACTGCACATCCTTCACGAACGACATCTATTGAAATGGAAATCCAGTGTCTCATTTGCTAGCATTATGTCCATTTATCTTATTCTAACTAAAGAACACAGAACAGTACATATCGCTATAAATACAATAAGGAAACGTCCGGAAACGCCATCTCTATTTCATCAGAGCAGAAAGAAGACATGTCGCGATATGTTAACATTTCATTTACTCTCATCAGTCGCAAACGTAAGACATTCCAGTTATATACATCATACAGATAAAGACAGACAGGGATTATGTAATCACGACCATGGCAACCCAATAGGTTGTCTCAACCACTTTTGTGCACACAGTGTCGGCTGGTTGGTTCGGATTAGCATCGCTTCACAGAAAGCTAACAACTTCGGGTTTCGGTTGCGCAACAATATCTTGAATGAGTTAACTGGGTCAACTTGGTGACCTGTTATCA
>LUCH01000088.1:16909-154433 GCA_013368495.1 Paragonimus heterotremus | reverse complement strand
AAACCTTTAAACAAGTTTTGAAGGAATTCGTTTTTAACTTTGTGCTACGGCTTGCAACACGTAAGAATAACATACATTGTCTAATTGTTGAATATTTACGACTGTAACAAACAGGTAACGCATGATCCATATGACCATGTCTCGCAACCAATTGCTAGCAACAGATCGATGTCGATGAAGGAAGCAGTCGACATCATGCGGCGTAAATTTCAGTACAGCATCGTCCGTTCAGGTTCCAAAAGTTGGATACAACAGTAGAAACAACGGTTTGATACAGTGCTGTACAGTACAATAATGAATGTGGTAAATATGGAACCCGGTTGCGATTCATCGTGTGCAAACTCAGTAGGCTGAGTAATATGTAGTATCAGATGACTACCAAACACTGTAAACAGTACAGTAGTCAAATCAAAACAGGGTGAGTATATAGGAGGAGCGGTGTACCGATAACAATTTAAACTCTACACCAATAAGAAACAAAGTCGAGGCAAGATAAACAAACCGCCAGTTGTTCATTGAATAAAAGGACGGTTTGGTGGGCCGATAAGAAATGGGAGGAGGCTCCAGTCATTGACAAGGCTCAATAGACCGTCCAAAAATAAAGTACCCTTTCCAACCACTAGACAAACATAATTGTCAGGATAGTGAACAGAAATCGCAATTCATGAGGGAAACGTTGAAGACACTGAATATAAGTAATGGACGGATCAATTAACGTGCGAAATTAATCGTCAACAAAGAGGCATTCGTCTCGAGTAGTCAAATATAACTGGTCAGAATTAGTTGCTGTGACGTAGGACACAAGAAGTAGACAGTGAATGACATTATGAAACCCGATTCACATTGTATGACCAGTTACAATTTGAACCTAAACGGCCATAGTGCGGCAGTTCAACAAACTGCGATCTGACAAGTCAAACATACTGTAACAACTCAATAACATGCCGGCAAGCAGTCACAGTGGACTGTAGCAAAACAACAACCGTGTTGTTAACAGATGTATCACGATCAAATTGCCTTGCCTATTGGATATATACAGGATCGAACTTACGATTTCAATGTTGATCATCTATTAGGTTATCCATGTTACTCACGGACGGTAAATTCTTTCGAATTTAATAAATTTGTGTTGTCCGGTGTATACTAAACCAAACATCCAGGACGAATCCACTTTGAAAATAGGCTCAGACTCATATACCTCATAGGACTGTTATTTTGACAAGTAAGCTTTACTTCTGTAACACAGAATCATGTTCAACTTCAAGAAGTTCTGAGTTAACACATTTCACAACAGCTAGGGAGAAACATTTTGAATTGACAGTTGTACGTAAGTAGCGTTAAATTTTCCTCTTGACAGTCATCTTAATTGAATCCGTCTGGCATTTAACCGAACACGATTTATGCCTGTCTTGTCGTAACCGCTACTCTGAGTTTCAGTAGTACACGACCGAAACTAATTTGACCTTGTAGACCATTTGCACTTTAAACATATGGGGTTTGTGGAAGATGATGCTAGGTCTAGAGAACTGTCTAGTTTCCGGTTCATAACTAAATTTTCTTACAACATTACTGAGGTACTTGGTTGCCCAAAACTGTTTTACATTAATTCGTCTGTCAGTGCACCGGCTTAAACACGCACAATGATAAGATAGTTTTTTCGCCAACCCATACATTAAATAACTTCGTACTGGAGGACAGCATAAAAATTGATCTGTCAGTCAATTTTTTCGAGCTATTTCGCGATAGGCCTCACAGTGTGCTCAGTAGTGTCATAACAGTACAATCAAAAATTTCTGCTTCAATGTGGTTTCATGTGTACTACTGAATAAACCGTCTACACATTACAAATGCCAACAATTGTGACTATTTTTGCGTTCTATGTAAACTACGGAAGAAAACTTCCAATTAGTAAGAAGCAATCCGCTAGTTGCATCCCAGTAACACAAAAATATGGTTTAGTCAAAACCCCGTTTGACAGAGGCGGGTTTAGTTGCATCTCCGACAACTTACATGTAGACTGTGGGATGCCAACGGTAAACTGAACCAGTAATTGCTTATTCTGGGTAATTTACGGTGGCTGCAAAAAAGTAGTTTAATTTTTTCAAAAAACAGAAGCTATTTGCAGTTTGAAGAAAACACGAGACGATTGATGCAAAACCCAGAATGAAATCTGTTATACCTGTTACGTATGCGGCTGCGTATTTGCCATTGGTTCGTCACCAAAGACCCAGTTTTACACAGTTGAAGATATTCTGTCTCTGTGTTTTCTCTCGCTCACAGTGTACCAGTTCAGTTGCATTTACACTGAGGTTAGCAGGTCCCCAACTACAGTAGCGAGAATGAAATGAGTACAACTTATGCCACAACATTCCCAAACGGATGAACTGGTTGCATGAACCCCCCATCGTTAACTGACAAACATCTCATGATCGCACGTCATCAATATGTCCCACTCATGTTACTGTCACAATAGTATTGACGACCTCTAGTAAAGCGATTGTGCGCTAATCTTATCAGCTTGTATAATATGCATAAAATTGACAGAATCGATCCAACAGTTTGCCGTGGTCTTGCTTACATTATATATAATGTGACTGCTTATATGTTCACTTTCTCTGACTAATTTTCTGGTGCCTACGATCAGCACGATTTACCTTCGCTTCTGATGAAGTCTAACGAAATGTTTATATGTCCCCTCTTACCCGCTCTTAGCTCTGATGAATTTTATCACGATTTATCAAGCTTCTTTCAATGGGACCATATCTACTGTCAAACAGAAACTTTACGTTAATCGAATGTAACAGATAAGTATATATCTCGTTAAACTGATGTAGGCACGACTGATAAATATCACGAATTAGCTTGCCTATCGTGTTCTACGTAAGTGAGGTAGACAAGAATTTGATTAGCTGGATCAATAACTTACTTCATGAAAAGTGTTCTGTGCTGAATAATAACTCACGCAATGCTAGATAGTCAGTACAACCAAGTCGGAAACAAAACTTAACAAACGGTTACTTGATTCTGCTTCCTATTGCTGATAATGGGGTCAGCTTTGAAAAAACTGAAGTAAATTGCACTAGTCATTAAAAGTAGACTCAATAGTCAGTTTCTGATTGAGGGTATTCGAGCCGATTGCGTTCCAACCAGTCTGAACTGAGTTCACCGGAAAATGAAATTTATCAGTGATACTCAAATTATAAATTTGCATCTTGGAACCTCTCAATATTTGAACAGTACCAGTCGGAAAGTTTAAATTCGGCTTGCTCACTAGGACCAGTAATGAATGACACATCAAAGTGAGGTGTTAGTTATCCCTCATTTATAACCTAATAATATGGAAAAAATGTTGTACGGTGCTATATTTTTCACACATCACCTCTGTCATGTACTGTTCAGCTTGATTTCTTTCTGCAGGCGGATATTTCAGTCACAAACTCCTACCACCAGATGCTTACTCTCCCATAAATGTTGGTGATTACTCAAAAATGCTCATCTTAAGGTAATTCTTGAAACTTTTAAGACTTCCTAACCTTAATTTTCTTTGTTATACGCGCGAATCATAAGGGTAGGTTGCCAAATCAGCCTTTCATTCAAATATGTGAACAATGATTCTGCAACACATTTTGCCCACAGCTGTTTGTGATCAAACTTGAGGCAACATGAGTAAATCTAGCCCCACAACAAACAGTAACGTGAGTCGACATTACAAGCAGAATGCAGACAGGTAAAACGTTACAAACAAAATATCGTGAAATTGAAAGTAAATGGTTATATACAATAGTGGAAATGACAACAAAAATTCACAGGTGCAATTACATGCCGTTGATCAATTGTTGCGGTTACATTCGGTTCTCGTATACTATATTAAATGCTGTACATCCGAAAACGCATTATACACTGTTAATGAATGACAGCAACTTTTGTATTCGGATAAAGTTTTCAAACAGATAATTTCGAATTGATGCATTGGAATGGAGTTTCACTCCTGTTCTATCTAATTAGAACTGTACATTCTTGTTACTACCGGGTTGTAGACATCGACCGACTAATCTTATGCTGCCTGACTAGTGTATCATCAACGACGCAATGATCGGCACACGGCCGACACATGTGAGAGTAGTGACGTGTACTGTTTACATGCTACCACAAGAATGAAACTCAATTTTAATGCAAATTTTCCAAATGGACTTACCGTGAAGTCGACGGGAACACGAAAGATTGCATCACTTCAGGAAACAGCAGTTTGCAACAGCTAACAAACAGAGGGTAGATTATTTCCACTACAAAATTCAGTCGTCGTGAGTGAAACATTTTATGGGACGGGTTTTAACAATTAAGTGCGTGGTTTATTCACAGCGTTATATAATACGTACCTTATTTTGTAGGTAGTATAGCACGACCCGTACGCTTGGGAACCGAAGGACAAGTCCCAACGCCAGGAACACGAAGGACCATAAACAACCATTAGAAACGTTCAAATGTACGTGTGTAATATGGAGGACGTGTCAGCAAAGCGAATGACGGTGCACTGCTACCACATGGGTCCGGATACACGTCAGTCAGGCAAATTAGTGTTTCCGTTCATTGTTCCGTTTGCGCATGATTGCCGGCAAAAAACAACTTTCTAGGTCAAGCGTCTTTTGCGGTCATAATAACACACGGTGCAATGAATCTCACGAACCCCATCCTGAACCACGCACACATGACGGATGCTCTAATATATAAAGCGTTCGCCCACAACCCGAGATTTTGAATCTTATCCCAGCAACATCCGCAATTCAAACGCGTACAAAATGAGTAGTACATTTTTGCTTTAAAAGTTACACACCAACAATGTAACCGTCAGGGGTAAGTTTTATGTACAATGTCTAATGCTTCTGACATCATTCTGTTAAACACTACAGTTATCAAAATATGGCAGAAGAATTTCTATGGCTAGAATTAAACAACGTCGGTCAAAACTCAACTACAGTTTCTGGGTTAACAACAAATTGTAACGGATCACTGAGCATATTCAATCTGGTATTCCGTTACATTTTTAAAATTTACGTAACATGAAGAACTGTAATGCAAAAAAGATTGGCACATTATGTTTTAAATAGAAGAAAGATAAAAACAAGTTGATCAGTAAATCACAAAATCTTTCGAATTGTTCATTTTTTTGGCTCAATTTTCACACCATTTAAATTACTAGTGAGTAGTCAAGCAGTAGTTTAAGTTCTATATAAACATCCTGCACATCTGATGCCAGTTTTCGCATTCTCATAGACGTTCCAGTCGGCCCTGTCCGAAAACAAGCACTCGACTCGAGTTTCGCTCTCATTAGAGCTCGTCTGTACTGCAAATCTTTGCCATGATCGGGATTAGAACTCCGGCCACGCTCTCATGAGGCAACCGTGTTGACCACTGCGCCACTGACCTCACATTAGGCAAGACCGAAATATCATATGTGAACACTCAACCACTTTCGCTTGTGAGTAACGATCAGGTTGCCCGATCGCCTCGAGAATGTTACAACACTGCTGAGGAAGGCCACCCGAGATGGTTGAAACGTAGAGTATTACAACTTGCTCATAACGTTGTGTTATTCTCAATCCATTTATCAATAACATGTTAAACACGACGCCCAAGCTGTCTGACTTCATTCGTACAAACTCTGGTGCGGATATCTTACAACTGCTAAACGATACTTTAGATTACTGATCTATTTGAATATGAACGCGGTGATCAAACGTAAATAATCTTCAACTTAAACCCGCTTTAGAAGCCGCATGATTATTAAACAATGTCATTGGGTGTCCTGATGTCGTCTTTAAACGGCAAAGTTTGTAAGACATTCGGATATCTTAATAACAGGGAAGCGAGAAGAAATTTGCTCTGATAAACGATGACCAATTTCCGAAACTGTTGAAAAAGTGATGAATTAGCAAAAAACCCTCCATTTCAGATAAATTTGTCAAACTTCTCCATATGCATATTTTGATAAAACGCTAAGTACACCCAAGAAGGCTGTACAGTCACATAGCCAGCTGAAGAAAAATTTTGAAGACGCCCATTAAATGAACTCTCAACCGTCAATCACAATAATTTTACCTGAATCGGAAAGCTGCGATCGCGTATGGTTGATGTTCAACTTGAACACGATTTACTTTCCGAATGTTTTAAGATTTTTCCCATAAGTTCTGACAAAATCGAAAATTTCTGGCTGATACGGAAGTTCGATTAGTGGGGTTATCTATTAGTGTTAATAAACACTAACTGTGTCCCTATCAAGATGATCGCGTAACCTGACCATTACTCAAGCAAAAGTGATTTGACGTTCTTGTCCGGTGATAATAGTCTGAATTTTAAATATGTGGTTGTTTATGAGTGGTGTTTAACTTGACATGTATACTTAACGTTGTGTCTTCTAGTGTATCTTGTGGGACTGTAACACCCAGGCAGAAGAGCAGACAAAGATTCTGTTCAAATGTGTACTAAACTACATGCAGTGGTAGTTTAAATACAATTGTCTGAATGTCCGTTGACTCAGGGTCCTCGCGCACGACGTTGACGCGGCGGCCACTTCAAATTCAAACTGTAAAGGACATGATCGTTTGTGATTAACCTACGGCAAGGCTATAACTATGACCCATATATACATTGCATTAGCCAGAATAGAATTAACTAATCGATGTATTGAGAGCTAGAGGTTTTCAAGGGAGAACGATTTTTTTAAAAATGTCAGTAACTCTTAAGATAAGAAATACCGCACACTACTGCTTACTGGTATTAATGTCATCGGATTTATCATGGTTTGTTGTTGCAGTCCTTACATCTTCAGATATTTTCTTTATGTGGTGTCCGGGAAACATTTCCTTCTTAACTTATTTCGCCAGTTTTGAAATTATCTCGGACTAGTTGTGTCAGTTGGATATTTTGCGAACATGAATATTATCTAATTATGGTAAATGTTCCGACTAACGTGTCATTCATCCCAGGGGTGCAGAATCCGCTAACGTCAGTCAGCATGTCTAAAGACGATAGAACTGGGGAGACATTGTAAACTTTCAACGATGACGAGTCCGGTTCGCATTAGATTTTACCGGATGTTTTGCAGTCATAACGAACTGGTAATTGTTTTCTTTACGTCGCTCTTTTGTGAACACCTCAACGGGAATTCCCTGACATTTGAGAAGGCTCAACCTTGTCAGTCTTAATCCCGCAGTGTTGGTGTGCGTTTCTTGTCACGCCGGTGACAAAATCAAAATTAATGAATTTGCAAAAGCGAACAAAGATCAACGGGCTGGCGGCTGTCAACCTGGAATCAGTGTCTTATATTCATATCAAATTTGAGGTTGGCTGACAGGAACAGTTTTGTCGATGCAACCGCTTCCTGTGTTTGTTCGAACTTTGGGCGAACAAACAAAAGCTTGGCACAAACATGGCTTTGTTTAGCTAAACCAGTCCACTGAGCTTTTAACTGTGTCAAACAAGCGGGTGATATGTTCTGGTAGCCTAATATAATGAATTATCAGCTAGGGAGAAATGGGAGAGTGATGTGGGTATTCAAAAGTTGTTCGTGCATACGGAACCAGGAGATATGCACATAATGATTATGCGCAAAGCTATGCAGAATGACGCCATGTGAATGCCCAATAATAGTTCGTTTCAAAAACACATGCAACCGCTTGGTGTCTTAGAAAATTACAACTCAATACACTTGACTACCATGAAGGTAAAGATCCGATCCAATCCTATCTCCCCTAGAGTTCGTCCTTCTGTATTCTACCTCCCCTGTTTCTGACTGTTAACTGGATTTTGGCCTAAATGATTTGATTTATCGCGTCAGTTTAGCAGTTATGCGAATAACCAGTTGACAGTTATTATACTTTGCGCAAGTGGTGTGTGTATCAACTTTTTTGGAGCTCGGCTCGTCTCCATTGTTTTTTAACCTGTTGACTGCTCAGAAAGACTCTGTTGGGCACCAGATTGTAATTCATTTCCCCGAAATTATCTGCTGATCGAAATCGATGAATAATGTGGCATTGTGATCCAATCTTGTTTTGAATATTTGAGCTCGACGGTTTATCGTTAGGCAATGCTCACTGTCTTCGCAGAATGTTGTACATCAGATCTGTGAGAAAGACGCTTCTTGTGTGATGTTATTTAATATTTTTATAATGCTTATTTCTCCTACAGCACATCTCAAGCGCTGTAAAAATTTAATTTAGAGAGTAGAATAGAAACGTATTATCTAAACATTTTTCTTTTAAATTGCTTTTCACAACTCTGTTGCACTCACACGACTCGCTGTAAATACGCAGTTGATAAGGTAAAACAGAATGTCAATATTGTGCTGTAGTTGTTTCACTGTTGAGTTGGATAAACTGCTGGAACGGATCAAGAATTTCCTAAAACAACAGTGTTAATACACTAATCTATTTATCAGTACTGTTATCTCACATACTTCTACCGGTACTTTGCACAATCAACTCAAGTTGTTTGACAACACGTTTTTTGAGGAAGTTGAATCGTCAATTCTGGCGACTCACCCTCATCGGTTTCCTCCTTTCGCCATCTGTTATGATATACAAGTAATGTGTATAACGGTGTTCATGCTGTAAACATGTTTTTATTGATGGATGCATCATCAACATTTCATTGCCTTCTGTGAAAAGGAATTATTCAAAAAATATTGAAGAAAAATACCGCGACATTTTAAGAATGTAAATTTTCTCCAGGGAGAAGGGAAGGGCAGCAATTCCAAGATTCTTTCGAATGTGTACCGACAGTGAATAAGCGGTAACCTTTTGACGTCAAATCCTGTATTCAAAAAATATGGTGTGTACTACCAGTGATACGCTTCTCGCCTGATAGGAGGTTTATGATGAAAAACTACCGTGTCTTTCACATATGCGTTATCGATCAGCCAACTTACGGATTGCGCTAACCAGCACCACTAAGAAGCAAATCGGTTGCATCCTGAAAGTATTTGCAATTAGGTGAATGTAGGTCTTCTTTATTGAAAGTGATTGCAAGCGGTAAACCAAGAGTTACTCAACTATAAAGTAGAAAATCAACTCACCGTAAGTTGAACAATTTGATCCAGCTCACTCCCATATTCGTAACATCTAGGACAAAATATGTGCTACGACAATTTTTAACACTGACCACTGTGTTTCCCCAAAATCAACCGAGTGAATAACTCATTCTTTAAAAATAAACAAGCATGCTCGATTGTTTCTTTTTTGTTGCAATGTTTACGGATTTGTGCGAATGTGTTTTCTGAGGTTGAACGGACAATCAACGACCCTTTCAAGTAGATCGGGATTTTTCACTGCATGCATGTCTAGATCAGTATGTGCTTCCTTGACTGAATTCAAATGAGCATCTCACTATCCTCGGTTCCGCCTTGTCTTTTCAAACTGATTTCAACATACTAGGTTATCTAAATATCCATCGCAACTACCGACCCATGTGGCCCCCGTACAGTCGATAACACTGCAGTAAGGCACTGAACTAGACCACCGAATTTTTGAGTCACACAAAGTAATGAATTTATTGGAATCCACTTGTGTTACAACTCGAACGATAAAGAGTGCTCAACCACAAGAAGCATGTACAAAGTTCACGGAAAGTTCATCAATGCAATAGTCAATTTTCAATAAGGAGTGCAATTCCATCATGACTTCTACTAAGATTTGCCCAGTAATTTGTTCCGCAACAAAAACCAAAATGCGGTGCTCAAAATTCACATTTTGGCCTTTGTTACCGATTTTCTTTCTATGGTATATTTGTCTAGAACTAAGGTACTGGTGTATTCGTAAAAACTGTGAACTCACTGCCTCGAAAGCAGTTTATTTCCAGACTAGGGATGTTAATTTTTGCCAGAATCAATGGAGGCTGTGTTCGGATCACTCCAACTGAAACTGGTAGTTGGACGGCAAAAGGGCAGCTGGGGGATCAAACCACAGAACTGCCTCATACAACGCGGCGACGCTACCGCCCGACTTCCCGTCCACGACTAGCCGTGTGCCTGATGCCAATCTTAACTGGTCCCTATACCTATACCCCATTGGCCAAACTATCGTATTGTAGGTCCTACGTATATATATATATATCTTTTTATTGATTACATTAATTACTGGCTGAACGTTTCTTACATTATTACAAGTAACTAACTCTGCTCCGACACTACGAACTTCCCATTTGAACGCGCTCTCTGTTTGTTTTGCACCGCTGCATTGAACTGTTTACTCTACCGTGTTATTGGTTGATATTTGCTGCCGGTTAAATTCCGTGCAGAGAGTTCACTTGGTTGTAAGTTGTATAATTTGCTAACCGTTGTTTATTTATGTACAGAACCAGTTTTATCTGAGCAAACCTTCAGTATTCCGTCTTGTTCTGTCCCGAATCAAGAGATTTACGACCGCCCCGATAGACTGCGTATAGCCGTGAATCCTGACACATTCTACAAGGGATGTAACGTGCGACAGGATGAAGTCGATTGATTCGGGTGAAGTGGAGTATTTTGCAGGTCGAATCGACACTGATTTGCCGCTCTACAGAATTAATGCAAAACGTGTAGGAGTAAATAATATGAAAAAATCTTAAAGACGATCGATGGTTCAACTGACTTGAACCAGGGAATTGTCCTTATTTGAAATTTATCCAGCTTGCACTGGATGACTCTATTGTTGCAACAACTTTTACACATCGTGAAAGATTCGTTAACTGCTACGCAGAAGACCTTCCTTTGAATCTCCAACATTGACAACAAACGGTCTGTTGTGTAGATTAACCATTGGGATGTTGCCGCTTGTAAGATGTGGTGCACGGTTGTCTTCATAGCCTGGGGTGTAGGATCAAAATAAAATATCCGCATTTCTTTCGGCGGCTATGAAAACTATATCTTGAGAATCCACAAAATGAAGGCAAAATGAAAGTGGGGATATACTTAATAACAGCTCTTTCTAATATTCAGATGAGACTCATCCGTGAAAAGTCAAGGCTTTGGCTGGATTCGAACCAGCGACAGAAACACCATGCTTCAACGCGGCAAGCGTTCTACCAACTGAGTTACGACGCCATGCCAGGAGCTCGGAAATTTTACATTTGGATCCGATTATTCACCCGTCCCGCTGTCTCATATGGAGTCCACCAAGTGATCCAGGGGATCGACTGTCCCAGCAGGATTTCTCGAACAATTCACGCTGGAATCCACCAAAGCCACTGTTGAGCCCTGACTTTTCACAGTTGGGTCTCATCTGAATTCATAAATCTGCCAAACTACTTACCAGTGATACGAAATCGCAATCGTTCACACATTAAAAGAATAACGTTCACACGTGAAGTACCTGCTAGTTCTCTGTCTACAATCAAAATTATTATATCAAATAAACACAAAATGGTCGGAAAATTCCTCAAAGATTAGATGAACCATAATAAATTTACTTCACTTATAATGACGCTGTTTTAACACTATTTTCTCCATAGGGTGACAAACATATAATTCCGAAAAATTCATCATTAGGTCACTACACTTCTAAAGGTTAAACAGTAAATGTCGATTGAAGCGAAAGGAAAACGTAGCTGCATTTGGACGACGAGAAACCAGCCAGACCAATCCTATCCATCAATAGGGTGGTTTTTGCAGTCTGTCAGTGTTAACTGAGAATGAATAGAATTGTGTTACATGGGTCACTTTATCGCCAAATCGACGACATTGCCTATGGAATCTCCCTCTATTCCTTCTTGGCCGATTTATTTACGAGCAAGCTTGAGCACGGCTATATTAAAGTTCGATCGATTGACTCTGTTTCTACGGATGTCATGTCAGTGATATATTCGCGATAACAGACGGTTTAGACGAAATCAGTAATAGTTTGTGCATAATTAACACAAGTCATCCCAATATACCGTTTACAACCGAAATAAAAACGAACAGCTCGTTTCGTTTCTTCGATGTTAATTTAATCAAACGAACAGACGGCTGGCTGAAGTGGTTTATCTACAGGAAACCGACGTGGACAGTACAATATACTTATCTTGATAGTTTTGTGCCGTGGAAGCAAAACTGAAATTTTACCCGTTGCCTCACAAATTGGGCGAAAAAAATGTAGTCAGAAGACGCCAGTGAACAGGCGTTTGCTCTCACTTCTAATGCTTTGGGACAAACTGACTACCCTAAAAGGTTTATTGTTAAAAACACGGCAGAAAGATCATCACTTCTGTTGGCTGATTGAGAGGATAGGAAGCTCATATTCGTCAATCTGCCATTCAAACGCAATCTAGCAGCAGATTTTCCCAGCCATCGACTTTGTAATGCACTACTAAAAGCCTTCCTGGCAGCAAGACTGCGATCTTGGTTCACAAGTGCGCACATACTATCTCCTGATACGAAAGACAACATGCCTGTCCACGCACAAACTAGGGTTGACTACTTCTGCTGTTCTGCCGCAGAGTATATCGGACGCACGACGAGGCAGCTTGGTAGGCGTATAGAGGAGCATCTTCTCATATAGCCTAGGAGTAGAGTAAGAAAATCAATAACTAGCGTTATCGTAGGAAATCTGGCAAACATAGGTCACGACGTGAATCATAGTCAGTGTTTTCGTGTCGTCTACACAGAGCCTAAATAACAGCTAAGGTCAACGCAATGTCCCAACATAGCGACTACTGAAGCGATTACCATCTGATTACATCATTCAGTGTTTTGCTGTCAAAAGAAGTTCATAAATGCATTTAAACTCACTTGACCTGCTATTTGCCTACACATGAACGCACACTTTATTCACTCTCAGTTAAAACTGACAGACTGTCAAAATCACCCTCTTAGTGAATAGAGCTGATTTTGTTGCTTTCTCATTGTCCATTTGTAACTGCGTTCTTCTCCCGTTTTAATCGACATCTACTGTTTAACCTTTAGAAATATAATGATCTGATGGTGAATTTCTAGAAATCTTGTTTGTCAACTTGTTCTGATCGGAATGACTACATGGTTGCTTTAAATCAATCAAACCAAATTAAAATGCTAACGTCTTGGTGATTTGTTGTTAATCTGTGAAGAAGACTAGATTAGATGCAGTTGTGACTGTACTGTTGGACGACCGGGTTCAAGCATACAATGACTGAAATGATTGTTGTTGTCAATGATCACCGTGATCAGAATGAGGGAAAAACCATCCTTTGCAAGTTCACATTATCAAATGTGATTTAAAAAAGTGATTCCTTGTAATCTAAAATGTTTTTATAGCACTGTGTGGTAGATCGTCATAGCAAACCACATGCCTTATTGAGAAGATGGCGTTAAAACAGTGTCACTGTAAGTATAAAAAATTATTATGGCTTACCTAATCTTTGAGGAATTTTATGATGTGTTAGTTTTTGTGGTAATTGCCCATACCCTTTTTGAATCCAAGTAGCCGATTCTCCTGTTTTATCCTATCTCGATTAACATTTTCTGTGCTGCATATAATTAACCGATGATCGGTGTTATTACATTGTCACATGTCATCGTTCCGGTCGGCTTACCAGCAAGCTATATTTGAGCACAACAGAACTATCTCAATTTGATCCTATTTGTATGTAGTTTTTTTATACGAGCCGTCGGTTCCTATAGACATCCGTCATGGTACCGCCTTAATCTATGGTCTTACGCACAAGGTCGTTCTATTTTTAAAGAAGAAACTGATAGACAACGTAATGCTGTATATGCTATCCTGTCAAACTCAGTTTGTCAACTGTCACGTGGACAGCAACATGAATTCCGCAGTGTTATTCAAACCATCGTGCATTGTACCCCCAATTTAATTTTCAACGGACCAAAACAGATTGGAAAATAATAGACACTAATGAATGTAGGTGATACTACCATTATGACTACCATACATTTAAATACACCATAGAGTAATATTCCATAAATACAAAGTGACGAACCCACCGTTTTAATTTTTGGTGGTTGTGTCATTTATACCAATTAAAACAGTTACACCCCAGTCATTAAGGAGACTGAAACACAAAGGTGCATTCACAGATGTAAGTCACATTCGCCACATTTCAGTTTCATCGGAATCTACATTGTTCATCGAAAGTTACAACCTTTGATTACTATTTGACATTTACCAAACGATACTTTTTAATCCCGACACCACAATGTTTCATTTAAAGCCTGTATTTCAGATATTCCCATTTCATCGGTTGTCGTTTCCCAGAGCACGTGCTTTACACGTCTGTATCACCCAGATCAGAATCATTGCTAATCTACCGTTCACGCCACTAGGGTATCGCTTCTGTGCTATTTAGCACGCACTAGGAAGAACTGAAAGAACGACCGCATCATCTTCCACCTTCCTGTCCGTCTACAAAAGTCACTTGTTGCTGCATTCCACCAATGTCTACCGCACTCAACCAATGCAAGCTCGACTCTTCCCAATCGACAAACCGGCTGACTGAAAACGATGTCGGATACAAAGGTGCGAAGCCGGCTCGTGTGCACGCAGACGAGTGCAACAGAATCCAAATCTGTATGACTCTACCTGAGTGAAACAGCACGGTGAGCAGGTTGACAGGCTTGTGGCAGGAAAACACATTACGCGTCCGAACAGCACGACAGCATCACTCGAAGCGTCATGCCGCTAACCACCAATGTTAAGCAAAACATCAGCGCGTAGGCTTACGTGTTGTCAGTGCATCCAGTAACGTAAAGGCACCAAATGTAGTTATGAATACACATGATGACTATTACTGATGTCAATTAGAGTGATTGCTTACTTCCTAAGCGATATAACAATGAGTTGGCCTCGCATCCGATGAACCGGCCTTTTGCGTATTGTTGGACATTTTTGGCTGCCCTAGACCATCTACAATTTTGTGCTTGGAGTCAGCTGTAGTGTCGTGGTTACTGAGATCTAAACATATGTATGGTTCTTCTAATTTGCCAACGTCTCTAATGGTACAACCTGAAAATCTACCAGCTCTCCTGGAGTTGTAGTCACTTCACTGAATAAACGAAAGCAAAAGATGGACTGGAAATATTGACAGTTTTGTGCATGTGCATGAATAAACTGCTTCGTATTGATATAAACTACTATCACTGCATGCGAAAAACGTAAATTGAGCCATTCTATGTATCTTGGTGATATAGTTTTGATCGCCTTCAAGTCAAACACAAGTCCATTCTTCTGAGTGCATCAAAATGAAACAAAAGTAAGAAAGCTAGATTAATTATGTTTAGAAGCAGACACGAGCAAATACAAGGTAGTTAACTGTATTCAGCAAAATGTATATGCAACAGCTTTGAAAACACAAATCAAAATTAACAAACGCGTGTGAGAACAAACTAATCGACTGATAAAATGTGTTCGACAAATCATTCTCTTGTACCTCATAGCAGCTCTAATGAAAAGTTTGACCCAACTTGTAAATAATTATTCACGCAATGAAATTAAGGACGATCGTGCATGAATACAAAATGTGAAAGTGAACGACGATCAGTAAATATTTTGTTTGGAATGCTTCGATAGATAAACCAGCTCTCTATCACCGATAATAGATGCCTTCAATCTTGCAAACTAGTCTGTACGATTATTGTGGTGTGGTTTCCTCGACCTTGTAGTTTTTGCTCAAAAATAGGCAATTCGGAAGTTCACTCGTCATTTCCGGAGACAGCAGTTAACGCTGTGACTGAACCAACGATGAAGATCTCTCAGTGGCATCTGTTAAAAGGATGGCAACCTTTGGGGATTTAAGAATGTGACCAAAATAGTCAGTGTGAAGACTAAACTTGTGGATGTGGCTGCCCGGTGAAAATTACTAAAAGACGAGATGCCACGCAAAGGCATTCCGCACTGCCCCGATCGGGGCGCGATACCTGGGTACAAAGCCGACGGCTTGAGACTTTTTGCGAGCAACTGGATGTCGTGAAGGTTGCCTTTGTTTGACCGAGTATTCTTTGAAGTAATTGTCGGTAAAGATACAGGGAGGTGGAAGCGGCAAAGAAGTTGTCTTTTCGACGCATTAATCCAACTGGTTGTTCAGCTGATGTGTACAAAGAATAGATAGCCTGTTACTGAATTATTAGATTTGGCATATGTGCATTTAGTAAGCAACCATCATGTTTCCTCTGTTTATTTTTTTACCATTCAAAGGTTTTTACGTACTCAACGATTGCATGCCAGTCAAGCAGGGAAAAAACTGACGGCGAGAATGACGTTGACGATGAAAAACTGGATTACCCTTTCATCAGAGAAAACAGTCCTGTATGCACACCGTTAGCCTTTTGCTAAGGAAAGCGAACAGGAGTCAATGTCTTCGCACAGACCTACAAAAACTGGTCAAGTTGATATAGTTTTGACAGAAACCATGGTTTGATAGTGTTTGGACGCGCTACCATAAACGAAGTTATTCATTTTGTCAGCTCGACACTCTGGATAATAGCACCTGTCAGTCTTATATGCAGAATAAGACACAAACGATTTCCTGGTAAACGAAATGAAATATAAACTGAAGCGTAGGCCGATTAACTAATCAGGTGCACAGTACCGTTCAAGTGACTAGATTGCTGAAAAGCATGATGGCACATTGATCTGATATCGCGATTTAGTATACCCCGGAATCGGCGTATAGCGCACCTCTCAGTGCTTTCCTAAGATTCATTTAGAACGCTGGGCCCTAGACTAATGCCAGCGACCACTGGGGCGTTGTTGAATGTGAGTTTGTAAGAGGTTAACTCAGATCACTGTGTGAGAAAATAATGACGGTTAGAGAGTTCTGTACTCCTGCCCCCGAACTGACTTTGAGCCAATTTTTGAGCTGAGTGGAATGCCGCATCAGTTTCCAAAGTATCTTTGGCATATTCTTGCCAACATGAAAATTACTTTGAAGAGAATAAGTGCCTGAACGGAATGACGAATCTTAGTATCCAGCCGGGCGGAGTAAGAAATGAGCAAACAATAGTTAAGAGTAAAACTGCCCACTGCAGAAGCCACGTTCTGCATATCAGTTGATACCAACACAACTCAATACCATTTAAGAAAAACATTGGGAAAAAAACGAATGTGATGGCAGGGTCCTAAAGTCAGAAATCCAGAAGTATTCACTCGGTAAGATAGCGTGCTAAGCACTTGTCTATACGCTGAATGAGTGGAAGCTTATAAGGTCAGTGGTTTCAGGTGAAAGCCTAATGTATGCGCTTAGTGAGAATCGGGACTGAAAAAGATCTACAAGGCAAACTAACCAAGTGGGAGCTGCTCCTACACAAGTATGCGTTTGTGATCAATTCCATATCTTGGAATAGTAGCTATGTGGCTGAGTTTAGTTGTGCGCTGAAATTAAAATAGAAACCTTCTCAAGTATATTTTCGAGCGAACAGTTCAATTATAGAAAGAGATTGATTACTATTGGTAAAGTTGTAACATGAAAACAACGTCTGTCTTAGGTGATTGATGCACAGACGAGAAATTAATGATTCAAACCAACAATAACGCAAAATGGAGAAAAGTTTACTTCAATCGTGCTTTGGTTTATTTGTGAAAGTTTGATGATGTCGGCTTCCGTATGATGACACGTTGGAATTAAATAATGAGCCACCTGCAATCAAATTACCATGAATTGAGACAATTCAGACGTACCAGACTCACTGAAGAAGTGGGCATATCGGCCAACAAGTGTGAGCGGAAAAGACTAAGTTTAATTTACTCATCAACCGAAGAACTAAGGAAAAGTTAGCAGCTAAAGAATATCGCGAGCCAATGGGACATTCCTTCAGAAAAACATGAATAACTCCATATTCAGGTTGACATACGATAGCTTCCTTTGATCCCCAGTTTACAGGATATTGAAATTGTGATTCCACTGAAATAAATTAGGAAACGATTTGGTTGAAGAAAGAAGAAGGGCTACCCAAAGTCTGACAGATTTGTAAGCCCACGTAATAAAGGAGCAAACAACTGAGTAACTCGATGAGATTAACAAATTCAATCGAAAAAAGGCCAAAATATCATAGTCATTTGAATAAAGGTGTCGGATGTTCGGCTCAAGAAAACATCTCTAAATAAACAAGTCAGCAAGTGGTATTTGCAAGATTAAGTTCAATGCATATGATCAAACATAATGACAACACGAATCAACAGTATCATTACAGTGAACACAGTAGGTAACAGTACTGATCTGAAACAATCTATCAGTAGACAACAAGAACCTAGTAAACCCCAGAATAGAGAAAAGTGTTGTATAGTAATCCGCATCTTTAACGTGTCGCATGGTACAAGTCGTAAACACTTACTCACGCAATGGCATCAAGGGAGAATCTCGGCGTTCGGCAAAATGGAAGAATCAGTGACCGTCAAAAACAGCGTATGTTTTGCGCAGAATGACGTCGCAAGGAAATCTATACTGTGAGGCTAACAGTGGATACAAAGTTGTTAGTTGTGTGAAACGGTGTTTACGGTTATTCTAGCCGATGTCAGCATGTCTTGTCATTGGTGTCCAACCATAAACACATTTCTTGTTTAAGCGCTTTTCTGAATAACACACTACCCAGTATGTACGTTTCTTCACTATCTGAAGTTATTTCCTGGATGCAAAATATGTGACTAATCGGAAGTCGCCTATAATTGCTCTCAGCCTTACTTTTAATGTTCATTATCGTTATGATTCTGCTAACGTGATACTCTCCTTCTCAACAGTATACTTGATGACTTCAGAGATTCGAACAAAATGATCGTACGTGAGACACCTTACTTTATACGACTGGCCTTTTTCAAGTTTATTTTTAGAAAACACTGCATCAGGTTTCTACTTAATTGTCTTTCCAAGAGAACTGTGCAAAAGTAACATACGGTGATTTTCTAACGATAAAAGGTTGTGGTGTTTACTTAGAGTAATCAGGTTTTGAAATCGTGTATTAAATAGAACGTTTATCCCAGGATGTTTTTCGGATCTTCACACAGAACCCAAATGAAATCAACCCTAGTTAATTTGGAAGGAATAGCTGAGGCCCACCTAGGATTCAAAACTATAGATCTCACTGACATAAGACCTGCCCATTTCGAGTTAACGCCGGGTGTTGAAAGTATAAATGCTTTCTGCTGTATCGAATTGTACAAGTTCTATCATGCCGCCTTTGACAGAAACAAGGGCGGAAGAATATGAGGAGTATATTCCCTCACTTTCAAATGAAGCCACCAGTTCTTCGTTTGCTAAAACTTTTGATGGGTATGTCAGTGGTAAATTCATCTTGTCACCCGCTTTCCTAGTAAATGATGGAAACTGTCGAGCCCGTACGATCGAAACGTAGTTGCTATTACCTGAAGGACGAAGTTTAAATTTTTGGATATGACCTCAGATGTTAATATGGAACATAAGACAATGGCATCTTTCGAGAGGGTCACATTCACGATTGAGACAAAAAGTGTTGGTAATACTGCGTTACTTGATTTCATGCGGCATAAAAATATAAATAATTCTTTGTCTAGAAGCATTTAACGCAAACAATCTTTTTCCGGCCACTATTTATATCTTAAAATTTTCCCAATTTTCTAGGTACAAGGCGTTCTTTTCAATCTATTTTACAGAGCTCGTAAGATGGCCACAGCTGACAGACTAACAAATAGAGAAGGATTTCTTCGTGAAACATTGATTAGCAACGGTTACTCTCCTCGATTTACCGAGAAACACGTTAATCCAGCAGGTCTAACTTTCACCATAATGACTGTTCAACTGAAAAACGTTTATTCTCGTTTACCACTTAAAGGAGATGGCATTTCATTTTGAGTCGGATGAAGACGTGCAGCCGCATCCAGACGGTAGTGTCCACTGGGGAATCTAAGCGACTCTCGGCCCCAACATGGAAGGAAGCGGTCGCGTCGATTGACCAATCAGAGGTAATATGTGGTTTCGCCTGTACATGTGGATATAAGTACGTTGGATGTAAACCGATGCGAGTGTAAACGTACACCGGTAAACACTCACAAATGATTGTGTATTCCTAGGACTGGCATCGCCCGAAACGGGTGGTAGAATCTGTGGTGCTAATGCATTCCATACCATATATGACCCGAGAACGAACTAACGCCTGTAGTTTACTGGAGTTGAAGGCATTCGTCGTACTAACCCGATGCTATGGGTCCAGAAACAAATGGTTACCAGCTTGTCTCCTCCTTGGTAATTTTGCCTTATTCCCAAAACTACCCCAAGCTTCTACGATTCTTTGAATTTTTCATTTTTCTATCATATGCCTCTCCAACAGCTTGGTTTTCCGTCAAACTTAAAAGTGCCTACTAACATCCCCATCATTCCTCACCAAATTGCTAGCGACCATTTTCGCAATTGACATAACTCTCCTTGTATGCCTCAAGTTACATCGTGTAACAGTTTCTTTCAGAATCTTCATCATTCTGACCCCACTCATCAGATTAATCTTGTTCGCCATTGTGGGATTGCCTGCTCGTTATGTATTGAGTGCACCAGTTTTGTTGCAGCAATAAACGAGATACAAACGAAATATCCGTACACAAGACAACTTAATCAAGACTACTGGCTTTTATCGGATGTATTTCTGGGGAACACTGCTTCAGGCTTGAAACTTCAAAGGCTTCTGTAACTGGCACCTCAACACGCACACAGTCTCAATTTCAGTTCGGAACATACATTTTGTACATGTCTTTTTTCTTAATTCAGTTATATCTCTGCAATGAAAATCACACAACCAGAAGGACAAAATAGTATTGCATACGATCGCCCTATCAATAAGTGCGCGATTAACAGGCTTTCCATTAACCATCATTCTAATCTTGTACTCTCAAGAAGATTACTCTATTTAAAATGCAAAAAAATGTTATACCGAATGAGGATTTGAGTAATAGTTCTTACGTTATGATCTACAACACACCTGAGACTATAACATTTACGAAATATGGCCAGTTCAACCGGGGGTTAACAGTGAGCGTTCACTAAGGTTGAGTGATGATCAAACCTGGAATTCACAGAGATAACTAGAACCAAAAGATCAACAAGAGACACCAGCTTAATATAGATTAGCCAGCCAACCTGTCTGAAGGTATCGCAAGAGATCAGAGAAGGTGTAGTAAAATTAGTCAGATAGTAACGCCGGGAACGAGCGACGTGAGTGCTGAAGTGGAAAATTTTATGTATATGCAGATAGCAACTCAACGTCCTAGGTTCTTATAGAGCGCAATCAAGACTACGACGTTTATTGAAAACCTCTAAGTACAATCTACTGAGAGGTCCATAGGGCTTGTTATGAAAATTTTCCTAAAAGGACTGCCAACATTTGATCAAGTCCTAATAGACTACAATCATCAGGAGAAATATTTGCCCGCAAAGTACAACATTCTGTCCACGACTAGTCATCTGCCAACATTCCTAATCTTGTTGACCAAAACCATTAGACTGGGGTGTCATTTTCTTAAATTCACGTTTTAAATGAGGCAGAACTAGCTAATTACGGTATGCTCAATCTTGAACATACTGTCATGTTCTGTAGTCACGGATGACTCTTCTTTTATGTTTAAATTTCTACTAGATCACCATGTGCATGTATGTGAACCAATGCTAGGGTTTTATCAGCCGTCGTCCAGGTGATTTTGTTGACAGTCGGTCCGTAAATGCGGCCTTGATTGTATTAGTGGCCTGCTTTAATATGCTCAGGTGTTGCATATTTGCATGTTGCATGCTGTTTTTATAATTGCACGACCCACCTTAACATCACACACTGTTTCATCCACGGTCATATATCGTCCAACAAATCCTAAATTTCAGTCACCTTAAACACAAGAACGCGTAAACATTTAAATACTTCTTCTGCAATAACCTCTCAATCTATGAGCTCTGAACCTGGAAACAAGGACAGAATCTTAGTTGGGTATATAGCTCATTTGACCGACACATTTTTTACTGGTTTCTGAAATAAATATAACATTTTCAATCCAATATGCCAACTTAAATGAATTTTGCCGTCGAAGTGAAAGACAGCGCTCATCCACTGCCTCATAAAACATCAAGGGGAATTTGCTCGGCAGATGTCATAAAGCAGAAGTGTGATCATAATCCTAACGCCCTATAAAAAGTGGCTATGCAGAAATATTTATATTTAACAACACGGCAGAAGGAACACTATGTCCCTTGGTTGGTCGTGTGGATAAATTACCTATACTCGTCAGCCTATTAGCTAAAGTCGACTTGCCGCCGAATTTTCTCAGTCCTAAACTCTACGGCTTGCTGCTGAGAATCACCCAGGTTATAACAGTGCGGTCACGGTTAATGTGTGTCCACAAGGCATTTCGTAACGGGAAAAATAAGATGCCTATCGGCGCCCAAAATATATTTGTTTATTCCTCCTCTTGTTGTCGTGTAACGAAATGCAGTGGACCAATAACGGGGCAGCTTGACAAATCCATATTGGAATATCTGTATGGTTTAGGAGCGGAGTCAGAAAATCAATACCTGACAGAATTAGGTCACAACATGAACCCAACCAAGTCATTTCCTGTTGCCCACAGTGTACCTATAAAGGATCAAAGCTTAGTGCATTGCCAAAACATAACAACGGCTGTGATACTTTGTCACAAGCAGGCTCTTCAAGCTGTTGATCATCCTTGACCGGATATCTGCCTAATCAAAAACACACATTCTATCCATCCTGAGTTAACACTGGTAGATTGTCCTAACTATTGTACTGCAAGACTTGGATGATTTTCACTGGAAAATTGCAACTGAGTTTTCTCAGTTTCTAATGAACGTCTATTATGCAACCTTTAGAAGTGTAATAACCGGTGAAAACATATGTTTGCCTACTTGTTTGAGTGTTAAACCAGAATATACCATTCGCATCGGATAAATTTAAAAAGCAATGTTATTTCCAGCTAACACTTCATACAAAAATAATCATTCAGTATTCAGTGATTGTCTTGGAGCAAATCTACAAGTTCGAGCCATTCACTTGTAATTGGTTTCCAAAACATTGCACTCACAGAACTACGCAATAGTTTTACTCCATTATAGAACGATAACACGAGAAAGGTTATCTATCCAGGTTATCCTGAACAACAGGTCGTTTTACCCTAGGTTTCCAGATGATATCTCAGGCTGTATCGAGTAGGTGGGACAACCCGTTCACAGAGTGAGATGTCACATTCATTATCTATCTAGCCGGAGCAACTGTGAAAAGAGACCCATATTTCAGTTGTAGGATATCCGCACCAAATTTAGTACGAATGAAGTCAAACAGTTTGGGCGTCGTGTTTAACATGTTATTGATAAACGGATTGAGAATAACACAACGTTACGAGCAAGTTGTAATAATCTACATTTCAACCACCTCGGGTGGCCCTCCTCAGGAGTGTTGTGGTTCGATTACAACGCTCCTGAGGAAGGCCACCCGAGGTGGTTGAAACGTAGATTATTACAACTTGCTCGTAACGTTGTTTTATCCTCAATCCATTTATCAAAGACTCATATTTCACGTGAAGAATGACGTTCTGTCCTTCTTATTAGTTTCTTTCTTCGGATTACAACATAGTGTCGAAGTAATAGACGTCACTTCGTGAATTCTTCGAGGAAAAATAGTTATGCACTTGCGTACCACCTGCAGACAGTACACGACAATAGTACACGACAGTAGTCGATGACTCTTGAGAGGGGAACTTAGTTGGTTCTGTTTTTTTAACTGCTGGTTCTTCGAAACGCTTTCGCTTATGGAAAAACAGGGATCATTATTCTGATCGCTTGCAAAAGCCACGACAACCTCGAATACAAGTAAGCATTTTTCCGTGATGTTTAGCGTGCCGTTATCTAACCTGTCTCAGTATACAGTCACATTGTTCAGATACTTCATGATCAGTGTGGCCAACCCGACTGAAGTAGTACACAACTCTTTGTCTGCTACATAACATCTTATCCATAAAGGTCTTTAATATTACACGTCAACCGTGACTTCTGATGATAAAAACACCTCATAGCTGCCACATAGGACATACACAGACGCTATAAACTGCATTCCAAGCAGCCTTCGCAAAATCTTTCAGTACAAGTTGGGAAGAGACTTCTAGAGACTTCTAGTACACATACCAGGCTGTCTATCTTTGGCAGTACAAAACATTGCAATGAGATTTATTTCTGGTATTAGCCCAAACTGAAGCGCATTGACCGGAAGACAGTTGTAAACATTCTAAATTACTTATCAACTTGTCGAATCTCAGGTTGAAGCCATGTACCCAACGGTTTTCTGCATCCCAGCAGTAGTATAGATTTTAGCTAGATCTTGAGGCAAAACCAGTGTCAGACCAGGAAACCTTTTGGGGGAGATAAATGTTGTATCCACCGGCTACAATGATAAAACGCGTGTTCGAAGGACTACACTGATTCAAGTTCGTTGGACGAGTTCCGTTTTATATGTAAATTCTTGAGGAAAAATGATTGAGCTTTATTAACAGGTTCATTGAAACGGAAGCAGCAACCGTGATTCCTGTTTCTGAACTCTTGTTTTATGTGACCGACAACTGTTCGTGCTGCCTACGAGATTATGTATCACACTAACACACTCAAACAGACCGTGTCCAAATGTTGTCAGTTTTGTCTGGCACTTCTATTTTTGATACATTATACAAACCTACTACAACCCTGTAATAGCAAAATTCTAATATTTGACGAATCTGTACCAACTGTTAGTGAGAAAAGTGATGGGCGAGGTGTGTGCACAGTCATCAAGAGAACAAAATAAATGCAGTTTACAAACCATTCGGAAGTGGCCTAGAATTTAAATGATTACCGGTATAACCAGCCTTTCTGTCTTTCCTGGGCCTGACCGTTAACAACATTCTGATAATTGTATGAAACCCGATTGTAAGTCTTAATTTCGGCTGTTCATTTGGTTCGCTCATGGTTTCATACATTCTTCTGAGGACCAGTTTGGCAAACGGACAGAATCATTCTGATTGATATGTCATGAGATCGTTCAACGGCTCATCCTTCAGAATGGTAACCAGCACCCAGTGATGGCCACTGACTTGGCTTTTTCGCATGTGACTTGTGCAACTGTCCTTTGATTAAATGTTGTAAGATTAAATTTCAGCAGGGCTAACTGTAGTTCACTGAGTATCATATGATTATTTGTCGCCACTCGACAGAGTTCTTCTAAAATAAAGAGCTCCAACGACAGTCCCTGGAGAACATGAAACACAAACAAGAATGAGCCAAATGCCAGCAAAATCCTACATTCAGTCTCCTCAAACGGAAACCAAAATATCAACCTTACAACAACACACCGCTGTCTAGAGGACAACTAGTTGGACTGGTACAACAAGAATCAGCTACAAATGATAGACTAACGGTATGTTCATGAAGATGCAATGGCTCAAATGGATAGTAAAATCGTCCTTGATTGGTCAAACGATTACCTTCTTACAGGGGTATCATCGAGTGACTTCAGAAGGACAATAAACTTGCTATCACATTCGACAGCTACCAGAGGATATTCTTCCTCATGAAAGCGTGTTCGGAGTTTGAAGTCCGGTAATGACAATGATATACACGACTGACTTGCTTTAGTAAGAGACATACCCGAATCTAGTACATTTCATTGGAACAGGCTAGCTGAAATTTTTATGGGAGTGTGAAATCTGAAACCAGTTATTGTTGTACAGTTGACTTAATTGGCAGTTGTAACATTACTGTTTTTGAGGACATTTGAAACAGCTATTTCCCGTTACAAACTTGATTACAGCAAACAAGGAATGATATTGTGAGATTTATGCTTGGGCCGATTTCGATACATTTCTGCTGGTTTCTACTGCAAACGAGCTAAGTGGATGATATTCCAAACCCTATAATAACCACAAAAAGTCACAATTCAAAGCCGCTTTGAATGCTACTACGACAGCACTAACGTCAGAAACAACTCCTTCCTAAAGCACGGGTTGGGGTGGCGCTGTCTAATTTCAACTTACTTATAACAATAGAATGTAAAATCATATAATGATTTAATCACGTGTGCCTTGTTTTTCAATTGATGACACAGGCTCCTTCCAGGGTGTTTGCAGTGGAGTTCCCTGATTGTGTAACTCCTTATTGAACCAATTTTGGTAAGTTTTCCACAATCCTGGTTCTGAAATGACGTCCAACTCTACCGTATTCGTGATTATAAAGTACCTTTTCCTTGGTAAACTGAGTTGTCGGTTGCCCGACCGGGGTGGTCGGGACGTTTTGCATAGATCTTCCGGCTTCGTGGCATAAACCTACAGACAACAGCCGACCATAAGCATTGCACAACTAATCAACACACCTTATCGCCTTTAAATAACACTTGTAAAGTTGTCGTATCTTGGGAAGTGTGGGTTGTGAATTACTTCGTATATTATTTGTGCTGAATTTTATAAGTTCTTTCAGATAACCGTTGCTAGACACAGTCTACTCTAGTTGACATGTTTCATTATCTGAAGGTTTCCTAATACAAAGCCGTCTTGCCTTATCAAACAATGTACACACAAATCTGCTTTTATTTGCAACTGGAGCACAGCTTTTCAAGTGTGGAATATGACCCGTGTGTTGTCTGTGCACAACACGCTGAATAGATCCATTCATCCTCTTGTCCGCGTAATTACCAAAACCTGCAGTCGACCACAACTCACCTTCTCCAGTGTACCAAATATTTTGATGTAGACAGCTCATTTGGCCCACTAATTCGGTTACCTGGATCGGATCATCCCTGTTTAAAAATGGATCCATAACACGGCTTCCACAAAGTAGTAAACTGTCCAGTTTGGCTGCCATTTAATTTGCTGGTTTAGTCATAAAGAAAATAGCTAAGACCGGACCAATTAGAATGTCAATCGCGAGATCATCAGTATGACAATAAACCGTGCATTGGAACTTAATGATTACATGTCAAAAGTAGACGTCCTGGTTTAATTTCTGGAATTACAATCGTTATCCGACACGATTGTTCGTTTCAGCAATACACTTGTGGAAAACAACCCTATCCAGTGAATCAGCAAAATTGATGCGTTCTGTTCTGGACTTGAACAGACGATTACTACGGTATGACGAGGCCACTACAAGTAGACACCGTCAAGCCTTTCTTATTATATGATGATGATTGACCAAGTTATAGATTAATCCCACTCCATCTTCCTAGACAACTTTTCAGATAATCATTTTCAGTTCTTCGTAAACTTTTCCAAAGAGCTCAATTCAAACATGACAATCTCGCTTGCGGATATCTCGGTCATACCAATGAAATAAGATTAACAGAATGAATGTACTGTTTTGATGAGCTGCACGCTGAAAATAAATCTGCTTGCTATTCCAATACAGGAACCACTAGCCTCAATTTATGTCATAAATTATAAGATGAAAACTGAGTCTGCCGGCTTTACGTGGTAACGTAGACATTGATTGTAACAGCTTTTGGTATGCTACATGTGTTAGGTAACTCACCAACTTTTCGCGGCATAATTTTATTCCCTTTACCGTTATCTACGACAACGAAATTTGTTCAGGCTGCTTAGATCAGGTAGAAATTACTGACGTTTTATATTGGGCTTGATGTAAACCTAGCGATTTCCGGGAAACTAACTCTGTAGATGAAGGAAATTCATATTTTACTTTGAATTGTTTGACAAAACGCGCCTGGCGAAGTTTGCTGTTACTGTCTGAAAGCAGCCAGTACTTTGTTGCAAAATGGTACACAGAGAAGTTGCGAACTAATTTGGCCACATCGGTAGACAAGCAGTTGTGTTTTCACACTCCAAAAAGCAACCGGGTTTACAAAACCGATATTTCTTAAGTAACTCTCATAATATTAAAGCTGATTGATCCGTTCTTAACTGGCCCATTTCTTTACCCTCACTCTTTCAGAAAATCATCGTCTGCGTAGCTCTCAACTTTGTATTTCACGCGTACTTGAACCGTTCTATTTTAGTCATGATCATCTATCGGTTATATTGCGATAGACAGGAGAAGCCGGGTAGCCTGTTTGTATTGCAAAATTCTGATGTCTTGTGCAATACAAAAATTATAACTGTTCCAGTAATAAAAAGGATCGACGAGGGCCAAAAAATCACACTGCTGAATCATGCATTTAATATCGGTTGAAACTACCACAAAAATGGGTTTGCGCAAAAAGCCATATGTGCGGTTACACCTCATCTAGATCAATGTGGCAATAAAAGTTTACAAGCAATATGATCTTTTATATCTGTCCATAGGAAGACTTGAATATATACCCGTGTATGGCGAATTCATTATTTAGTTATAGCTTAACGAGCTTCATTTAATAAGTGTATGTGTAGTGCATCGACTGTCCGATCAAACAGTTTATGTCATGACAACACATGCGTCGTTGTCTGTTCTGTCGTTGTAATACTTTAGTTGATTCATCGTTTTGGGCAAGAGCTTCCGAAACAATATCATAATGTAGATATAACCACAAATGACAGATTAAATATTTATTCAAACAGTCTGTCGTAGCACAACTACACGTGACTGGGCTACCGATATCAGGACATACATAAACATTCATACTAACGCGTCTCCTACAGTGTGGTATCTACTTTACTGCGGAGTCTTTAAAGCGATTTGCTGTGGTCAGCGCTCCCTGTTGCATCGAATCGTATCCAGTTGCATTGTGAACCATGTTTACGTGGCAGTTATATAAACACGCAGTGGTTAGTCCAGTGTACATGTGTGTGCACGTCAATTTTTTGTTTCGAACTATGTGTTCACAGATTCACTGGTTTGTACAAAAACAGAGGGTCAAATGGCTATGCTTTCTTGACGTCACGGTGATCGGCGAGTAAGTTGTTTTTGGATGTCTCACGGACGTAAACAACTAGCTCCAAGTATGAGAGAGAAAAAGGCTGAATATGAAGCAAAGCGCCACATATTGGAATTCAAGTATATTGTACCTGATTCCCAAGATAGATCGACAAACAGACAGAGAGAGAAAGAACAAGCAGACAAATAAATACGTGGGCAGTGTGTGAACGGTAGTCGCGTGAAATGTAACACCGGTTAACTATCGTCTTACATGCTGAGTGATTTATGCTTGGAGCTTTAGAGTCCATTCGGTTATGATTAAGGATTTAGACAGTACGTTCGTGTGAGAACGGGTCCTATTTGATACTCATGTTTAGAGTATTGATCAAGCAGGCAATAGCTGGTATACTAGTAAAAGAAATTTTTGTACCAAATTTACAAATGGGAACTCGTAGAGGTTCAAGGTGGGAAGAGTTTGTTTATACGATTTCAGACCTTTCATGTGTACGCGGCATTCTTTAATCTGGTTTCGTCAAACGTGTGTCCTATTTTGATTGGAGATTTTTCTAAGAGAACTGAGTTCTACAACTTTGTACACGCAAAATGTAACATGTCTAAATGCCCGCGTACATTTGACTTAGCCGACCTTGGACATTTCTGTAAAATTTCGGCCTCAAAATCTAGCACCTGAATTAGATAGGTTTGGATTTTTCGTACATTCTTGCGGAAATGTCGTGGCGCAGTTGACTAGTTAACTTAAATGTAATCGGCCTTACAGTTTCTGTTGCCAAAGGGTGAACAACAGCACAATATCCTACAATCTCTTCTTTGCTGTCACCCTAGGAATATATGAAAGGAAAACATAACTGCTCGCACTATTCATAAACTCTTCAGCCTATGCGATACCGTGATCTACATCATGCTTAGCTAGATAAACAGAATTATGGTTGCCTTTTACGTTCATCTTCTGCATGGTAGTGAAGGCTGGTTGCGATGTTACACGTGTCCTAGCTGACGGAAGAGAATTGTTGTTTTGGTAACTGGTGGTACATTCCAACGGTAAATGAGATGCGTCAAAATGTCAAATTCACTATGCCATATCGAACGAAAGTGAGTCATTCGTAAAACGCTAGATTTGCAATCTCTAGCCCCACTAACGTTAACCGTCTACATGTTTATGCAAGTATCCTCATACAATGAAGATAGGTTATATTTCGGTCTACTAGAGAATTCACTTATCAAGCTGGGGTACGCTGAGAGACGGATACAGCTCCCAATTCACGGTTTCTGGATATGTTAGCATTGTTACAAGTTACAACATTTTCATCATAATAATTCAAACAGTGCTTCTAAGCTTAACCAAAATCTGAATGTTTGCCCATCATTTGCGAAGAACCTGATACATATGTGAGGCGCTTACTTAAGATTTTTCTCCAATTTTTGGCAACCAGAATAGCTCATTATGACATTTTGATCGACTTTATTTTGTCCCTATGGCTTTTCACTGGCGCTGACACTCGATATACTGATATCAGTATCAACCTATTTTCAATCAAAAACTTATCAAGCGTTATACCTTTACAAACTATCCACACGCTAGTGAGAATAAAAACCAACCTTGTGCAACTCAGCCAGTTTTGTTCACATTGTATCTCCTGTAGAATCCAGACCCAAATCCGACGTCTAGCTTACCCATTCAGTCGGTTGATTAACAAATGAGTTTATTCTTCGTCATCTCAGACTAGATGCTGCTGGAACCACGGACCTGGTCGCATCATATCGGCATCATATCTGACCCAAACTGCAACACGCATGAAACGATTGGCCACAATCACTATGACATCAGTGAGGCTGAAGATATTACTGTTGTACATTATAAAATTCATCTTTTAAATCACCGAGGAGCTATCAGCTGGAACCAGAACAGAACGTACTCATGTCCCTAGAAAAACGTATATGCATTTCCTACAACAACAGTTGAAGGTCAAACGTACAAACATCAATTAATCGGTTTTCAAGCACAATGTGATCGTTGGAAATTGGTTTTACAGGCGATCCATCCTATCGTATTTTTGCTGTACCCCACATTCGGGATGTTTCCGTGCCTATTGGCCTCAGGCCCTCATAATGACTTTCAGAGATGTGACCGTGTAACAACAGTATCTAAAGTTGCTTTGCTATCTGCTTCTCTAGCAGTATGCTATATTCGGTCATTTTGTCCTTTTTAAGCTTTCGTTGGTCCTTCAAGATTGTGTTCACATTTGTCACATCATCGTTCCTACTCATGACGACAACACCTCAGTCTCTATCCGAATTTAGAAACATCAGTTAACGCATTTCGTTATTCTGAACGTGTGTGGCTGCCCAATGACGCTTGTTTTAAACTACCAAAGGACCAGTTCTACACAGTTGCGAACACAGTTTGTCTGCCTATCTTGTCTCTCATGTTGTCTACCATTTCAGTTGCAGCTACAGTGACGTTTACATAGGCAAAACAAATAAACGACTATCTCGGCAAGTAGCGAAATGATTGAAACAACTGATGACACAACACTCTCAAACCAGTGAACCGTTTGTCGAAATCTCGCATCATCGATTGCTAAATACCACAAGATAACAGGTCACCAAGTTGGCCCACTTAGCTCAAACCCGAAGCTACTGACCTTCAACGAAGCTATGTTGATCAGACTTCACCAACCGGAGTTGCGTGCACAGACATGGTTGAAGCAACTTATCGGGTTACTGTGGTGTTGATATAATACTTGGTGTGAATGTATGCGCGTCCATAACCTGTCTATCTCTAACTGTCTGTCATATATAACCCGCAAGTTTTACGTGTGTGATCGATGACAGTAAACGAAATGTTAACACATCGCAACATATTTTGCTCTACAGTGGTGAAGATGTTGGAGGAAACAAGCAGTTTCAAACATACCAGATATAGTTGTCACTACTGACCGAACCACATGCGCGATCTTTCCCGAAGTGAGCAAACCCATTACTTACCCGGAGTGGCAGTTGGCAAAGTTTCATCTTCAGCGATAGAAAATCATCAGTGAGAAGGTCTCCATTACCGGTACCTTATGATATTACCAGCAAAAAGAACGGAAATATTACATCACACAAAGCGTACTGGTAATTTGTGCGACGGCAGATTATGTCCAGCTATTTGAGACCTGTTTTCATCCGTCTTCATTCTCCTACAGCATAATGATTGGAACTTCGCGATGTTTTAGATGGACTAACGGAATTTTATTTTTCTCCTTCAATTCGTTTAACACTGTTTCCACATAACTGTAGCATGTAGACAAACCTTCCTGTAACTCTGATCTGCAACCATAATATACCGATGGACTGATCAATGCATTAAAAAACGAAAGTCAACTGAAATTTGTGACGCACGATGTAAAGAAATAAATATTGGCAAGGCACAAGTAATTATCTGAAATCAATAAACATTAACTCTGGAGAGGATAAAAGGATTGTCTGAATCCGCCTATCCGTGAACTGTCAACAGTTCACCATACCTCGTCGACTTGACAAAGAAATGTTATTGATAGTAAAACATTTGTTATATCATATAATTCCTTACCTTTCTCTTTTGCTTGGGTTACTAGCATCACCTCATTAGCGAGGGCTAGCAGCGGAATCTTCACCTCCGTCAAGTCTGGTCGATGTGCACAGAAAAGGTCTGGAGGATATCACCTTCTTCTACCTCAGGTGACCTATGCATCAAAGTAAGGGTGTACGCACACACAATCACATCTAGAAAACGAGCTTGCTAAATCATATATATGGTTACCCTGAAGATGAAGGTGGTGCAATTTCAGAACAAAAACACGCTACCCAATTTCACACATCATACCCACTAATGACAGTCATGCAGACGTTCAGGTGGAGAAACTTCTGTAAAACGGGTTGCGGCATTAGTTACTAACAAATGAATCTTCCATTCCTTCTGGCCTAACAAACCAGTTGCATTGTCATCCCAGAAAAGATAAAGAAAATTAGCTTGCAACTGCTACCCCGTTTTAGCCTCGTTTATACTCCATATGTTTTCGATGTAGTTCGGCATGGACGTGTATGCTGCCAGCCTGAGCCTCTGCCTACTTCGAAATACACCCCCCTCCCGAAACATTTGTTCTAAAACCACAATACCAAAGGAGCTGTCGAAGACTACTGCAATAGTGGAACACGCTTTTAGCTCCTTTAAAACATTATAAGCCACAGTTTTCGAAGTTCCTCATTGTACGACGCTCTTCATGCGCATGCTACACCATCCCGGCTTTTGTCATAGCACAGACAAAATGAGAGATGCACACGGAACGGCTGATTACTGTTAGACACGCGTTCACACCTCTCAACGAATGTCTTTTGACAAGAGTGCACAACAATTTAAAATTCGTCTCATTAACCCAAAACATTGTGCGCTGTTTTCCGTGGATTTACACAAGTTGAAAGACGAGATGTACTCCCATTTATTTGGCCGCCATGGTATTCCTATCAAACGGTATATAACGAAGTTTGCTTCCGGTTATCACATGATAATCAAGGTAGTTTCCTACAACAGTGTAAGTTAAATCTTTCCAGAAGATTCTCTACTGTCCAGACTGGACCTTCCGATAATTATTTCAGTAATTCGTCAACCCTACTGCCGTCAAAATATACGTCTGCCAGTACTTGGTTACCTTCGTATAGAGGTTATCATATCCGCGTGCAACCAATTACGGGCAGTTTTGTAATTGATTCAGTTAATTTGGCCACCGTTTACCAGTTCAGGTCTTACCCAAAATATTGAACTACGCGCGTACGAGTTATATCAGAGATCCAGCTGTTTTCGCGATTTTTAAGCATTTTTCAACGTAAATGGCTAGTACTAAAGAGAACCAGAAGAATGCGAGTCATAACTGCGTGTTTTTATTGTTAGTACGTGTGTGTGTGTGTTTGTGTTTCGACTCCACTTTGCTGAGCACGAAAAATTCACCCTCCCCTTTCTTATGACGCCGTAGAACCACTGCGCGAATTGACACAGACCTACGTCATCCTTTCATGTGGATGTGCACTCAGCCAGGGTACACAACTGCCAGCCGAACGAAAGTTGTACAGTAAAATGGGACAGATAGGTCTATCCAGCTGCCTACAGAACCAGTCAATCGCTCATCTGAAAACAGTATACAGTCGCAAGTGTGTTAGGCAAATTCCGTAAACAAAACCGCAAATGATGGCTTGTCAATAATATACAGAAATGCAACTTAACGGAAAAAGATGTGGCATAACATGAACTGGTTGTCACACCCAAGTACACTTTTAATGGATGTCACGACGTCCACTGACTTCAGCTGCACACTGAGCCATGACGTTTTGGTCCTGCAAACAGATTCTGCATCCATTCAATGTATGCTGTTTCTCCCAAGGTTGCCGAAAGTGTAAAATTTATTAAAACAGGATGAATGTTACATGGATCATAAATTGAAAACTACCGAAAAATGACCTGCTGGCGGATCAACAATGTTAAATATATCCGCCTATCTATGTATGTTCGCAAACAATTCATATTAACCTTACGGTTGTCCGAGTCAGTGGACGACTCAGCGAACTAGTAGGATTGCCGATTGCGACAAAAAATAATCCGGATATGTAATGGGTAGTCATAGGCAGTTATTCGTGTATGGCTGTACTCATAGCTCCTGAATGACTGCCTATTCCAATCCCAAACATATACACAAACATACGGTTACTCCACACGATACAGCCGGCAGTAGATATGAAGGAGAATCTCCAGATAAACGACGATAACGATAACCACCAGTGTGTGACCGTTGCCCACTTGGTTAAATAAAATAATTCGAACGGATTTAGAAAAGACCCAGTTGAGAAATATCTGGGCTTCGACCGGATTCGAACCGGCGGCAAAAACAGAAAGGCCGGACGCGACAAGTACTCTACCAGCTAAGCTACGAATCCTCAGTTGTGGATGCTCAGAAATTTCACATTTGGCCTCAGTTATCCAGATTGTCTATCGAGTATCAAGATGTCGGTCAAAAATGGTGAGATTCTGAACACTAACCGTTGCTGGAGCCACTAGTACTCAACTGATCATCCTTGACCCTGTGTTCAAAATTTCCTCAATACATTTATCCCCCTCTGGCATTTATTCAGTGAAACACACTGTAAGTATTAAAAAGCTTAGGTGCGATCAAGACAACCGCGTTATTCTTAGACCACCGGGTGACGTGTAGACAGATCTGATCCAAAAAGCCAAAACGAGTTAGACCGATTACTACGTTACTATTGTCAGCATAATCAATAAAAGAAATGCTACAACAAATGTCAATCATTCACGTTCATAGGGAAAACAGCAAGTGAGCGCTCTATGTCCAAAGATACACGTAATAAAAGAACACTCGGTCAAGGGTAGCAAGCAAATATGATGCTGCCGAGTAAGTTTCTGGACGGTGTGTGCGTGTGGATCAAACGCGTTTGAACCAACCAGTAGAACACACAACTGGGGAAGGGGATTGGGTGTGGGTGGAGCGGCAGGCGTGGGCGAAGTGATGTCATAGGCCCTCAAATCGGCACGCGAACAAAGTACACATTGTCAAAATTGGGAGAGTCACCCGGGCATGCGTATTAAACATGATCTGGATTGTGGAGGTCAGCGAGGCGTTCATGATAACCATGAAAGTCGCGAAAATAATTGAGGGGGGTATCACGTGAGCGAGACAAAAGTAGACGCGGATTGGGATGCTCAACGGAATTTTCCAACCAGGCACGGGAATCTGTAACACAGTTTTGAAAAATAATGCGTACATGTTGACAGATGCGAACTCCACAAACTCTACTGCCCGACTTTTTAGCATCTCTGATTGTTATTTTCATATTTAGAAGCAAAGATGGTTTGTCAAACTGTATGCTTTCGGTTATTCATCGTCCAGTCAGTTATACAAAAGGTCGTATCATCATGGTTGACAAGACAGCAAAATTAGAAGTGATTTTTCACAATTACGATCAAACCATTTTTAACCAGAGAACAACTGAGCACCTAACTTGACCTTCCGGTTTGTCAGGTGTGTAACGAAGACTGTGGTGTTTTGCTCAACCTGATAAGCAGACACGTAAAATAAGTCATGTTCGCTAGCTTGCCGCTCTGAAGTTGAGTTAACATCACGACACTCTCGGTAAGTAGGCGGACAGGCGAACAATGAATGCTGCCACTAACCACGACAGTTTACTCTAATGTTTAAAGCCATAAACAACTGGTGTAAGGTTGCGTTTTGAAATTCTGTGGCACTGACTTAGTCTGTTGAAGGAATCACGTTGCGGCTGATGAGGTACTTCTAGTGTAAGCTTCTTCAATAAACCTGCGTTGATAAGCGTACTGACCATTACGTCCGAATATACCTCTGATGATGCAGGCCTGGTAAAATACGAAACATTTATGAGGTGGATTTTGTTAATAATATCATTTTTTAAATTTCCACTTCTATTGCTGTCAGAACGTAGTCCAGCAAATGCGAGTTCAACATTAGTTGAACTAGCACTTGAGAGATCAAATGAAATTTCGATTGGGAGAACGGAGGTGGGGGTTAGAGCCCAAAACGGCAGCTTGTTAACTCCACCTTGCAACATCTCTCCTTTCGCCGCAGGTCTGCAGACAATTAATGTAGATGACTAAGCAGGCATTATATAGATTTAGACTGTAGCGTGCCCCCAGCATCAAAACCAACATTTTAATGCTTTTTAACTGTTGTAATTTAGGTATTCTGGCAAAGCCAAATGCCTTTCCAAAAACCATCCTCACAGTTACGGGTAGTTCATCACGTCTAACACGCATTCGCGTGGTTTCCTACGGTATGTCAAAATTTTGTTCCATCCATAAGTAATACTTACCTTCAGACGATCCAATTTGAAAGTGTTTCCCGATATAAATCTAGTTCAACATGATGTTTGAGACCACTTCATCGAAAAATCACGGATATCGTTACCGAGAATTGCGTTGTATGTGGTTATGATAAGTTTGCGAAATCTATGATCAAACGCGTTTGCTGGTTGCTCTACACGTCGATGTACGAATTAGTCTGGACGAAGCACGATTGACCGCGATGCATACTACTGACAACCCTCGGAATGTCCATCTGTGAAGGACAAGGAGTTAGAATACACCCATCTAAAAAACATCGAGTAAGTTGTGTGTTGTTCACCCTTCTAAGCCTCGAGTCAAGTTGATCTAAAAGGACAACCGAAAGGAGAATGTTTACAAAATTAACTGACTAACAGCAGACGCCACAGCGTCCGATCAACACGTTACCCTCACACTAAACACTATATTGTTCGGTTATGCGTTCATGAAAAATGTAAGACGCCTTTATAAATAAAAGTGGGAACATCATCAGATATACCACACATCAACGTGTTACATTTCAAGACAAAGAAACCATAGAAAATATGCAGAATGTGATCAAGAAAGTGGTTTTATATATATATATAAAAGCTATATTGAAAGTGTGGTAAGTTAGATAGTCTTGAATGTAATCACAAAACTAGTCCAACAAATGAGGTCTTTTGTAATCAGGATGCACGATGCATATAAATCAGGTATATAGGTCAAACTGGATGTAGTGGATAGTCGTATTGCGTTGTATGCTTGCTCAGCAGATAGTGTTACGGACAATAATCTGACATCACTAAAACGGTTACTCCACACCAACCGAAAAATATCAACTACGTTTCAAAGAACTACTTTGTTTAGACAAGCTTTTCAAACCGAACGCAGACTTTTTCAAGAACTTGTCGGATGATATCAGAGTAAGCTTTATTGGATTGGTTACAAATAGACAGCAAGGTTTTGGTTATATGTTGTGTTCCGATGCACTGGTTTACCAAATTTGGTTTTTGAACTTAGACGTCACTTTTTCTACGTACATCGGGAATTCGAATTTAATTTACGGTCTTCTTGGAAGTGATCGTTACAATTTTAATTCTGCGCATCTTCATTGCTTAATCCTATTAAATAAATTGTTCAATGTTATGTGTGTTTACAATGTTAGATAATATTTGATCAGCCGATATTTCGGTATGCCGCAATGTCTTGTGGAAAGGAACATCACGTAAATTTGTATCCGTATAAGGCAATTTAGACTTTCCATAATGAAGGTCCAAGTGAGGTCTGCGTAGCTACAGACAGAAATGTATCGCAGTCCACGGTTAATAGAGTACCGAAGGACAAGTCTCAAAGCGGCTCATAGCTTGGTGTTCGCAAGTAGTTAATTATCAAACAAGAGAGTGAAGTATCCCGTACTCTTTCAGTATAGAAGGTACTAAGCAAGTTTTTTCAAAATGGTAGTCCGTTCAGTTATTCACGAGTAGCAGCCGATTTATAAATCTGCAAAAATGAAATGCCATCATATTCAGAATAATAGCTCTGACCTAGATCCAGTCCAAAACATCACCAGCTTTCTTGCATCAACAAAAGGTGAGTCAGTATAATAATTCAAGTTAGGAACTGAACTCGAATTGCACCTTCTTCGGATCAACGTTGAGTGACGCACGTATAACCGTTTACCGTGGATTTAGCCGTGAATACCAATCACGATCCAGCCCGATTTGTATTTTTAATCGTTTCATTTAAGTTCTGTTGGTTTTGTTTCATGCCAATCACACGTTTACGACTGACGAGAGTGTGCGAAATCAATTCATATCGTAATTTGTGTCTTCTGACTATTCTATTCAAATAACCAACAATGCCGATTATCAAAACCGAGTCGAGTCGCTAGAAACGTGGTACTATTGACATAAATAGTATGATGAGTAGTGGGGAATTCGGTTTTTTATTTAGATTGAAACAACTGATTAATTAAAGGAAACAAACCTCAATTCGTTTGCGTTCATGGGATAAGATACAATGGTTGGCTGCAACAGGGTTATCAAGGGTCCACAAGGCACGCCAGTTACAAGTACAGGCGACCAACAGGCAATGACGAACCCAAGGAACGCGATCGGATCTGTCTGATGTGTGTCTAAATAGCCGGCCTTTGGCCAGCCCGATTAGTCGGCAGCAGTGTCATGGCGGTCCATAAGAGGGCCGTATTCACATGGGTGGGGAGGGTGCGAGGGACAGATAACAATGGGTGTGCTGGCTGGTGAGTGAAATTCGATAACTGAGAGAGGTGGGGTGGAGACACAGGTTTTGAGAATAACAATAACAAGCGTCTAGTTAGATGGGGTCAATGGGAAGAGTTCGACAAGTTCAATCAAAAGGAATTTTCACCTTCAAAAATGTCCTAAACGAATGTTTAATGATGGATGCGGACTCATACGTAACTGAATCGGTATAGGTGATGTCAAGACGCTTGTTCATAACATACCCTATGCAAATTAACCGGTAGTTACGAAAATGCCTTCACAATCATGATGATATATAGTAGATCTAAATTAGACTGAGAAAAGTATGAATACTGATGAGTAGTAGGGGGTTTTGACTGGAGTTAACAGACAACAACTGTCTCCTCTCGAGGCGATCGGAGAACCTGATCATTACTGGTGAGTAGTATGATAATCCGGTCGTGCCTAACGTGAGGTCAATGGCGTAGTGGTAAACACGGTTGCCTGATGAACAGCATGTCCGTGGTTCAAATCTTGGCAGTGACGATGGTATGCACTACTGACGAGCTTTAATGAGAGCGAAACTCAGGTCTAGTGCTTCTGCTTTTTGAAATGGGCCGACCGGAAAGTCTATGGGAATGCGACAGCTGCGATCAATTGTGGGTGATGTTCAATCTATATGAAAAGTATGAATATTGAGAAACTAAATTAAGCGACTAACTTCGAACATGGGACTTTTCACGGCTAATGACTAACATCTCCGACGGTACAGCCCACAACCACATTTATAAGATAAGCGCCTTCATAAAACAATGATCCAATACATACGCTCTGTAGCGCATGCACGCACATAAACTTTTACACGAATGATATCCATTTAGGTTCATTTATAAAATGAACTCCAACACTTTTACGGATCATTTTTTTTCTACACATGTTACATCTAGCTTGTTAATCCTAAAGTCACCCGTATACTGCCAGAAAGTCCTACACTCATAACTCTACAGTGTTCTGTACTGTTTTTTTACAAGCTGAACAAAGATAGGATGTGCGTTGTGTCGTAAAACAGCTTGTTGAACAAGCGGTGAAGGCTCACAAAGTTTTGTGTGTTAGCTGTCTGAGAGTAACGTTAAATTTCCTTTACGGTCAAGTCTGCTTTAGTTAATTTATTAGTTCATTTCTTTTTCCGATAAATTTGCTACTCCAGCTAGTAATTTAGCTTTGTTTGATTTATCAAACAGTTTCAGTGTTTTGAAAGTGAGCCTGGATGATACTGGTTGAAATGTTGTCGATGTACTTTTGATTCCAAGCTGAAGTGGTATTTGATTATTTCCTCATTCATTACTAGTTCAGTGGTATCCCTATTACCTGTTACAATCTCCATTAAGCCACACTTCCTTCAGACAATTTTATAGATTTATTCCCTAAAAACCAAACAGCTTCCCTAAAATTTTCGTATTTCTTTGTAAATTTCCGTTTGCTCCGATTCGCTGGACCGCACACGATTCACGCGCAAACATCAAATACAAAAATAATTCAAATGGACCATATCGAAAATAGCGCAAAAAGCTTTATAAGCAACACTGTTCGGCAATCCTATCGAGATCATTGGGACGTCAAAAGTGTTCTGTTTAATGATAACTAAACTATATGTTTTCTTCCAACGTTGTATTCATCAATGCTTCACTCAGTCATCATTCTATCATAAAAAAAATAACTGGACAAAAATTAAAGTACTTTAAACTTTTTCACAGGGTACTTTGGTTTTTGACCGACTGAACATCGTTGACCAACCACAATATTTATCGACCGCTGCAATTTGGAGAATACCTCCTGATTTATAAAAATCAAGATGTAATTAACGATTTTTAATGCTTCACCAAACCAATACGGTAATTTTTCTTTGAACTCGTGTTAACAAAACACAGTGGGTGAATACCAGGAATCAGTTGCAAGGGACGGCCGAAATTTTCGATAATTTGGAACTGAATTGTGGGTGAATTAATTCGTTCACGAGATAAAGCGCTAAGGAATCACAGACGACACATTTACCGTAAACCAATCCTGATCGTTCAGAATACGTATTTTCACAGTTTCTTGCCAGGAAGAGTGCAGTAGAACCTACTCCGTTTCCTAGCAAGCAAAACAAGAACGTTTTCCATTGTGACGATGAAACAGTCACACTTTATCGGTGATATATTTCGCGTCATGTGAAGGTCACTGAGGCAAGCTGTCAGTGCATCACAAATGCCAAGAGGAGACCAGTGTTTCTGTAGTTTCTACGATGACCAATTATGCGGCTAATCACAAGGTTTCTGGGGTTACATCTTCCACAAGATTCAAGTAGAAAAACGTATATTTTTTGTTTTCAGTCGTTGAACAGACATTAGTGACTGGTGCAATTAGATGCTTTGTTCAAATTAACTGTTTATGAAATCAGACTGACTGATCGAAGCTCATCTAGTGATATGGCGATCAAACGATCGGAGTCTGAACAAAAAACCACGCATCTGGTAAGTTTATTTCGTACATGCGCGCAAAAAGTTTCTGACTGACCGGAGAGGTCAGTCAGTAATATCCGACGGCGGTGTCATCTGAAAGAGTTACCGTTGCACTTGGGCATCTCATATGTTTCTGTGAACTCAAATAACGGGTGCTTGCAATACGATAACGTGCGACCACATTGCATGATACAGCCCGAACACTTTAATTTCGGTATAAAATGTAATCTTTTCTCTTGATCAGTATGCACGTCACATGGGAAATCCCATTGAAAGTTTCTGCGACCATTACGATGGCAAGTGAACAAACGAGAGGTTTATCCATCAAGTAACCTGAAATATCTTTTGAAAGCAGTTCATAATGCTATCCTCATCAGGTATATCAAAAAAATAATCTTAGCTGTAACAAGAAGGGTCAAGTAAATAATGTCTGTATGTAATGTCACATTTCTTCATAAATACCGATGTCTTCGTCCTAATAAATTTAATATACATTTTTGTTTCCGGAATAAGTATTTTGATCTACGGATGTTGAGATAGTTCATAAGTCGAAAGTGACCATCTGACAATGGGCGCAAACACACACCAAAATCTACCCTAATTTGTATCCAACCTTATTTCCAAACAGCAGAAGAGACGTTTTCCGTATATACGTTAACAACTTGTCCATGTGTTTTATCTTTCACGTTGTATATCAGTTTGTATGCGGTCACAGTAATTTCCAAACATGTAAACCAGTTTGATAATGTCAACACCCTGGGGTGTTCGAAACCACATGTGTTGACAGTGTCATGCTGTGAATTGGTTTCTTCATATAACATGTCACCGGTTGCTAAACACCTCATTACACCCGGTAATCAGGTTGACCCAGCTAGTCTATTCAACGTAGTAGTGAACAAATAGAACTCGCAGTTGCCGACCTTCAGTGAAGCTATGTGTGTTAGAATTTATCATCCGTTTTTATGTACACACGTGTTTGCGGTTAGCTTGTAATGTTCTTAGTTTTACGATCCTTGATACCATTGTATTCCTGTCCATACCTCCATACCTCTATCTCTATATTACTGATCTACACAGTGTGTCGGTTTTATTTTTGTGAATGAAGAATAAACGAAATAACATGTTTTTTTCCTGCCATGGTCAATTAGATGTGCAGGTCAAGAAGATTAAGGATTAGAAATACAACAGTAATTTGTCACGTACATTCTTATGATCACGTTCGTGATGGCGAATGTGTTAGTCAGAAATTTACGACTTCAGCATTCTTTGTGAAGAACTAAGTTCCCCGGAATATACACCAGAAAATGAAATTAATTTCTGCAAGGCAGTACGGGCTATGCAAAGCGCTTTGCGACCAACTAGCTTATGATCAACCTTGCATTTCCAAATTGAAAAACGCTCTTATCCCAGCAAAAAATGTGCGTAAGTGATTGGTTGTTTTCGAAAATCGATGCACGCACGCACACCACGTACACCACTCAAGGTCGTGACGATCTTAAGATCTATTGGTGATTCCCGTCGCGCCGGTCTGCGAAACAGTGATAAGCGGAAGACGTCCCCAAAGTTCCGGCGGATTGTCAAAAGACTTGTTTGGCGTGTGCACATACTCGATTGCATGTCCAGCCTACATTGGGGAATGTCAGCGCGTGTATACGCGTGGGTGGGTCATGCACCGCAATCGCTAAGCTACCTAACCGACTGCACCTTAACTAGGATGGCCAAAAGGTGCTATCGTTAATTCCCCTGTGACTAAATTGAACATAAAAACGACTGCCGAAATTGTTTTACGTTTCCATTCGCAGCATGATGATGACATCCAACGGTTAATCAGTGTGCGCCTACATGTCTGTTCGTCAGACAAATTTCATTTGTTCATTCGTTAAACCAGTTGCTTTTCGATCTACGGACAAATAATTCGAGAAATTCGGCGTTGTGGAGTCGTTTATTTGTCAACTGTATCCCTACCTTATGGAGATTCGCCAGAGTCTCGAGGCAAATTTCCTGACATGCAGGCATTGTCACCAACCTTACCGGAAACCCAAAGTCCTAGTATGTCTACACACTTTCTGTCAAGCTTGCCTCGAACAAATGGTGGCTCAAAAAGACGCGGAAAATGAAGCCAAAGAGTTAGAAGCAACGAAACGTTATTTGAGTGCATCTAACTCACTCACAGACTATCGAAGTGGCTACCGAAAAAAGTGGTCTAGCAAGTTCCGGAATGGTGCTTATGACCCATTCTCAACATCCAATTACAGTGGAACCTCACGATATCCATTGTGGACCAGTTCACGATCAAAGAATGTCACTTGTCCAGTGTGTGAGAAAGAGACGGCTCTGTCAAGTGGAGGCGTGGCCGATTTGCCTACCGACCAACTAGCCGATCGGCTTGCATCAATGGTGGACCGTATGCCAACATTTCCTGTGTGTGATGTATGTACTAAGCAGTTGTTACTCACTGATAGCATGGAAAATTCAGACACCCAAACATCACAAACATCAAATAGCACCACTTCGAACGCAACAAACCACCAACACAGCAATAGTAAAATCACATCATACACATCACTCAACAGAAGTAATGGTAGGGGTGACAGTTATTCTTCGGACGAATCTGGTCAGGATGGGTCTGGCTTGGAGGCGAACGAATCTAACAGGCATGTACAAAACGGCCACTTGAGAGTAGGGAATAATCACAGCTCCCGTCGACGTCTACTTTCGTCTACGTCCACCAAGAGCGGTCATCTGCGGTCAAGAGCAAGGGCTGCCTCTTCCGACAAATCAGGCTTGGATAACGGCCCTCGTCCGGCAAACGCTGCTTGTCTTGAGTGCGCTAAGCGACTATGTGCCAGCTGTCGGGATACGCATGCAAAAATGACGGTCACCGCCAATCACGTGTTGATACGTGTGGAACAAATGGACGAACTGAAATGTAATCGTCATCCGCGTGAACTGAGACGTTTCTTTTGCTTGACCTGTAGAATGTACATTTGTATCGTGTGCACTTTTGAGACTAGTTCCGATGGAAGTGGGCGAGAATCTTCTACAGGCGCAAATGGTCACGCTGAGCACGAGATCATGTCTATTCGAGAGGCTGTCACTGCCTACCAAAACCAGTTGAGTAGAGACAGTGCCTCCACTCAGGCACACATTAACCAAATTGAATCACTTCTCAACAGTCTGCAGGTTTGTGAAATGGAAATGCAAAATTTATATGCGGCGATTGATTCTGGAGGCAAGTTCATCGAAGAGCAGTTGCACATACAACAACGTAAGCTAAAAGACCGGGTAGACACGCTGGCAGGAATTCCATTGGAAATACTTAGCAACGAATGCAAGCGCTTAAATCGTGCTACAAACGAATGGTACGAATTTCTGAACGATGATCGGATCACTAGTCGGTTGGACTTGATGGACCCACTGGAGGCCTTAACTGAAGCCGGTCCTATGTTGGACAGAGTAAACGGATGCCTGAGAGCAGCTTCTGAACCGTTGAATAAAGAAATGGCTAGACAACCTTTCTTGCAACATCTGAAAGCCGCAGAAGCCAGTGTTTTGAATAACGATGACAGTGGATTAGTTTCCAGCCAATCTGTGTCCCCGATCAGTCGGTCGGATAGTACAGATAAGGTAGCCAACTCAAGAGCTAACTATTGGCGGGCCTGTCTAGGCAAATTTCGACCGGTTCCTTTCGATTTCGGACGTATTGTGACCGACAGAGAATTGGCTGCAGAAAGCAAAGCTCAAGCAGCTCGCAGGGTCACAACTTGCGTGCAAACCGGGCCCGAACTAATTAAATCGTTACCGCCACCCAAGGGTGCACAGCGCCATAGAGCAGTACAAATCAATTTCCTTGGTGCCAATCTGGATGATCAGGGTGTTCAGACAGAGCCCTGTTATATCGGAAATATGAAACCTAACAGAGTCGATGTGGGCACACAGTACCAGAGTTCGGATGTCAACCCACCGGTCAGCATGTACAGATCGTTGAAGCAAATCCTAGTGCAAAAATAGGAATTGCCAAATTGGACGGGACATGAGGGGTTTGCAAGTATTGACAGCGAACGTTAACCTATTATGACACTGGACATCCTAGAGTGTTCACACATTTTGATCCTCCTCACTAAGTGATGAGATCTCCACAACAGTATCGTTAACTACTCCACGGACACATTCATACGCATACATCTACATGAAAACGTGAAAGTAAACTCATTCACAATGTTGGCTAGTTCATATCTACGGCCAGTACCATGTATATTCTTCCATTCTGATGTTCAGTATTGACTTTTGCTTAGGATTAGTTGTTTCAGAGCACATAAGATGTCATTCCTTTGGTGAGTTAATTTTTGTTCCATGCATTCGCGTTGCTTCCTCTGCTTGTTCAAGTGTGTGGCAAAGTTTGAAAAATAAAATCCTGAGCTTCCGTCAGATTTACAGATGACTTCCGTAGTACGCCTTATTTCGATTACATCGTTCAAGGCTATATCAACGGTAGTTTGTAGTTTGTCCATATGGCCAACAGTTCCCGGGGACATAAAACGTCACTTGTCTCATTACCTCATTGTCAACACATAAGTAATGAGAGTTGGTGTAGCTAACTGGCAAATTTGGAGATAAGTTTTGGTCAACAAACTAGATTGGCTTATTGTATTTTAACTAACTATTATAAAACAGTAATGATTGACATGTTGTTTCTTCGAATTAAGGGATTAAATTATTAGTAACATGTGTTTTAATTTATTTGCGAAACACTATGTTATGTGATGACACCATGTATACAGAATGGAGTAAAAGGACTCAGACCCGAAATTAAACATCGCACAGTGTAATGACAAAACTTATACTCATTAAATCACAATGCGTGTTTTGGTTATCAGTGGTTGAACGATCATCAAGAAGGGCACGGTCTTTATGTGTGTCAATCGGGGATATAACATGTGAAACGATTGAAAACAGTATAGTTATTGCATCTGATTCTAGTAACCTGTACGTGATGCAGAAGTATATTTCGGATATTATGTAGCCCATACCAGCAGACAATCACCTAGCCGATAAAAAATTACCATAAGGAAAAATTAAGTGTGATTAGCTTAGACATAACTTAAAAGCGTGAAATAATTAACGGTTTGGTGCTAACTAAAAGGTCACATAAAACGTATCTTAATATGTAAACCTAATCTACCGGACAGGTTGTGACAGTTGAATTGATTGTAATTGTCCTGAGCATTATCGACAGCTGAGTACTGATACAGAAATATATAAGGTGGTTTGATCGGACCATTAGGATAATGAGGAATTTCAGATTGTTAGTGAGTAATCGGGAATTTGGTTATTTCAAGTTGAACATCACTCTCACCTGATCACAGCTATTGCATTCCCCTAGATTTTTCAGCCAGTCTCTTTCGAAGAAAGCACTGGACTCGAGTTTTGCTCTCATCAGAGCTCGTCAATAGTCCATATCTTTTCCACAACCGGGAATGGAACTATGACCACGCTTTCGTGAGGCAACGGTGTTGACCACTGCACCACTGATTTCACACTGGACACGACTAAATTATCAAATCTCAACGTTCGACCACTTTTGCTTGTAAGTAATAATCGTCTAGTAGGTTTAATGAGATCGGAGATTTCGACCTATCTGGGAAGTTCTAATCGCCGGGTTATTGACTAGAGTTAACAGGACAATAACTGTCTCCTCTCGAGGCTGTTGGGCAACCTGATGATTACGCACAAACGAAAGTGGTTGAGCGTTCACATATGATAATTCGGCCGTGCCTAATGTGAGGTCAGTGGTGTAGTGGTAAACACGGTTGGTTCATGAGAGCGTAGCTGGCGTTCTAGTCCCAGTAATAGGAAAGGTATGTACTACCGACAAGCTCTAATGAGAGCGAATCTCGAGTCCAGTGCTTTCTTCAAAAAAGGATGGATGGAAAGTCAATGGGAATGCAATCAAATGGAAACGATGTTCAAATCACAATGCAGAATTTGCCAACATATTTAACATTTTCGCAGAACAACTGTTATTTATGGATTCAACGGTGAATAAGATTTGTAGGCATGTTCGAATCAACGACAAACGCAGCATGCCCAGACCAGGCAAGCTCTCTACCGACTGAACTACGAAGCTGGCTAGTAGCTGTGCCGATAGAGTGCTTGCCGGTTCTATGGATAACGTTTTTATTACTGGTTCGAATCCAGCCGAAGCCCAAAGTTCTTACAATTCAGAATGTTTTAAATAGAAAAAAAGTTAAGTTGGTGTGTTTTAGTCATATTGAATTCGTTCAACTAAAGGAACATTTGGTGGAGCGGTCACAAATAAAATTATTGCTGATTCTACTTCGCAGACAGTGAAAAATTTATATTCAAATATAAATCGGAGTAAGTAAGGAGTGATCGCCGAAATCTTTGATCGATTACATAAACGTAAACCCTTGTGTGTGAACTTGGTTAAACGTTTAGAAATAACTTGAGCTAGGTAAAAAACTAGAGTGAGTTGTGTCAGACAGAATTGTTGTTACAAAACTTTGCATATCACAAAGAAATCAGAAACAATAAAATTGTTTACAGGGATCCAGGAAGCATTGTGGTACCAAAATGATGATACGGGAAATTGAAAAACAAGAGATGAACAGAGCATCTAGTAAAGAAGGCACGTACCCAAAAAGTTTACTAACTGACTGACTAACTGTTGTAAAACAGAAAGGAGCTCTAAACACTACATATTTCTGACGGTGTTACGAAAATTCCTAGCCTCAAGTGACCAGGTGGGAAAGCTATCCAAAATAGCCATCAAGCACTTGAATAGCCGCATAGCTGTAATCAGCTGGATAGTTATGATAAACAGATTAATAAGGTCAGTTGAAGTCAGGTTGAAGTTATTGTCTTCATTGAACCGATTGAGCATGGTTTAAATCAGTAGTGCAGGTTCGGAGATTTGGGTTATTTTAAAAGTGAACACCACCCATACTCGATCGCAGCCCTTTCGCAGCCTTTCGGTTAGTCCACTTTGAAAGGAAGAACTAGACACTGTTCACACAAAGTTGTGGTTGAGTGTTTGGATATGATTATTCGGTCACGCCTATTGTGAGGTTGCTGGCGTTGTGGTTAACACGCTAGTCTGAAACACGAGGGTCAGAGTGCAAACTCCGATCCGGACAAGGGTATGCGCTACTGATGAGCTCTAACAAGACCAAAACTCGAGTTTAGTGTTTTCTTTCGAAGTGGGCTAACCGAAAGGCTTATTTGAATACGAAGATTGTGAATGAGTGTGAGGGGTGTTCAATTTTAAAATAACCTAAATCCCCAAAGCTTCAATAAGTATTCAACGTTATTTTTCTTAATTCTGACGATTGTCTATTTCTGAATGCACTTCTGATGCCCCTGGATGGAATTTCAAATTTTTCTGCTTTTTGGAAATCATCAATGTTTCTGTCTGATTAGAAAACCTAGCAAAAACTTATTACGGTTCATGATCAATTAAGAGGTGCGTTTCTACTAAGTATTGTTTATTTTACAGCAGAATTCAGCCCATAATGGCAATTTTTCTGTCTAAATTACTTGCACCATATCCAACTGATAGATCAGTGGGGTTCTGGCTAGACACTACAGAAAACGTACTGGAGGGTGAAACTTATCTGGATACAAGAACGTCGCTGGATTTCAAAATGATCTTTGTAAAAAATCAGCTAGGAAAATACTACAACAGTATATCATTAAGTTGGAGATTATCGACTCATAGTTGATAGCGTGGGCCACCGCCTTGGCGTACTCCTCATCTGTAATGAAAACAAACTAGCACATATTCTATACAACAGTTCAGTTCCAGGTAGAAGAAAGTACCTACCCGTTTACAGTAGTGTCCCCAGATGTTTTGCTTGACAGTGAACAGAAAATGAGAAAGCTCTACTTCATATTTGAACAGATTAGTGATTGTTGACGGATATGGCTTCAAGATCCACGTCAGTAAATGCTAGATGTTAGACCGTCTATCATTTTCCGTTTTTTCTTTGTTCTACTCGAACTCCATGTTCTTCATCATTCGAAATCATCTGGTTGTGGATTATTAATAACTGGTAAATCTAAACCCTTACTTTCTAAAGTGGAATAAATGAATCAAAAGGACCTAGTTTTTTGTGTATTGTAAAACGCAACAACCACATCAGTACGACCGATTACAACAACCAATGTAAGCATATTGTTAATTGCATTAAACCCATCAATACAAAAAGGTAGACTAAAGACCTCTGAGTCGTTCACCTGCGCGTCGTTTCAGCTTCTCTCAACCGGCTACCACTTCATCGTAGTGTATAGATCAAGTTGTACACAATATTCCGGATGTCAGCGTTTAGCGTAATCGATGCAGTCTGTTCTGGGCTGGTTGTTAGTTGATTATAAAACCAGTTAAAAATGACTGTGATTGCAGTTTTCAACAGCACAAGGAGTTTGCAGTTTTTTGTGTTAATAGCAGCTGAACTATCCAATCAATAAATCAAAAAATAAGATAAAGGTGTCGATTTCATGCTGGCTCCCCGAAAAAGCCGTTGTATAACAAAGGTCTTTCCTGGGTTACCTGGTATTTCTAGGATTTTTCCTTGAATTGTCAAGCATTCTAAGATAACTATTGCCAACGACCACAAATGTTGGTGAGTTATAGATGATGCGGTAGATATGAGAACACTGCAGAACAAATTGGACTGTGCCAACTAACGATTCACCGACACCTTGATGTTTTAATTATGGGGATCTACTGTTGTCAATACAACAGTACTGAAAACCATTTTGAAATCATCAGACAAATCGTCTTTTCACACGAACGGGATCTAAGAACTCTGGTAACAGTCAACTTTTGAATCATGGCCTAAAAAAGGTGAATAAGCGCAAAGTCGGTTGGGAAGATTCTGAAGAACCTTCCGCCTGAGCCTATTCTGAATTGTGTTCAACTTCCCGGTTCAATCACACACGGAAAAAACACACATGCCTAACCAACATTACCAAGCATTGTGCTAATTTGATTCACTATTTGAGTGTTATTTAAATGAAGTGAATAGTATAGCCAGATTTCTGCTCCGTTATTACGGGTTTTATTTATTAGCAACAGATCAGCGTTTCTCAAAATGAGCTGTAACGTATGTTAGGAAATAATCTGATAATATTCAGAGGAGACAGCGGAGATTTTGTCAGGAGTTTTTTTATAGTTTTGAAACTGAGGTTCTACGGCATCTTCTAGATGACATTCAACCCAAAGGTTACGAGATGAAGCGAGTATGGTATACACAGCCACACCACTTGTAATTTTTTATTCAGCTGCATTAACTACTGTCCCCTTGGCATAATCTGTCTTTAGCGCCTATGTGAGACACGTGAAGCTCGTTTGTCGATGACATTGTGCATAGGGTGATAAGGGGCGATAAACTGAAGAAGTTCGAGAACCTCTGCTTCTGAAGGATGCGGCCTGCTGTCCAACGCCCGACTCAAACTGCCGTTTACGAAACCGGAGAATAAAATAAGCAGACTTGTATGCATGCATAACTATTTTGTTGATAGGATCAACCCATGTTTGAACGCGCTGTGATCGTCGAATTCAACAATCTGATCAGTCAGCACATGTGTGGATCAATCCACAGTACTAGTTATTATGCTCCCTTAGACCAATAAAAACGTATGTACTTCGGAAAGATGTTCTAACATGTTTCATAGTTCAACGCTAACACGAACCCACGTCAGTTGTTTTGTCTACACGCACTCTTGTTCATCTCTATACACATTCATCTTACAACTAACAACCGTCCGGCAGAATTCAGTAGCCAAGCGACACAGTGTCAAAAACACATAAACAATTGTTATTCTCTCTCCCATGAAATGTGAAGATCTTTTTGCTGATATACGAAGTTTACACTCATGTACGATGATCATGGTGACTTTTGGTGTTGGTTCGATCCAGATAACATTTCGTTTTGTCTTTTAGATTTTTCTACACATACACCTGTAAAAGTGTACTGAAAGTCAGTATAACACAAGTTTAGCGAAAGATCGCTCCCTTGGTTCGCTATATTGTCCTAGTAACTGTTCTAAAAACAGATTCCACTAGCTTGATTGTTCACACAGTCATGACTCATTGGATCAATAACTGAGCAGAAAAGAACTGCGTATCATGGCGATTGCTTTTCAGTTGTTTGTCTGGTGAGTTCAAACAATTCGCTTTTGGTGCGTTAGTTAGATAACCCGACTACGTGAATAGCTATCTAGCCCCACCGTTATTCTAATCATTTAAATATTATGTGAGTTAGACATGTCTATCATGGATGCCTCACTCAGATGGATCTTCTAGAGGCGTTTACCGAGGAAAGTTGTGGATTCCAGTTTTGCTGTTGTTAGCGATAATCGATACCGTGACCGGAACTCTTATCCATTTGCTCCTGAGGCGAGCTTATCGATCATTGCGCTACTGACTTCATAATAAGCTAAGTTGACTTACCACATCGGAAAGTTTACTAAAACCTGGTTGTGCTTGAGAATCAGGTTGCTATGTAGTTGCAAGAGTAAACGAAGTTAATATCCTGTTAACGTTAGTGTACGACTCCCAAATTATAACTGTTCTGGAGACAGCGAAACACCGTGTGACTTTCAGTTTGCTCTGTCAAGTCTAGCATTAAGGTCTTAAGCTGTTCATAGCTTCTGCAGCCTGCTTAAACTTTTGTTAAAATTCTGCGGTCTGTCATACGATAACTTGTCATTCTATATATCTAATACACCTACATCTCGATGAAAAATTATACCTCCAGAAAAATACGTTCCTGAAAAGATATTACCTACAAACAGTTAACCTGGTGAATGTGTGTCGAACTAGGACAGATTGGATGCTGACTTCCAGTAAGCCATCTTTGTCAAAGGAACGAGTGAATGACACTAGCGTACGTTCAACTTTTGCATCTTGTGTAATCTGGTCCCGCTGCACTTTCCACTGTCGCCCTCCTTCTGTTGTCATGGTCTGCAAAATTCTGTGTGTGTGCGTAGGCTGTAGTGTGTAAACATAATTTTGGAAGCGCGCATTTGGTTACTGCACTAATTTGGTACACCTAGATGATGCACAGGAAATAACACACATACACTTTATGAGAACCCCCAATGATAATTGAATAGATCTTTGCAACGTGCAGTCTCCACATTTAGGGTTGGGTCATCCTACCTCCCACAGAATCCTTCATAAGACTATGGGAGTTCTTATATTGGGTCTTTAAGATCTTGGGCACACTTCCTAGTGTGCTTATCGCCGATCAAACTACAGGTATTATTCGTTAATTCCTTATGGAATTTGTGCTGCTGGTCACTATTCTCAGTTTTCGGAATGGATTTTGGATTCGGGTATGAAAACAAGCGGACAATATAAATCTATTCGTATTCTCGGCGTATCAACTGAAACATTAGAAAATTAACTAACAACAGATGTCATTTACTTTCAGTGATGAACGCTGTGGAACAAACTGAGAAAAAATGGCCTTGGACAACTGCTCTGCGTGAATCACGTGTCCCTAAAACGTAAGCGAATAACCATGTTACATAGCAGTGGAAATCTACAAAACTAGTCCATCACTGTTATGGTTGTTGAAGAGGATGTACACACAAAAACGACAGAAATTTATCTCTTCCTACAAGAGACTCTCGAATCGTGTGCAGTTCTCCAAGTAAACAACGTGTCAATATGTCCTACCGGTTAGAGCTAGTTGTCGACAACACCGTTCGTTCAAATTCCGTTTGTTTTCACGCGACTATTCTGTGTACCCTGAAAATGATACGATAACATGTACAGTTGAAAAGAATTGGGAAAGGTATACATACACTGAAAAATATTGTTAAATTCTTACTTGATGTAACTGCAACAAGCCCCAAGCAAACGTTTACACTTATCTTTAACACGAAAGTTTTATTAGTCAAAAATCTCCTACTGCTTTCCAGCTATGTACTTGCTGATCATTAGAACTGACAGAAATCGTATAAGATTTAAAAAGAATCTGGAAACTTACGTGTACATTTGAAGCTGCGTTAGATGGTCAAAAATAACATAGGGTATTGTCAGACGAATTCAGTTTCAGAGAGCTAACGTTAATAAGATAAGGAATGCGAAAATGTTTCTTAAAAATGAGAGTAAGAAAAACTAACAGCCTTCAAGACATAATACAAAAGCCCTTCTCGACGTAACAAGTACAAATTGACCAACACCGACACTGAAGGGCTAAGTGTATCTCCATTCTACGATAGTGACTTTGATGATCAAGTTCTTGTGAGACCTGCCTTGCTGTCCAGAATGTGTGCGTCTACTGTGTGCTTGAGATTCCCTACTAGGAGCGCGGTTAAAACGCGGTCTTCTACACTGCTTGGATTATTAACGCTTGGATGCTAAAAGAATATTTTTTCAATTCGGATGGTGTATTTAGTAGTATATCCTTAGCAATATAAACCAACATCTTTGTGTTACACGTAAATAGTATGGCAGAGTTCACAATATACATGAGACCCATCTGCGAAAAATCTGGAGTTTGCCTGGATTCGAAACAATGAAAGAAGCAACATTCCAGGATGAGACAGGCGCACTACCGGCTAAGATATGAAGTCAGTCCGCAAGCTCAAAAATTTCATATTTAAACTCGGTTACTCGCTTAATCCATTGTGTCACATTCAAGTCATCCAATGGACTGACTCACAGTTTCAACCACCTCGGATTACCTTCCTCAGGAATGTTGTACTGAAAACACTTTCGTGAAGAAGGCTACCTCAGTTAGATGAAACATTGTGTGATACAAGGTACTCGTAAAGATGTATTCTTTTTGAACTACTCAATAAAAATGATGAACACGATGCTCAAACTGCTCGACTTCATTTGTACAAAATCTGGTGATGGTGACCTACCCGTTCCAGAGGCTTCATTTAGTCAAATATCGAACAGTTCATACAATCTATGAATGACACTGTGCTTACTGCTTCAAGTAGTGGACTATTGATATCCGTATATACATAGGGTGAGTGGTTTGGATCGTTCTTACCAAACAAGTGATTGTTTTGACCTAGCGAAACATCTATCAAAGTGATGCAGGAGGAACTTGCAGTACCGCATCATACACACACATGATGCTGGTAGGACAAAAGTCACGTAAACAGCCCATCGCTGACATTCGTGCTGCTGTGGAACACAATAGTACCACAGATAACAGTAGGTTCTCTTTCGTGTTCATTCTGTGGCAACTATTATGCATAGATCAAGCTGAAAATTGGTGAGCCACAAGTCGTCTATCTTGTTGAGAAGTGGAGCGACATTGAAATGCCGGCATTACCAAAGAGCAACCGGTATTCAGCACAGCAGATAGATGTCTTCAGAAGATTCGTTAGGTGAGAAAACTAAAGTCGATATGCCGTGGTTTGGTGTGATACAGTCATCTTTTATTAGGGTGGCCGTAAGATGAAATGTTCTGAACTCTAAACTGAACATCGTTGTGCCAACTCACCCTTAGCACTCTGGTACCTCGACTGAATGTGCTCAATATTACCATATTTGTCATATCTGGTAGGATTAATGTCCATGGTGTTTGCGACTGCATGTTTTGTTATTCGTCCGTGATTGATGTGATACTGGAAGAAAGTAAGTCTTTACTCACTCTACATTGTTTATGTTCCTAACTACTGTCACAACTCGCCTCAATGCCTGTATTGGAAGCTGTGGTGGTTTAACTTCACTGGTTCTTCCGCTTTGACATCCAAATATTGTTTACAAATAAGGATTCAGACCTAAAGGTGAATTTCGATGTTGACAATAACTTTCTTGGTACCTTAGAAATATTAATCCATATCACTGTACCATCACAATGTTATATCTATAGTCAGTCGCATAAACTGTTTCTGCTGGCCTCCCTCTGAAGCTGTAGAATGCAACTGGGTGAGTTTTACCTGTCTTTTTACGTCACTATGTCATATCTATTCAGTTGTTTCAAAATTAACATGGTGTGCTGGCTTAATGATCGAATCTTTCAAAACGTCATGTGGAAACAAGACGAAAGATTTTGTAAATCCTAAGAAAATACTCCCAGCATTATATTTGATGTTTCCCCCAGTGAACCATTGGATTTTAGGTCTTGGATTATATGTAAACTTGAATGAGGATTAAAAAATCTCAATTGGGGTGGTATATTGTAAGCTCTGTTGAGTGTTGCGACACCAGTACTTTTATGAGACAAGGCAGTAGCTCAAAGTGATTCCACATGTTGATAGAACAACATCATAATCCCGAAACAGCAGTGCACTGGATTGTACTGTAAAATATTTCCATGTTGGAATTCCACCGGTAACACATGTTTGAAGCATTCATTTACATTCACTGCGAACCGTAACAATTTAAGTTTCCTACATAAGTAAGGTATTGAAAAGACTTATTGCAACTCGCCTTATTTCCTTTTGGTATATCTTCTCACGACACCTTATGAAAATCTAGCGCACACAATAGAAGCGTTACAATCGATAAAAAATGCAACTTTTGATTTGACACTGAGTTGATGAGCTTGAAGATAATTGCAGCAGTGTATCGTAAGTCACTTGCAAAATGTGAATTGGTCGATTTCACTGGGGGACTTAAATGGTCCGACAGAAATCTACGGGGTAATGTTGCAACAGTTTTACTTATTGTGGACGTTACGAGCTTTGAGCGGATTCAGACCAACGACCAGTACTCAGAATGCAACATATTAATTGGCTGATGAAGCCACGCAGTAAGCTGTCATTGCGTTACACGTGATTAGTCTACAGATAAGCTGACCAATAGAATATTTCGCAAACGGTTAGCACTGAAACCCTATTCTGGAACTTCACGGTTATGTCACTTGTGAATTGTACAACGGACCGGTGTAGTTCATTCATCTGTAATAAAATCCTTTTCAGAGAAATAACATTCGGAAAGACTTTGTCAATTCACTAGTCTACAGCACATACAAAAATCTTTTATGCCTCGTGTTAGTAAGAAATCACAAACTGACAAGGGCGTTTTCTTTAGTATTCACAGGAAGAAATAATCACTAGTCTGAGGTGAAGATAGTCCTTGCCACCGCAACTATATCTAATCCAGAAGTTGATGTTAAAACAAACTTATATATTCACAAATTACTTGTTGTAACAATAAAAATAAACGTCCAAAAAACTCCTAATATTTTCCATGCATTCTTTTTTAAGTAAATGACTACTTTGAATATGAAAGCAAATATGTCAAACGTCTGCAGATGAATAGCTATTCTTAATGTGGTTTACCAAGGGTTATCGAACACAGCAACGGTATGAAATAAAATCGGTAGATGAGGACGTTTTATTCGATCGGCACGAAAGGTCTGTCGAATTTCGTTTATAAAACGTGTCTTTTAAGATAGTTCAGGAACTTGATGAAAAACGGTATGTTAATTTTTGACGTTCAACTGAGTAGCAATCAGCTAAATACGCAGTTGTGCTGTTTTGTTACAAAATAAAGTACATAATTGCGGTGTTCCTCACAGTAATTTCTATCCTCAAAGTAAGAAGGACACGAAAGACAACCCAGAAAACTTTTCAGGAATTTCTGACTTTACCTTTACCCCAAACAACTCGTTACAAGTGTCCCCTCAACCACAACATTTGGTGAGTTTGTTTACTTACGAAGAGCCCAACGAAATTTTACCATTCATTTGGAGTAAATACGTGAGTGTGACTGAACTGGAAGAAATATTTCAGGATCGGCTGATCCAAAACATGTAGCTACGTATGGAAACTCAATCAACTCTGAACGGTCCTCAGCTCAACAAGCTTCTTTAAGGTAGTCTGAAGACAGAATGTGTAAACGTCCTCAGTTAAATTAATCAAATTTTGATGAGATCTACCTCCTAGGAAGGAACAAAAATCGAACAGCTAAATGACTTTTCCAGTTCCAGCTACTAGTTTATTGTTCTGTCTTTGACGGACTATATTCTGCAATTTATCACGTACTTGGCATGCCAAATAAGAACATTACAACGTGCTCGTAACGTTGTGTTCTTAATCTACTTAGTAAACCCATCACAATTCGAGTGCTCAACTGACTGACTTGACTTTTTGTCTATGTTTGTGGCTTTATCGCCATGTTCACATTAGGAAACACTATCATCCATTGGCAACTTCACAGGACTTCTTTCGGGTACCAAGACTTTTGCGGCAACTTTCACAGACAGACCAACTGGGTCTATTGATCTGTCTGGCCAAGAAACATCAGACTCTCGTTTTATACTTGTTATGGCTCTTTAACAGTGCCTTTCCTTCTCACAGCCTGGAGGTAAATCCAGGCTCATTTAGATCAGCTTGTACCTTTGGCCATATGATGAGCAGGGCCAAAGCATCACATTGGAAACTCTCGTCAAACCCGATAACATTCCTTTTTACATGCTAGTGGCACTTATCACTGTGGTTTACCCTTTCACTATTACGCCATATAATAGCATTAGTCAAAGGCAAATTAACTATACATTCACTTTTTGCGCCCCGTAAGTTACTGTGGGGTGAACTATTCTAATTAATGTTTTGCGTAGGCTGTACGTAGCAAAACAGTCCCATAGTTCTGACGCTTATTCTGATTTACCAGTTGACGTAAACAGGCATCTGAAATTCAGTTACACAGAAGATCTTGAAGGTGCAAAGTTCTATTAACCACATGTGCATCGTTTTTTTGCACTTAGCATGTGTGCGTGCGTAAATATGAGTGGCATGTAGAAAAACCGTTGATGTCTTAAACTGATCACACACAGATTTTTTGATTTATCCCAGTACGTAGCACCCCTTCGGCATGTACAGACATTCTGAACGTCCAGTTAGACCGAGCGAAACCGAGTTTACACATCATTGGACTGGACATACACTCGCAATGGTCCAAGTGTACCAAATAGTGAACAGAAAATTATATATGGGTTTGTAGATGCTTCTACAACTCTTGCTGATTATAGACAAGTGACAACAGTCGAAAGTTCAGAGGTGTTTTGCGTGAATAATTCCAACTGATAAAAAACAAGAACTTAGCCGAATAGCATCGTATATTTCGATAGAGATTGCTTTTTTGACTGTTTGTCATGCTTTGTCGGCCATTACTAAATGTCGTTCTTTTTTTGAACGGAGCAGGGCAAATCAACACTGTGTATCTAGCATTTATTCGTTGCTCTGTTCACTAGAACAAAAATGATGAACACATTGAATTGTTTCCGACCAACCAAAACGTCAGTGTTACTAGTGTGTGAACATAGAAGTAAAAACTAGTAATGGAATATTGCGATTATTATGCTTAGACAGAAATAGGGATAATTATTGTTCACCACTACACACATCATCAGTCGTTAACGCATAGAGTTCACGTGACATCATTAAAACAGCTGATTGCACTAGACACCAATTATGATGTGCCAAGGTGGATGGTCTATAAGAATTTGCCGTCTTAAGGAAATGACATAATGAGGCTCTTCACCTGGATATCGATCATTCGTGACAGCAAACTATTTCTTGTTCATCTATGGTGTTCACAGAACAACCAACTTCGGACCTCCTTCTCTTCAGTCACACAAGTATTCCAAACTGAACAAATTAACTAATATTGCAAACTTGTCAGTTAATCTTCAGCTGGTCATTTGTAAACGGGCAAACCCAATATGAGACTGACATTTCTGGCAAGTGGCGCATCTACGTATGGTTTTAATTTCGCTTTCGGCAACAGCATAACATACTGCAGAAGAAAGAACCAAGTTCATTGATCGGAAAGTAAGTTGGCCACCGACCACGTATGCGATTTCAAGTTTATCCTCCGCATACTTCTTAATAGTGATTGTACATCAGTTTTTAAATGTATCGAAACATTAAAAAAGCGCCAAAAATCATACATGTCAGCCAGAAGAAGCTGGCACTAACTTCGAAATCACTGCGGCTTCTATTTTTTTCTGTCAAAAGGTCACTGTTCAGTATTTCGTACAGGATATTTTTGTCAAACCTGTCATGTGTTATCGATTAAAGGATATGTATGTGATGCCATTTTCAAATCCCCGGCTTTCATTTATACTACTCAAAAAGACTGATGCGAAAGATAGCGTTTAATTTGCACAGTTACATTATGACCTTGGTTCGCTTAAATAAACGTTTTGATCCATGTCCAATCGAGAAATTCATGAGCAGTACTATGTTTAAGCTCCAAGCGTCTGGCAATTAACTCTTATGTGTATATAATGTTGATAGTTACAATTTCCCTCGTTTGACTTCGGAGGAGTCTCGTTCAGTTTCTTACATTACATGGTACCATCGTGTTCACATTGACTTGCAGGACTAGGTGCGACTTCACAGCAAAGCCTGTTCACTCTGTCACAACTGACAATGCACAACATATCATATCACGAAAGGTTTTGTTTGAAACCTCGACTCCAGTCTTTGATTTTTGAATTTGACCAAGAAACAGTTCAGAGCCCACCATAAGTTGAAGCAATTTGGAGCAATTTGCATATTGTCTTCGCTATACTTCTGCAAAGATACGTTTGACGATAGATCACGTGATTGTTCACAAGTGCAAACGTGAAGCCAGCAACAATTACTACTGATATGAATAATTGTTGTCCGATAATCATTCTTTCCAACACATTATTTTGATATAAGCACACACGTATATACATAATTCAAAAAAACAAAACACCGGCTGCACAACTGTACATTGAGGTGTATTAGTTAATATGTGGAAAGATTTAAAACGCCTTCATGAACGCTGCTGTTCAGTACAATCACATTAAGATCAGAAACATGGTATTGTTAACGCTGTTTTAGGTGATTGTCAGCTGACGCCAATTCGAACTTCTTTAAGTGCACCCATCGATGCATTGACAGAACGAACCCCTTTACACCATTTGACCCAATTACGAAGACATCATGACCAGATTCCATGTGGCAATTAAAATGAATATGGGTTTGGTGTTGTCAGCTGAATTGATTCTGAGGGTGGAAAATCACGTGCATTTAGAATATACCAATATTAGGACAGTGATTGCGTCAGGATGGATTGATAAGTTCTATTTAACTAACAGTTCGATAGACAGTAGCACAGCAGTCAAAATAGCAAGCTAGAAGAAATCGCAATGATGATCATAAGTGATTTTTAAAAATATTTGAATTGGCTAAACAAAAATAACTGGCCCAATGGGATGTCAATACGAATGCGGCTTGGTACATGCCACTCTATCCTGGCCGATGAACTTCTCATGATTGTTGACGAATTACACATCAGATCAGTGTCTGATTTCACCAGCAGTGGGTTGATAATTGAGCCATGATTTCCCAGTTTGTCTGACAGTCGTATATCAAATGGGCGAATTTGAGTTCCAAAAATGTCAGCCTCTCCTGTGTGATCTTCGTTAAAAATTAGCAAAGACAAGCCGATAGATATTCTTAGATTGATATAAATTTCAAAAATTAACGCGCATCTTTTGATAGCTGTTGACTATACACTGAGTATTCAGTGATAAAATTATGCCTAGCCGTATCATTTTCAACTATTGAGACACACCAACAGTCAGGAATGTCCTAATGTTTTTTCGATACAAGCTTGACTATGGAAGTCAACAATTAAAGCTCACCCAATGCGTCTAATAACAGATCACCCTATTTTTATAAGAAAATGCTGAAGTTAGCTATGTTCCGTTTGAATAGTGAAAGTGACCAGCAGTAGGTAGTAAAACAAAATATATGATTAATTAACTGTAGATTACGCACTTCCTATAGAGTTAAGTCATACCGGATACAACGCGCGAACTTCTGCTTTTGTTTCCCTCTGTCACATTTGCAAAATAAATATTCAGAAAATGTAAAACATGTGGCAGCTATTCGACAAAACTCGCGGTGAAATAAAAGAACAGGGTGTTGTATAACTCTCACTGGTAACTCAGCTGTTGACATGCAGAGCGCGCAGATTGTAAGCATGATTTTTTGAGTTATAAACACAACGGGTGCATAACCCAAGGTCATCCTTATGCTTTTTTACTTGAGACTTTCACTGCAGTCGCTTGGAAGTTAACAGTGTGTACGCACTACTAACATATTGTTACCACTGAATAACACAATAGTGATACAGTGAGTAGTAGTGACCTATTAGATGACTACAACCGGGCTAGCAACTACATTGAAGTAGGTGCAAAAATACGGAAAGCTTTTTTGAAAAGGATTGTTATACTAGATGCATCTGAATCAATTTTACTGAACAACCGCTAAGCTCACTTTTAAATAACATCCTTTGTTACACCGCTGATATAGGAGATCTATTTAAATGGAAACCCTTTCGATTAAACACGAATTGATTAAAACACAAATATTATCAAAACTCTGCGTCTTCTGCACTTTAGTACGTTCTTCGCCACGAAAAATTCCTTAAGATGCACACAACGATGTAATGACAAAAATTTTAAAATTACCTATTTCAAATCCTGAATGGATGTCTAACTGCCGAAAAGTTCTGTTCTGTAATTTGCAGAAAGCTCTGCTTTTACAAACAGTCAAACGAGGTTCCCAGCGCACATATGATATAATCTAGCTCTCTTCGAATATATGAACAATGCACAGTCGAATTAAATTTAGATAAGTGAAACGTGTTTGATAATCGAATAAGTCGTACATTTAAGGGGTTGAGGTATAAAGTGGTTTGATAGCTGCAACTGCGTACTGGAAATCTCTCCGGACGAATAAGCGGGTTAAGGCGGTCCCACAAAAAAATAAGTTGTTCTAGGCTGCAGCAGCCGGTATTGTAATTTACTCTTTCCTCTGATCAATTTGTCGGTGTACAACTACAACTTTCTATGGGCAGCAGAACGGTCTGCTTTGTCTTCGATGCTGTCGAACCAGTGGAAATCCTGTGGATATTTTTCTCACCTCTAATTCACTGTCTATTCAATTTGGTCACAAAAATGTCACGGCATCCTAACCTGCAAGGGTTGTCCATCTGTTGAAAAAGAACGATACCTGATGATGACTGCTAGCTAAATCTAAAAGCTTTGATTAAAAGCAAACAGTGAAGACTCAATCCAGATGGAAGAGACTGCAGTTAACAAGAAGCATCAATTTATCAATACAGTTTACTGTAGAGTGCTATTGAGCAGTTATAGAACTTAGCATAAAACTATCAGCAAGATATAATCAAATAGATATAGGTTACTTTACATACCGTTGGGTCGATAAATTATCCAAAAATCTTGATGATCCTTTCTAGTCACATTATTCTCCTTACCCTTTTCACTGCTTTTGTCAATGAGATTAATTTATTATCTCACCTATTGGATACGCATATATACGATTATAACGAACAAGGTCGAGATTGAATGGAAGCAATGTGGCTTCTATCATTATCGCGGTAAATCTGGCACTACTAAACAGTTTGTACAGTTTCTATTCACATATGCGCACAGTACTTTTAATGGGAATGACAGCTGCACATCTGAACCATGCACATATTGTACGAGATCGTGATTAACTTGCCATATTGATCTCCACCCGGTATTTGTTTATCCCTAAGGTCAATTTTTACTAATCACTTCAAAGTGCACACCTTGTTCAGGTTACAGATGTAGATGGGTTGCACCAGGCGGAGCACAATTACGACCTCTTGACATTCATTCGAACATTCCACAAGAAAGCAATGTAATTATTTATCGATTGATTGGGCAGAATCCTTCTAAAATTTGCGAGGTTACCGGATTCTGCTTAAAGTACTAAATAACTCACAGTGGTATAAAACTTGACAACCTTTAGTTCGAATGAGCTATCAGTACAAAAGAATTCAATTTGATGATAAACAACGAAAATAAGCAAAAAAAGAAAAATCGTACCGGTGTCCTCATTCCTCTTATGATAACACTGTTTAAAATTGAAAAGCTATATAATTTCATTGCTTTTTTTAAGTACAACGGAAAGTTTGTTCTTGTTATTGAGTACATGAACACTATTCCTCACCTGTGCAACAGCTCCATTCAACTGATCTTTCGACTGGTGAGGTGATTTGTTCTATCATAAACAAAACAATACTGGTCTTCAGGAATTCTTTATTGGGTAGACATTACGATTTAGGAATGGACAGACCGCTAGTCAACAGGATTTGTTGAGTTCTCTGGACTAAGGTTGAATTAAAGTTATATTGAAAACACTTTACAAAGCCATCATACTGGCTGCACACAAATGACATTATATGAATTCACGGTGTTTACGCGAGAGAACAATTTACGTTATTTGGTACTGAAGAAACAAAATGAAATGCTATTATCTTCCGCTGTCCGTCTTCTAACTGATTTGTTCAAATTCATGAAGGGAACCAACTGTTTCAACCTCACGTTCTCATAAACATTACATGTGTACAAAACTGAAACTAGCTTAATAATCACACTACATCATTTTCAACCCCACTGTCTCATGGTGCATATGTTGGGTCATTTACACATGCTATACCAGAAATAGTTAAGGCCGTCTGCATTATCTCAGTTAAAGTTTTTCATTGGAGATCAATCTGTATTGTCAGACTCAGAGTGTTACTTGTTCTTTGTGGTGGTTCACTGACGGTAGCTTTCGTCAAGGCTTTCCATGAGCACTTTGCCTTGAACTTTTTATTGTTTTGAGGATTGTAATCTTTGAACATTTCAGCGGTATGTCTTGCTTCATAATGCGCACTCTACTGCTTCTGGTAAATGCCTCACGCAGAACTACTCGCTTCCCCAGAGGGACATTTTTGCCTCTCTCCACGTAATCTTGTATTACGGTAGTTTACACAAGCTGTTACATAATTATTGCTTACGGTTTTTGGTTACTTCACGCGTCGTCTGATGTTTTTGCTGTTGTTATCCATTGAACATGATCTCAGCAGAAGTCACGATAGACTTACCAGAGTGTTATAAACTGACAGGTTGGCGACACTCAGCACATTCTACAGAAAACAGCTCAACTTCTGGTCCATCAGCGAAAGACGGTACCTTGTCGAGTGACCCTTAATGGAGAGATTTCTAAACAGTCGTGTTGTTCTACCTCACATTACAACATTTTACACACTCTCCCTAGTCGCTTTTATTTCCTCATGCCAAACAGGTATCAGATCTAAGCCGAACTGGTAGAAACGATTAATCTTATCATTGAACAACATAATGTTTACCAGCTTACTAGTGTAAAAACAAAATCAATTTGGTCTTCCGAAGTATATTAAGACACGTAGTGTGTGCTTGAAATCAACTGAGTTTCGGAAAAACTAACTAGTAAATATATTGACTTCTACACTTGCATTCTCACGAACCCTTAATTGCGGCACAAGATTTCGCGTTACTAGTGCGCTGAAAAACACTTTAAAATGAAGCCTACCCACAAATTTTGATTTACTTACAACTGATTGCAGTCACTGCATCCCAGTGGGTTTTGTAGCTCCCCCTTTCAGAAACGAAGTACCAGACGTAAAGTTCACTTCTGTCAGAGCTCCCAGCGATGCACATTTTTGTCAAGGATGAAATTCGAATTTCGAAATTCCTATCATGAGTCTAATTAGTACATGTCGAAATAGACAGGTGGTCATGAAAATTAAAACTGAGGGGAATAAAAGCGATGTTTTTCTTGAGTTTACCAAATTATTTATGGAGAGCGAGTGAAACCACCAAGTTTTCTGTTTGTTATTAAGTTTTTAAAAACTTTTAACAGGTAATTTTTGTGTGTGAGAAGTTTGCATTTGCACACCGTTTCTTGCAAGTGACCTACGCATTTAACACTATCAGTGTTTATTCTTTATGAATTTATGTACTTCTCGAGAAGTGATCAAGGAAGCTTCGACATATCGTGGAAAAGAACAATCAAATGAGCTTTTCAACCTCTTCTGGCATGAGAATATGGTATGTTATAAACGGATAAACCCGTATCCCAGCAGAGTCATTTGTAAATGGACTTACAGCAAAATGTATAAATATATACTTACGGGATTTTGGATAGCTCTGTGGATTTCGTCATACGTTAGTTGGTTTGACCAACAAATTGTTTCCGATTGTTCGTTGCCGAGTCGTTTACATAAAAATTTATATCATGGATATTAAAAGTAAGGCATCAGAAGAAGTTTATCAAACAATTACGTCAGACGGTTTTGAACTGGAGGGCAAATAGGTGACAAAAAAGGAGTATGGTACTTCATGTGTGCACAAACTTCAGACTGGGCTGTCAACTGTTCCCGTGGTGGCCAGAATACGACATTCGCCATACTGAACTAATAACAGAAAGATCGATGGATAGACTGGAAGACTAATATCAGTGGAACTTGGTGCCATGAATCAACAATGTACATAAAAAATTGCTTTCAAAATAGAGTTTACCTTTTCTTGTGGGGAGAAGTACGGTGTGGTTTTCATGTATCTTCCGCGAGTGTGCAAAAGACTTTATCTATTCCGCGGGGGCTTGTGCAAAATGAAACACAAAGAGTGACGCGAGCAGCGTGATAAGGAAATACAACATTTTCTCATGCCAGTGACACACGAGTTATTCAGTAAACAGTGGCAAGCCCAGTGAAACGAAATGAAGTATTGCCATCACCCATAAACAAACATATCATCAATTTAGGAAAACAGAAATTATTTATCGAGTAGCGTAAATACAGTAAACGCCAATGCACTAACCAGAAGCTACGTTTAATAGTTTGAATTCTAGAATCACAACTATTCTGATTTCTTTACAGGGAAACTAAGCACAGTTGAGCTAACCTGTATGCAATACTGAAAGAAAAAGAAACTACTGATTGCGATCATCATCAAGAAATTTAAACCGAGAAAACACTTGGCTTCCTACTACCATGGTGTTATTTGATTAACCACCGTGCTTTATACAAAGAAGGTAGGTTTACGGTGAGAACCGATTTCTTCTTATATGAAGATAAATGTCCTCGTTCTAGTACTAACACACATGAGATAGTTACACTGTCCCACAGTTACATTCACGTGTTGCACACTGGCACGTGGAATATGTCCTCACACTGGGTCAGGTTTTGCGATCGATAAAGTTTACCCCATGTGCTAGGGTACAAGTTTAATCAGTCCTTATTACTGACGTATTGATAGACATTTCGCATATGAACGTAGAAGCCGTTGCGGATCCTGAGTGATAAGTTAGAAAACTAACATCATTCAGGAACCACACTGTTGGAATCAGTCTTCTAAGGAAAAGTCATCAATTGGCTGCCACCCTGACATTCAAAAGTATATATACGGCTAATGAACCCTGGTTATGGCGCTGAGTTGAGAAAGTTACGCTGGAACGTTTATGCCCAGTTTTAGGTCATGAACGACGTGGTTGTTGGTTTAACTTTGTTATGTTTACAACGATTAGCAAATCAAACAACCTTATGCTGCTCGTATATCTTCAGTTTCATGTCTGTTGAATGCCTTTCGTCATACGGTCTACTGTTATTTCATACACACCTGGTATCAAGTAAAATTTGTCCGACAATACCCTACGCCCATTAACTTTTCTGACCAGTTTGGTCAAACCTGCTTTGTGGACATGTCTTATAATTGTATAGTTAACAGCTCAAGATCTAGTTGCAGTCTTTCGAAATACTCGAGCTATTAACTCGGGTTATTGTTATTTCAGAGAATTTCACAGTTGCACTTGCTAATAGTAGAACGATTTAACGTTGCTCATCAAATAAACTGTTAACGTAGGTATCAGATTTTGACAAATTCTCACTCGACTTTTGTCTGTTTGGAAAGAAATATTGTTTCCGGTTTGAGACTGTGTTTTACTTCTCTAGTTTAGAAACCAGATAAACAGATGATGCAGTAGTGCACTTTTACATGTTATAATCAGGTTTTCCCCATAATCTGCCACATTCGACTTTTCGTCCAATAATTAAATCCACATTTTGTTTGTCTTTACACAATACAGAAGAGTTGACACGTGTAGTTATTTGCTCCGTTGAAAAAATGCCAGTCTTCCTAGCCGAAGGTGCAAACTTCGCACTTAGCAGGCCAAAATAAACCAACCTCACATTCGTTCAAAGCAAGTGTTTGCATTCATCTTTCAAATGAATAGATCAATGAAGAAATCGTTGAAGACACTCTATCCTCTGAACTTATTAAAAAATCCTTTTTTTCCTGAAAATATGTTGTTTTGCATTGATTGCATGTGTCAGCTGTGGCTTAGTTTAGAAGTACAAAAGCCTACGCTAACCATAAGGTATGTCGAGCATCAATATCTAGAACATGTAAAATCACCACCCCATATTTCACAGTTCAGAGAATCCAGGAAACAGTAATTAAAAAAAGAAGTTGAAAAACGATTCGCGAGTAATTAAATCAAGGGCGAAACAATTTGGATTATTACTGCACTATCAACGTGGTGGGACTGTAGACGTGCAAGTTAAACCCACGTGTAAAATCACTCATATTCTGAATAGTTTTTCAGCGTAATTGTTCGAATTCTCGAACTAAACGAAATGACATATTATAAGCACACTAAACCCAGAACCGCTTAGTAATATCTATCCTTACATTAAAAGTCTTCACGGTCTTATTTTAATTTCCGTTTTGTCTTTGGGGAATATAGTGCACTCCTGTTGGTCGAGTTGTTCCTCTGAAACTATCAGGACTGATTACTAAGGGCGGTCTGGGTTTTTTCGTTTGGAAAACAACCTCCGTTACTGCAGTCTAAAAATTGCTACAGAAAGAAACAAACGACTTCAATAACCAAAATGGGATTTACAAAGTCACGCTCAAGCTTACGCATTAGTGAAGGTGATTGAAACTGTTGAGCTTCTCAGAATGAACATTTAACCAACTTCTATTGCTATAAATTGGTTCATTCGAGGACTTTCAAGAACCACACTGGACGATGTGTCAGTTCTGTAGATGGGATTCTATGAACATCAGGCAAGAGATGAGACGGTACTTGTCTAGATCGTTGGCTATAACGTTGCTCCCAACTAACTGAATCGTACAATATTGTATACTTTATTGCAAGAGTTTGGGACTTGACCAAGTTCTTTTCATTTATCCCTTGGTCACTTATTTAACTCAGCATAATACCAGTAACGTTGTGTACCACCAGCTGAATACAAGCTTTGGAGTACTCCTCAAGACAAAATGTATAAGTATTATATGTTTAGATTACACAAGTATGCTGTAATCTTCAGAACGAACATGGTTTTCCAGTTATATCGGTGAACGTTTTAAATGCAACTATTTAAGAAAATGACGGTGCAGCACTATCAAATTTCAGTTTGTGTATCTTCAACGAATAGTCAACTTGTCGTGTCTCATCTTTGATGATCTTAAGAATCAACTCTTAATTAATTAAAGGCAATCACTGTCAACAGCTCACAAAATGACAATCAAAATTTTATTTTCAAGAATCGTCCGTTCTCAGTTAATTATAATTCAGCTACATTGGGCCACAATATGCATTGATCCCTCTACAACAATGAGGGTTTCAGGAAATTAAAAGGAAACATTATCCCTGGTTTCTTTGCAAGCACTTCCTACTAATTATCACTATCTCTCAATAATTATTAACATCTGCGTACTCTGCCACTACCAATTGTACTGGACGCTCGTAGTTTTCTTCGGTTCTTAAATTAACTCCAAGGCTTCAACAGATCCATAAAATGGCTGAAAAGTTACTTTGGTATCACACACATATATCTTCCTCGCAAGATCTCACTGAAGAAGATGCGAGTGAATTGCTTACAGAACTTCTGAAGAAAACAGTCAGCTTCTAATACCATACCTTTTCTAAACCATACCTATTCGAAACGTGTATCATGATGCAAGTTTGGGCTCTTGCGTGTTTGCATCCGAATTCTCAGGTCTTCGATGATCCGTTTACCTAGACAGAGGTGTAATTAAATTAGAACTTAATATTTTAGAGCCTGGTGAATCACTCGGGGATTAGAAATTTTGTTGTCTTGTTTGTACACAATTATCCCCAAAGTCATCCGGTTTGCAGACCTTTCGATAAATGCATAAAAATTTTATTGTTGTATGTTGGTGAGCGTTCAACGATTACAACAGTTTAAAATTCACAATTTAAGTGTATAAACTTATCATCTGAATTGAAGAAAATTCCTGTGGGTTATTAATTAAGACACTAAACATACACGAGTGAAGCAAAAACCCGTTCATTTCACCATCGATGGATATCAGATAACACGGATTTCTCAGAAAATTACACCGATTGGGTCTTTACGGATTATGACGCAAAAATCTTTTCTCATAAATAAAATACTATTTTTTGCCAGTTAGCACTAAAGCAATGTTCGTAACATCAATTCATTCAGGTATTCAAGCGACATCATCTTATTCCGCGGAGATTTTGGTCGACCACATGCATTATCAGTGGGAGCAAATTATTACGGCATCATACGCTTAGTGAAGTGTTTGAAGTATGGTGCAAGAAGAATATACGTATATACCACATGCTAAGTACTAGGCATTAATATCGATGTACTGCTCTGTAATATTAAGTAAATCGTAAACGAATTAGTGTCATCACTTGTTGTTGCAGCTGTAGAAATTTGACTATAAAATAAACATGCCATTGAAAAGGTTATCACGGCCGGCTTATCGACCACTAATTACTACTGGGAGGTGCGCTCGCCGTTACGATTACTCTCCTTCCTGAATGATACAAATGAATCAATGCATATTGTGAAAACCTTCAAACGTTACCTTTTGTGTTTTTCACTCAAATGTAGTGCACATCCATCGACATTTGTCTAAGCCCAATGGCAATAGTTCTTTCTCGCAGTAACCTTGGCGTATGATTTGGCAAAAATCGCATTTGTATTTTGTGGAAGGAAAGAATGATGTTTTAGCCAAAGATCCTGAATCAAGAACCGTCTTTTAGTTGGTAAATAGAATTTCCTAAACTATTTGCGTAACATATTTAATGAGGTTTGTTATCCACAGTTTTAAACAGTTTAGACATGCAACGGTTTTATGTTATAGCTACGCTGGCCTGAGAAAGATTTAGCTTGCACAGCTATCGAACTATCTCACAATGATTCAACTGATTCATCAGAAACCATTGAACAGCTTTGTGTATTCCTGGATTTGTGTTCACACGGGTAGAATGAAAAGTAGCCATAAGTGGTTGATCTAAGACAAGACGGCTGAGCTGAGTGACTGGTAAGGTGGAAACAAAACTTTAAAAAAAGGAGAGGTCAGCAATGAAAAGAAATACTCGGAAGTGTTCTCGTAAGCCTGTTGTTAGTGCAACTAAGTATACAACAAACAAGCAAAGAGCTGACTAACGACAGCAAGGAAAGTTCAAAAATCTTCACCCATACATCCAAAAACAGTTATGTTTTTGAGCTCAAAGATGCATGGCTGTGAAATTGTCACTAGTGTGTTAATCGTGTGTACAAGCGACAGTTCATAGTAGCATTTTACTCCCTCATCTCCTTGTCGTCGAATTCTTGTTATTCTTTCGATGTTTTATTGCATTTGTATTACTCTTGCTTTCTGTCTGCGTGAGTCCGACATTCACTGATCGATTTACGCTACATTCTGCAACTGCTGGTGAGTTAATGTACGCATGAAATCTGAATCTCTTAGTGATCCACCTATCCCCAGTTCACTCACTACTTCCCTGCCTACCCGGTTTCTTTGTATATTGGGGAAATCCAGACATTCATACACGTCAATCATGCCCATAAAACCTAGTCACCTAATCTAACTAAATGATTCTCAATAGTTTGCTCACAAACACTCTGGTTTATCCACTGAATCACCACACCGTATGTGTACCCGATGAGAACGTTCGAAATGTCGCCTCGGCATACTTCTTACATTACCAACTTTGTCTCATTCAAATTCCTACTGGAACAAACCTGTTTCAAATAATGTTTTACTCTACCAGAATGTTTTAGTTGACCAAGCCATCTGAAGTGTTGGCTGTGTGTCGCGAACTTTTGCATCAAGTGTTGTATATGTACGCTATATTATTCTCTTCAGTTAATCCTACCAGAACACACTTTAACCCAGGAAATTATCCTAAATTTGCACGAACGATACTACTTTCAAAGGTTTTTCATACATTGTCACATCGTATTTGGGATTTTGTTCATTGGTTCGTTTTGTCTCATTTAGTCTATTGTTATTTGTTGTGTTTGCCGCTCTTCTAGAATACTTAACTTTTATACGCTTTTATCCTGAGTGTTAGTTCAGAAGCAATGCATATGACCGAACCCAAATCGGTTCATTCTCTTTCTTCTGCATACATCAAACCTTGGTATAAAGTTTTACTCAAAACATTTTGTAGAAATAAATAAAACCCACTGCTCACTGTGTTGAGTTAATTTCCTTATCTGCCGTCGTCATATATTCAGACTGTAGACTGTCAATTTATCGACAAATAAAAGAAGCTTCAGTTCTCTATTGCTCGACTACATAATATTTTTACTAAAAAGACGTTACTACTGTGTACCTAAAATACTTAGTAGTATAAATTACAACGCCTTACTTTTTGCTATTTCATTGTTTTCTCTACTCTCGTATTCATGCTCATTTTCAGTTTACTGGACATATAAACGGATGGGTTTACCTACACATTCATGGTCCGGTCAGCCTAACTTGACTATCATATCAAGAAAAAAGCTAGTGTAAGCGCGCGGAGTTTGAATGCAAACTTCCAAAAATTAAGCCTGTGGGAACCAAGCGATTTAAAATTTTGTTTGTAACTAAATCAACTGAACAAACCGAATACCGATTGCACTATAATTATCTAAAATACATTAGGCAGCAACCCTATTCCGTGACTGCCCTGATATTGACAGTCCTTTGGTGAAATAAGCCACGCCTGTCTGGATGTTGACTGCTGATTCCTTGTACTAATCCTAAGTCTTCGTGGGGTATCCGTTTTACTTGAAGGATACGAACGGATTTCCACATTTAGCAACATCTTCCAAATCATAGTGAAACTAACTGGGTAAATACTGGGTTAATGTCTGGCCCGTTTATTTTTCGAGTGACTGTTACACAGACGTTTAAATGATGAAAACTCAGTGCCCATTTAAATTTGGCAAATTATGCATCTGATGAGTAGTCGGGGATTTGGGTAATTTCAAATTGAACATCACTCACAATTGATCGCAGCTGTCGCATTCCCATAGACTTTCCAGTCGGCCCATTTCGAAAAGAAACACTAGACTCGAGTTTCACTCTCATTAGGGCTCGTCAGTAGTGCATATCCTCGCCACACCTAGGACTTGAACCACGGACACACTGTTCATCAGGCAACCGTGTTTACCAATGTGCCGTTGGCCTCACGTTGGGCACGACCGAATTATCATATGTGAACGCTCAACCACTTTCGTTTGTGAGTAATGATCAAGTTGCCCGTGTTTCTTTTCGAAATGGGCCAACTGGAAAGTCTATGGGAATGCGACAGCTGCGATCAATTGTGAGTGATGTTCAATTTGATATTGTGCATCGTTCATAAATGTTTACACCGGTTTTACTCATAAAACTTCTTAAATAGCGCTCCTGGTCAAATATCAAAAAATACACTGTTTGTTCTTTTTCGAAATTCCGAACTTCGGCTATCATCCTCTAAATCAACTACTGAGTTCTGGCCCTGTCGTTTACGAATCGACCGTGTTGACAAATAACACATTCTAAATAGGCCTTATTCGTGATAAGTGTAAACGATATGTTCTCAGTCAGTAGCGCTTAATAGGTTTAGTGGGATGTCTCACTGAACTTTACAGGACATATTTGGTACAATACTATTTGCTGATAATCTACGCCTGGCAAACGTGTCATGTTTCAGCGCGACTTTTATATGCAGATAAACTTTATTGTGAGCTCTGTCAAAAAGAAAATACTAGACCCAAATTTTGCTCGCAGTTCAGAAACTATTTTGTTTCGGAATCAGAATTCCGATTCTCATGATTCTGAGGTAAGCGCATTTGCAAATTAAAAAGGAATTATATGAAGATCTATCAAAATGGTTGCAGATCATCGACAGTGTAAGTGTGTGAGTTGTCAATGGTCCCGAAAAACTTAGTTCACTATTTCCCATGTGACCACAACCCGTTAGCGTGGCATAATAGTAGTTACTGATAACAGAGAGAAGAGAGAGGATGCTCCACCCACGTAAGCGCCTTCCTTTCCTAAATTCAAGGAAGTGCGTGTCGAATGGCTAAGTATCACGCTTATTGCGTAATTAAAACATTTTCGTATTAAGTGTATCACTCAAATTAACAAATTTGAAAATTTTGGAAAGTGGTTAATAACTCTAGTAAATAACATCTTTTTTGGCAACTACGACTAAGTAATGCTTTCGTCACCGTGTGTGGCGTTCACTTTCACTTGACAGAAGTTACTCAAGGTGCTGGTGGTTGTTGTTTTATATCTCATAGTAAGTGAACTTTAAACTACGTCCGTTTTCTAAATTTCCATTCAGGAGATTTACCACTTAACATACCATTCAGAAAAGTTAATGGATAGATGCTGTTCAACTTGCCACAAATTTAAGTTCTGTATTTTATTACCTATAAAATACATATATTAGCATTCACGCCGTAAAAGCCACATTCCCTCTACTCGATTACCTGAGTATACTTAGTCTTAAGATTTGTTGAGTTCGCAGTCAGTGGCGTCATGGTCCCCTGAATCTCCACAGAAGCCTCCTCAAACTTTCTCGACTTCCTTCATACAATTCACTGAGCGCTTGTGTTTCTCAACCCATAGCATTTTCATACAGTGATCTCGGTGCAAGTAGCACCGTGTTACGTGAGCCTTAATCGAACGGTTATCTTGTATATGACTCAATGACTTAGTGCTATCTTCTTCTAAGCTTGTTGTGTTGCTCTCAGCCTGCTTTTCCAGGATTATGACCATCCAACGTCTTGAAACTCGATTCATGTTGCCTACCTTGTATGACATATTTAATGTTTTATTGTGTTAATATTTGAGAGAATTCAGTCCGTTTTTATGTGTGTTCCGTTCTTTGCTGTTTCACTCAGGAACTTTTCAAAAAGTGGTCTCTCCTTACCCATTCCTGATTTGTCTCGCTGATCCAGGATTAGATAGGAATTAAGACTTCTGCTTATTTATGAGACAACCATTGTATCAATTGAATAGTCTGCCTCCACCGTCAGTGAACATTGTTTCTCCTCACGTCGTTTGAAAACTGACGCGCCGCTCGGTTTGTATCCGTTTAACACAACAACTAACAGTCACTTGATTTAAACAGTCCGGATGAAACGAGAACTAATATTCCAACATACAAGTTGTATATATAATGCAATTCTACAGAATAAAAAGATCAGTTGATGATCAGAAGATAAACATTTCTAGTTATATTCAAAATTCAATTGGAAATCCTCTATGTTCAACCAGCCGGAGGGAAAATGTAACTTCCTCCTCGATTTCAGCTGAACCAGCGGTTTATCACGACCGCTGCAAAGACACCGGTAAATTCGACTGAACAGAGGTTAGCAAAAACTGTATCCGTTTTTTTGCATATCTTATTTCACTGTTCGTTTAGGCTTGTTTAATACGCTTTCCGAGATAAAAAAAACAATAGTTACAGTAAAATATGCTCGTGATCAGAAAATGCAAATACAGTGTTAAATTTAGAGAAATACCGTAATCACCCATCATTCCTTTCGTCATGGATACTAAACCTGTGCAAATATTCGAGTGGTCGATTGTTTACCGAACTTAGCATTTCGATTGAAAACCAATCTTCGTCCCTGCGCATAGTTTGGACGTTAATATTGGGTGCTGAGTAACCCCTGACCTGAGCCACACTTACATAGTTTCACTTGTATTTCGAAATTTTGAAGTCAAGCCTGAACGAAAAATTCCTACTTCTTTTTAGTACTTAACCGGAGATCGTGTTCGTCTCCCATTCGAAGCGGCTGAAACTTACTCATGGTTTACTGCCCCCTCTAGTCTCTCAGGACACAACTTACCTGTTCAAATTAAAAATCTGTTCAGTCTGCTCATTTACATATTATAGAACTATGGGACATACGACGTAACAGCTGCTCAAAATAATTACAGAACATCCACCATGCTGTTTAAGAACAGGAGTAAGAAAATTGACGAAAATACGTTTGTTAATCACCTAGTAGACAGAAACCATTCAATCAACCAGTCCGAATTGTTAAAGGTCATATACAAAGTTCCGGTCAGCCGACCGATTTGAGGTTAAAAAAATTGTCTTTAAACGATCGAAATGATTAAAATACTATCATATACTCTATAGTTGTGCACACAAAGAAGTTCACTCGTGTCCACAACTTCTTATGACAGACAGTCAGTTTATCTTGGCCACTAATTGAACCATCAGAAGTGTTATAAATCAGTGGTGGTCGTTTAATCAAAAACTACGGAATATGCTACCTGGTTAAGTAGAGTCTGTACGTACTACTTTAGGCTATAGATATTTACTGACCTGAACGTGTGGTCTCAAAAACTTCCTTTCGTCATTTCGTCTTCTTGATTTAGCCTAATTCTGCGTTTATCCAACAGACTGATAAATACCAAGATTTCAGGATTTAGCTTGTGCGTTTTTCACTCCACTAAGTAAAGGTTTTTGCGACATCCATTTGGAATACATATACAATTTGTTCCTCGCTGACAGAGATCAACAAACTGTGGTCATATCTCTCGATAATTATGCCATGTTAATATGATCACATATGTACAAGAGATAAGACCAATTTGCGTTGGTATAGACGAACACAAACCACTTCTGATTACCAGTTTGCACTAACTGTTGCCTACGCAATCTCCTGCATCACGAGGACGAACCCTGTAGGGAAGACATAATAATTAACATGCCAGCCTTTGCGGCCTTATCCAGTACAAACTGGCTACCCGAGATGAACGGCATCCATCCGTACCAACGGGGCATGAGCACACTACAGGGCAATAATTGCTAGTTTGTTAATACAGAAAACGATTAGGTAATGCGGCTTTTGTGATATGCGGTCTACTAATGCCGGTCCACAACAAACTTGTTACCAAAAGTTCGCCGATCTGCGCGTGTGGTATTGCACTCTTTCGCCCGTTTTTCGTGTATCTAATCATTTTGGGTGTAAGCATTATTGCTGTTGCACAACTGTACAGATTGTTGCAGGTGCCGAATCCGTAAGAGTTGTAACGCCAAGTAAAAGTGTAACAAATAAGTCGGAATTTATACAGTATTTGTTTAAACTAAAAACCGACGGTAGCGATCAGTAAACTGCGAGTCCAGTTTGCAAGAACTTCCGTCCATCAGGCAAAAGGCTGAACTGTACGCAGTTCATTGGATGTTTCAGTACAACAGAAATATTCTTTTTTATGGTCATTTCAGCAAGACAGCAGTGAAAGAATTCGGAACGGCTGTGATAATTCACGGAATAGTATGTATCTCATGTTAACTCCCATAAAAGAGTTCACTAAAACTTAGTTCAATAAATCGCTGACAAACGAGCATATACGCAACCCCCGCGATAACCCAATCTGTTAATTTGCAGCCCATGAAGCAGACAGCGGTCCAGTTGCAAACAGGGCACCGTATGTTTGAGTGGTAACAAAGTTTAGCTACAAATATGGATGTGTAGAAGCGGGTGAAAAGCATGTGCGCAAGACGTTCCTGATCACCCAAAACAGCGGACCGAGGGAATCGTTTTTAGATGTCGTGAATACAAGTCATACAATTTGGAACTGAATATTGTTGTGGAGAGAGGAACCTGGGTACACTCGACGACAAAAGGGGCGGTTGGAGTATGAAACGTTTGTATCCATAATAAAAATTATGACCTGAGCCGAAGAGAGCTAAACAGAGCAACTTTCCACAAGCATTGTGACTTAACGGCTGCTTCAATGCTGCGCACTTTGTGTCATTGTAAGCTGAGTGACTTACTCTTCGTGTTCGATCGATTTAATGGTTTCAGTATGCTCTGTGAGTGATAGCAAATTGTTTTCGTCCTCTCAACAACTTCCCTTCACTAACGTTAGGATTGTATGTCAATTAAGCGTGCGTTAACGACTGACAAGGCTGTTTTCAAACCATATTATCAGTTATATCTCGCTTTTGTGACCAAATTTGTCTAGTTCGAAGAATATATCGATGGACAGATTAAATCAATGAACCACATTTTTGGTAAGTAACCGAGAGGTTTCGTTAATCTCATCCGAAGTGCTCGTGATTATCACAAGTCTCTTCCCATTGTGCACAGAAAGAAAGCCGCCGATGTTTTATTGCACATTCCGTGTTGGAACTGTATTTGATCAGATGCACATCGTAGAACTGACATTCCAAAGGATGTCTAGGTCAGGTTTCGAATATCCGTCTGCTCAATTAACACAGTGCAGTTTTAACAATCTTTCCCATTTTTACACAGCAGTGGCTTTAAGCGTGTTACGTTAGTGAACCTATCTATCTAAATAAACGAAAAGCAACGTTCACTACGTTTTCTTTCGGGGGTGACGGTATCTGCTGGATTCCGTGATTTCAGCACATTTTTCCGGTCTAAAGCGTTTCTTACGCCTCGAGACTTGTTAGACTTTCTAACGTCACGGTGGGAAATTGACTCGCCCTGCTTCATTCCTTCCTTACGTGTCTCATATATAAACTTTCTTGAGGATTCTGTTTTACACTGACGGAACACTTATGTGAGTGTATTTGTGAAATTGCGTTAAGCAAGTGACTTTAAGTCGTTCGGATGAAGTCAAGCGCCACCGCACAAGGCACATCATACACGTCATGCTCTAGAGATAAACCATCCGCATGATAGCCGCTGATCGTTCTCGGTCACATGTGCAAGCAGAAACAAAAGTCCACTGCATAGTGCTTATTTATCACCACCAAAATGTTACACCCGAATGATGCTACTTATTGAACTGACACAAGTTTCGTGGTGCTCGCCAATCTTTCTTACATGAACAGAAGATAGTACAATGAATATTTAAAGGTCCGTTTGTCATTCAGATAGCTGAACTGTAAAATTTGTAAAAGGCCGCGAATTGGGCTTGCAACACAGCGCCTTCTTTTCAAAATAACTGGGTGTTTATCAACCTATTTTATCCCAGAAATAACAGCCAGCGTCTAAATCGATATATGAGCAACCTCTGACTTGATCTGATTATGCTACAAAACTCCAGTCAAGTACACCGTCTGAATCAGAATTCACTTGATTGCAAAAACTTGGCTTGAAAGTGCATACTGTCTCGCTTGCCAAGTTTCCTATCGTTCTTGTTCCTCAAAGTTATACGTTACAGAGAAGCATCAGTCATTAAAGTCGACTTGACTTGGCTTAAACTGCGGAATAATTTGAAAAACAGTGTAGTCAGTCGAATTAGGCATCGCAACCATAGTGTGCAGCCTATTAAGAATCACGTAAACCTACAGATTGTTTGATCAGCATTTTCCCATGCACAATTCCGCATTCACGCAGACTAGCTTCAAAAACTGCGACATTAACGTTGACGGCAAGGACATGAAACCGAATGGCTTTCGTGTGCCAAATGGATTGTCTAACAGCGCCCTACCCTTCAGTTTCTCACTGTCTCTCAACGTTTCCAACATAACCAGCTTGCTCTGTATGTGTGTATGTGGGACCAACGTGAAAATGATGGAACTGCGGGATCGACCAAACCGGTCATCGTGCCGGGATTCCTCACCGATCGATTCGCTTGACGTACGCGTTGGCATAAACACGTATCTCTTGTCGTCTGTTACACGTGTGTGTGTGTCGTTGGCGCAGACTTGTTTGGTCACGCTTGACTCGACTGATCGATTACATCACTTTCTAGACTGTGTCGAAAGTTAGTCATCAACCAAGTAGTAGTCTGAACCTATCCCCTTTTAACCCACCTGCTGTGATTGTCAGAGAATGTAAGCAATTGGAGTACCGTAAAATCTCGCCTGACTGACAGAATTGGGAAATCCCGTTCTGCAAACATCTTACTGATAGTATGTAAATAAGCCCAGCCCACAACCAGAATGCAATTCTTATAAATGGCGTTGACAAGTGCAAAAATACTTCCTGAATCATGTCTGCACAAACGGACTTTGTGTATTCGGATCGTTCAACTGGCAAAGAGAACTAGGTCAGTTTTGCCGGGGTTACTTATCCCTAGCAAACAAGACAGTAATAGGAACTGTTCACATCTCAGGTTAAGTCTCATCTTGTAATTTCAAATTTCTTGCATGGCACATTCTCACTTCTGCGTGAAGCAGCTCGCAATCACTGTCGCTTACACGATATTCAGCAGCACTCACCAGTTCATTGCGAATGTTGAACTCTTTCGTGTGCAAATGGCAACCATACAAACACAAGGACATTTAAGACGGTAGCCCTTTAGAAGCTGTTCTACTAGGCTGATTCAGAAACATCGACTGACAGGTTAACCATACATACTAGATCTCATGGTGTCTCACTTTTGTTTTGAAGCGAGGTTCAACCCAGCTGGAAAACTTTTGACTTCAGCATGTTTCTTCGTTCACTGAGCCGGTAGTGTTCTGATGATATCTACTGCATTGAGATCAATCCCATACGTCGCTCATTCCAAAGTATGATTTCCACAGCTGCTTAGGCGTTTAACCTGTGTGCGGTGTCCTTACAACCATTTCGTCTTGTTGAAAGGCGATCATCTGATACATTTTTGTCGTAATATGTCACAGGTAACATCTCCGATGTGTTGAGCAATCTACTTTATAGCGAATTTTATTATACTTATAAAATTAACTGTCAGCAACCGATGATTAGCATTATCTCTCACTAAATCTGTGGCCATGATGGACCACGACTTTCCCCCAGTTTCAAACATTGAAAATATTTTCACAGTGGATGTGCAGGTAACTGTTGAATTAAGGTCTGCCACCTGTAGTAAAGACTCTTTTGTTATACCTATCAATTTCAGTCTTGGAAAGTTTAACACGGTCTGCAAATTGAGTTCAGTGTGGTTTTCCTAACTTAGCAGCCTATAATGGCGATGGTGCCCAAGGCGTTGTTTTACCATAAACGTGCTGAATGAGGAGGTAACCACAAAGGTGCATCCTACATCAACTAATTGCAGCTACCTGTCTCAATTAAGTGTGATTCCAAATTTGGCAGTATCCCTAAGACACACAGTATTGCCGTTAGTCATACGTCTTCTGTGCAATTACGAATGATGTGTTCTTATCTCAGTCGTTCTCCGTCATCGAAAAGATAAGATGTGTTTGTACGGCCTCAGTTTGTGTACATCGGTTCTATCGTTTCTTCCTGAGGAGCTGTGAAGGCGATACAGCACACTGTTCATCTCACTACATCCGTGTGCACGACCCGAAGTGACTAAGCAGAGGACTGACGAAAGCTGACACGTGTGTAGTCCCGTCACATGCACTTATCAGTAGTTGAGAGGTTAGCGGATGTAATGTAAACACCAATCACACTTGGCCACAGCTTTTGCTCTCTGGTAAGCTTTTCGGCCAGCTTCCTTTATATTCAGCTTGGGCAAACCACTTCCCAAACAATTTCGCCACACCATTTTAGCCGACCGGTTGATTTTCGAGCTTGACCCTAACTGGATCAAAGGCTGTCCCCCAACTATTCCTGGAACAGTCGGTATCTATCTGTTTGCTCCATCTTTATGAGTACAAAATATTTGTGGCGACAGTGAGGGTATCCCGACTGTCTTTTTACAGCCAAGGCGCATACGGTTCCTCATCTTTAATGTGTAACCTTGCCTCAACAATCGTGTTACACAGCCCTATTTACATTTTGACCAAATGTGATTGTGTAGCTATCACATTTCGCTCTGATCAACCCCATTAGCTAAGTCGTATCTTTCAGACTTCTAACCAGCTTCCTTCGCATGTCAGCCGCATTAACCTATAGAACCGTGCTCTGACTGATCTGATAATGGATAAGTGTAAACAGGCGTGTCTGTTACCCTGTTTTCTCAGTGAAACAACATTTTCGAAGTTCCCCTTACTGTAACAAAACGAAAACTTTGAAAGTAGAAAATATAGCAACAGAGACAGTTGCTCTTTACGTGAAATTATGATTACTAGTAAGCCTCAGCTTATTCTAAATGTCTGCCTGATCACTAACGAAGAAAAGTTGAAGCTGTGCATTTGTGACTTTTATTTCGTATTGTAAAATCAAATTATCCGTTTGGTTTATAAAGTGTCACAGATTTGAATCTCTCAGTCATTCTATCGTGCAGCTTGTCTATTTGTGGTTCACTCAAACGATGAACAGAACCATTCTCGACATTCCGGTATTGTTGAAAATCTATCAAAATAATCTGTTCGAATTCGTTGTTCGGCTTACCTCACTTTGTTGAAATTGGACCCTACCGAAGTTTCATTCGAATATGAAAAACTATTCAAGTGTTTTCACTGATTATGGGTAAAGAATGCGGCTTTCAGTTATCGGTTAGCTTGATTTACCAAAACACCACAACAAGACATCTCGTTTGGTACATTTGTGCAGTTTGCAAAAAAAGAACTACCGATCTACTGAGGGAGTTATGCAAATTTCGCTCAACATCTGTCGATCCCTACATGTCACTCTTGAAATCGCAGTAACCGGGTCTAATTTTTACCGCAAGCCTGTCAATAAATAATATTAAGTGGAAACGAGGTTTAGTCCTCTAGAACTTGGCGTATAAAAGCGAACAAAGTAAAACTCTTGGTGATGCATCAAAACCTGGATTGGAGCATTTCCAAAAGAAATCACAGTGTTGTATATGAATATATATATATATTATATTATATATATATATATCATTCATCTTGAATACACGAGGTGAAGTTAGACTGATAACGATTTTCAATAAACAGAGCAAGTTGTGAACGATGTTAGAAGAACGTATAGCGAACAAGCCTGTTTTCGGTGACTCATCATCAGGCTAAATACAACACATTTATATGGGTTAATCATATGAGAAAATGTACGGTAATGAAAGATGTGTGCACAGATTTCAAAATTTGCCTCGAGGTTTTACATAACTACAACAAGCAGCCGAAATTGCATCACAGTAATCAAAATGGCCTCTTTAGATTTACAATGTCTGCCTCGTTATAACTTGTTCACCTGTGTAGAAAATTTTTATAAAATTGGTTTTCAGTAAACGGATCAGAGTTAGCTGAATAAACTATTACACTGCATTGGTAGTTGTTCTTACTAGCCATGAACAGACTATTGCTAAATACTCTATAACCTTGATGGAGTTCAAGGTCACTTGCAGCTTTCATAAAATCTCTTCAATAAGTAGGTTTACCGATCACAAATATCTGTATCAGTTGAACACCACTCACAGTCAGTCGCAACATTTGCATTTCCACTCATGTTACAGCCAGGTAGTTTTTTTATAGAGAAACTTTATACCTGAGTTTCGTTCTTGTTAGAGCATATTCTTACCAAGACCGGTTCCTGAACTCTGGTCACGCTGTCACGCGGAAGTTGCTGTTTATCTCATGTTGGACACGACAAAAATAACATATGGAAAACCTACGGCTGAAGTTTATGTCCCACACCTGGCAAGGATATGCCCTGTTGACTAGTTCTAACAAACGCAAAATTTGTGTCTAGTTCTTCTTTTCGAAAGAAGTTGACTGAAAAATTTGTGTGAAAAATCTGCAATCAGTTCTGAGTGACTTTCCATTTATGTAAATCAGACTTCCTTACAACCTATCACAATTGCTGACGTCTTACGAGCAAAAATTATACTGGCAAATGAGTGTTTAGTTCCACGATTTGGCGGAATAGGGAAACGCGGGGAACTAACTTTAAAGAGTAAATAAGAAACTAAATTTCTCCATGTGAACAGATCTAAGAAGGGATATGGAGAGTTTTGAATCAACATCGTGACATTAGGTGCATTATAGTTAAAACACGAATGAATTTCTCTAATGTATGCTACAAAAATTCAGTCAGTTTAAACCATGGGATCCTCGAAAAACAGGATTAAATTGTGTTTATGTTATAGTGTAGTTGGATGCAGTTCACTTGAATTAGAAGTTTAGTGATGAAAAACAATCGCACTGTATAACTTACACGGCTCATATTCAGTAGTGAGGCAAGAGCATGGATTTTGACATTGAGGTAATAGCAGGAACAATAACGGGAGAAATGTAGGAGTGAAGCTGAGTCTGAAGTGGTTCTCGGTACATACATACAAGATCTGGGCGTTGCTAACTATAACAATCGAGACGTAATAAAACATATGCTGCATGAAAATGAGTGAATTTTTTGTTGTCATGTTGAAACACATAAATCACGTATTGAATTTCCGATAAAACGACCCTCACGCCATGCGCGTTCTTTGCTCACCACAGCAGTTTGTACTGACTCCCGCCGCAAAGGATCCGAATGGGGGTTTTAGTGATTCTTGCTGCTTGCCGTCAAACCAACATTCCGTAGCCGGTTTTGTCTCTGTAGGAACTTGTCAGAATCGTTTTTCTAGTTTGTGCAAAAAATCATCCAGCAATGCAAAAGTTTGGCAGCACGAAAAACGAAAAACCGTCAAACTGCTTTGGAAATGAAGTATCACTCGCCTAAACGTTGTCAGTCGATTTCCTTTGAGTATGACCTTCAGCGGTGATTAACTTTGATTGGTTTCACTTAAGGGGGACCACAATGATCGGTACGTTTACACTGACCAGAAAATTAAATGGATCTAAAAAGAATCCGTTACGTTCCACGGTTATACGTAACCTATCAGAGCAGCTGTAAATCTTTGAGCAGAGCAGCGTAGGTTGAAATACTGAGAGTTGGCTCAGATCAAATTGTAACAGAAATATGCGATTTATAACCAAGTGAGCCCTGGACACAAAACATAACTGGTAACTGCTAACAGGGAATTATGCAATGGCCTGTATAATTAAGTGGGGCGGCAGAAAATAAAAAAAACGGAGTTCAAAAAATTGTTTTGTAATGTCAATTCAGAATACATCACGTGCAGCAAACCAGGAAAATGCTTGGCTAGTACTTAGTATAATCCATACGAAGGAATATATTTAAGGAACCCACGAAACGATCGTTTGGTCAATAGGATATTGGCGTGAGAGCAACTGAAACTGGTATGTTGGCCATCTTTCACGACAATGTCTCAAATTTTTTCCAGTTTATCCTCCATCTCTTGGCTTTGTAACACGACTTCGTTGCCAACTTTGTCTTTAAAAAGTAACGCCATCATCTCCACCTTACTCAGAACACTAAGCAGAACAGTGATAGCCAAACACGTTTTTCAATCTAATTCAAAATAAATCTAAGTATATGTCTAAAGGGTAGTTTATCAGATCAGCCTGATGCTAACAAAATAATGCGACTAACAGAAAAGTTTCCGTTACTTTTCCCTGTAAACGACCATTTTCTTTTCATGTCTTCAGTTGTGTTCATACAAGTTGAGGTAATTTCTAGGACATTTCTATTAGAAAGCAGCCACTCCTCACTGATCATGACCCCATCTATTGTCATGTAAGTGACAGTCCTCGATTTCCAGTAGTCACTGCTTTCCTTGTATAATTTAAAATAAACAATGACAGGTACTACTACAAGAAGCTAGCGAAACATATATGATTTTTACTCCTGTAACAGGTCGATAGCTGGCACGTTATTCCCACATCGTACTAGAAATAGTTTACTTACTTCAGTCTCTGATTCTGTTCACTGCATTACAAACACTCCGCCTCAAATTTTTTTCTTGAACCATGAAATCCAGTCGTCATCTGAATAGAATAGTCAGAAAACAAACTACAATATACATTGTCATCGTAAGCTGTGGCTTTTGGCTAATTTTCCATGGAGTTTTCTTAATATAAACGAAACCTCACACAAAAATGATGGCAGCTGTCGCAGTTCGATAAATTCTGTAGTCAGCCTCATTCGCCCTTGTTGGGGCTAGTCCACAGTACATTTCTTTGTCACGATCGGGAGTTGAACTCTCGGTCATGCTTTAACCAAGCATCAGTGTTGACCACTGTGCCACTGACGTCAGACCAGGCATGACCGAATTAACATACGTAAACTGTGATTCACAGTCGCTTAGGTGTACTGTTCGGATTGCCCGACAGCTTCCAAAGGAGACATAGTAAATTGTCTCTTAATTGGAAACGCTGATTTCACGACTGGGACTTTCTTTAAGTTGAAATTACGGGAATAAATAAACCTGTTTAGCAATATTTTCATTCCTAGTGATTGGTAGAGGAATATGGTTAGTATGATTTGAACTGCAGGGAAAAGCTGTACTGCTGAGTTCTAACACGAGCGAAGCTCGTGTATACCGTTTCTTTTTGAAAGGGACTTGTTGAAAGACCTACAAAAGTGAAAAATTGCGGCCAACTGTGTGATGTTCACTTTAAATTAACCAAACTTCCAGACGAATCACCAGTAATATTCCCGTTATTGGCAAGTTAGGAACAATCGTTTTTCGCAATCCTTGCCACAGAGCTGAAAGAAACATTCTGTTTGAATGGTCTTCATCGAAAACGATTAGATACAAAACAGGATAAGTCGGCTACGGCAACACTATGAAATCACTGTGTGGCATTATTTTGCAGAGAAAAAATACGATGTGCTTCGGTGATTTCCCACCGAGGCTTCGTTTTAGCAAGTGAGTGTAGTTCTGATGAGAAACCGCAGGCTTTGCAGCTCAGACTCCTCCATGCTGGCTAGACAGCAGATGATAATTTGGCTGTCAAGCTGCAAACCTTGCCGCCTTCTGTGTTTATCAAGGTAATGAGCATTGCAGGTTTCCTACCAGGTTGAGGTCGAAACTGCGTGGAGATCAGATGAAGACCATATCCCTTCGAAGAAATGAATACGTTTTCGGCGTATAGGAAATAATACCTTCGGTATCGTTTTATAAGAAAATTATAGGCTGTTGTCGACAAGATCAAAGGATGGGTAATTGGAAGAAATCTGGGACCTGCACACAACATTCGATGAGTTAGTTGTTGTCGACTGTGGTCAGTAAACTCACTATGAAGATTGAAACGCTAGCTGTGTGATGAGTGTAATTCTATTAGTAGTGAATCTGTTAGGTCAAACCACCTGCCCTCGACGGTCTTGACTTTCGTGTATTCGTCTTAGTAGCTTTCAAGATTCACCTTTCCTTAATACCACAACAAAACGAAATTCCAAAACTAAGTTCAAAAAACGTGGATTTTAATGTGTTTGCAGTACAAGTTGTATCGACCTCTGATTAATCGATATGGGTTCACTAGTGTGCTTTTAATTCAGGCATGTAGGTCTGCTTATATTACATCATCCATTCTTTGTGAAAAAAAATACTTTAAATGTAACGCCGAGCATTCGGACAACCCTTGTCCTCCCACAATACAATCGTTATGTGCGCTAATTTTCCGGCTCTTTTGAAACTGTGCGCAGTACAGTTCACTTCATTTGCACGATATCTTTCAGCCTCCTCAAGCGGAATACTCTCTTATCTCCAGAGTGCTGTTACCATCATTTGTTTGAAAGTCGAAATCTTCCATCTTCCGGAGTCGATTAGCTCCCCTCCTGGTGGTATATCATTAAAAGGACAAATGCACAATGAAAGCCAGTCCCGTGGGGCTTGGTTATATGCCAGGGTTTACACCTCGACCACAAGCAAGTTCACACGCCAGACATCCAAGCGATTACCCAGAATCGCGACAGCTTTTCAGCCAAAAGGCGTTATAGCAACCTGGGTTCGCATCTCTCTTATTTTCCTGTAGAATTGTTTTCTTTAGGACCCTCGAAGTAAATGTCAGAAGAACGCTTTCTAAAAAGCCCGAATAAATTCCGTTTCATGTTTACTTGACAACAAGAAAGATCCTTCCAAAAGACGCAATAGCCGTATGGTTTTTTCAGCCGTGTGAGTCACATGCAAGCGATGTCCCTAATCTAACGAATAGACTGTGCAACAGATGTTCGTTATTCGTTAAAGGAAGCCTTTTAGACAGTGCCGTAAACTATGGCGATTTGGTGAGTACGAACTTTGGTCATAGCTTAGTGACCTCCGACTGAGATAACCCACATAAGTTGGCACCCAACTGAACTGCGCCCACCACGGCTGTTGTAGCGCTGACACGTTTAATATTAACCATAGATGTGGATAAGTACTGGAGAGTTTTTTTGGTTGAACCCGACTAATATTCGCTCTGTTCGTCTTTCTTCAACCATCTTCTGAAATGAAACGTTAAACTCTGCAGTTGGAGCAAATCTAGTAGTATATCACTACTACGGTTTTTTCTGTCAAAGATTTTTAACATAACAGACCATCCTAATGCGAATTCTGAAACCAGATGTGAATGGTATTCAGCTTTTACTTAACTTAGCTGCTCCGTCAAAAGCAACATAGAAAGAACTAGTGATTTACTACATATCGATACTATAAAAACCGTTGGGATATTGAGGTCTAGATGGCCGTCGTACTGTTTATATACACACGGCGCTGTGTTGCGTGGAATATTGAAAAGGCAAGGTAGGGATTAAAAATACCCGCAAGCAGGCTTTCTTCAGAAACAGTAGGAATCTTAGAAATCTGACGCTGAAAACTGACATACAGAAGTAGCGCCATAACTGGGACAAGAGAATGCAACAGTGAATCTGTTAGGTGATCCATTTTTTCACCCAAAATCCGATTTTTGTCAAGCGTACCACCATATAGAGGACGAATCAGCTTATCTTTTCGAGGGTTTGCAATTGTATCAGGCACTCTTTTATGGGTAGCTATTAGTTACCGTTGACAGTAAAAGCTGTGAAGCATTTAAATGTTTTTCAGCTGGCACTGCTGTTCTCAGGGAATAAACAGCATTAGGAGCGTGCGTGTTGAGTTCTCTATCGATCGCGCAGTGAAGACTAGTTTAAGCAGTGTACTCCTCCGGAATGTAACTGTCGGTGCGGTCAAGAAGATTCAGTTAGAGGCTTCAGAGAGTAACCTGTCGGACGGTGGTTTAGTCTAAATATAGAAGTTTGTCAGAATGGACGAAACGGTTGTTGAGCACAACCAAATTGCACTTAGCAATCCGCACTATATCTTGAAGTATCAGAGCCTATGGAACTCTTTCTACAAAGAGAATAAACGGAACGCTTCTACACGCTTTGAAGACTTAGAAACAACCTTCCCAACCAGCTGAGTAGATGAGTATGCTTGACTAGATCCTTCAATATGTGAGCACACAAGTGAAACAGACATCAACAGAAAGGTCGTTAAGTGATCAACCGTAAACATCCAGGATGATATCTTGAATATTACGTTGACTCTCTTCTTCTCTAAACACCAATCAGGAGAGAAGGTGAAATTCTTTGGCACAATCTGCTTTAGGTATAACACACATGCAATAGGGTATGGGCTCCTAAAAATGTTCGTTTTTTAACACGTCACAAGCGTGCTCTACTTTTTGCTTAGAGGGCGTAGGAGACAGTACACGTCAGCTTATTTACTCGCTTTTATGACTACCAATCACCAGCATACAATTTCTCCTCTTGCTGACACACAGTAGCACTAGAAACTTTTGATCCTGTGGTGTTTCAAAAGGGAATAATGGAAACGACAGCTGTTATGGACAGAAACCTGGGATTATTTAAACTGTACACTACCAAGCAGATAGTATACTAACTAAACTTGAACGTGGGAACTAATTTCTACGCCATTAAAGTAAAGGAATATTTACATGATTTGGTAACGCAAAAGTATGTTATAATGTAACCGATTATTCAAGTGAAGCTTATTATCAAGAATTAGGATCAGTGAGTATTAAGTCAGAATAGAAGTGACAACAGCAACTGGTTTCAACCTCAGTAGTTAACGCATTTGCCGACATACTCTTCTTCTTGGGATTAATCACACTTTGCCTCTATGAGCTGAAATGCTATGAATTTGCGATTACGCCAGATGTCCAACACTAAAATGACACATGTCTTTACAGTTCACCATTAACAAGTAATGTAATGACCGATACGACAAAAGCCATAAGTTTCCTCTGTTACTTGAAAGCATTTCTAAAACAGGTCATCAAATGAACAGATGGTTGAGTGTTTGCCCCGATTATTGCACGGCTGTCACATACAGCCATACTGCATACAAATTTATCCAGTCTGACTGGATCGATACGTATGGTGAGACGTTTAGCTTAAAAGATGGCGCATTCACATATAAATATTCTATCAGGATGCCTATTGTTATTTGTGCAATACCATCGGTAAACGTTGTTATGATTCCCAGTCAAGATAATGGTACAGACCGGATGTTCGAATGACCGCTACTGTCAAGCCATACGTTGACCATATGGCAAGGTAATATAAGGTCGCACACTTCACAACAAACAATCGGTCAACATTCAGCCTACCAATGTTTTCGTATCGAGACAAAAATCTACCTTGTTCTATTAAATTGGACTGCTTCTGGATTAGGTTCTTGACAAAATCACCCTTCTCATGGTGTTCTTACCAAACGTATACATTGGCAGAGTATTGAAAACAAACTGACTAACGTTCTTTGTGCAATCGGACAAACCCCGCAACAGTACAGAAAACTTACAAACAATAAAGTGACGTAAACTCCATCTTTCAACAAAGGAGAGGATGAGCGTTCTAATACTCAAGGGTCAACGAATGATTCAACATTCCTTTCCTAGTCCATAGCTAAACACTAACCAACCAGTGTGCCTACTGTCGCTGGTTTGAATCCAGTCGAAATTCGACGTGCCTACTAAGGGATTTCTTTGAAATTAACAAATTTGCCACACTGTTTACTGTTCACATACTGATTAAAACTAAAGATTTTTGATTGCTACGAAGTAAATATCACCCACCTCTGATCTCAGCTTTCTGTTACAGGTCGACATTTAGGCTAATCCGCTGTATTAGTCCAAAACTCAGAGTAACGAAATGGTTTGTTTTATTCATTAAGTCAACTGATATGCCAATCACTTTGGATCATGTCACCTTAAGTCTCCCTTTTTAATGATATTCAACATGTGACCACCACATTTTGTTCAGTTTTAACCACTTTACGCCCTTCCGACTGCGAAGAAGACTTCTTACTTTGTCCACGCCGAATTCAACTTTCACTTCGATGCACACAACCTGGTCGCTTAGTGTGTCGTAACATTACACTCAGTGTATCCCTCATCATCCAGGTCTGGACAGACCAACCAACCTTGAAATACTAGACATCATATTGACATATTCAAGTGTTCATACCGTATCCGGAAGAATCCGTATCTCGCGATCAACGTGCGCGCTTTGGCCAGCTTAACCACAAAACAAACTGTATACCAGATGATTCTGTCTGCTTTTCATGCTAGCTTATCGATTAAAACTGTTCGTAGCTGGGCCATGCTTATTGGTAGACATTGTTGCATCTATCGACTGGAAGTGATTAGAAACGGTTAACAGCTATCCATGTAAGCTAAAATGTTTAGGTGAAAAGTTGAATTGCGACGAAGAAGCGTAGATAGTCATGTTTGTGGGGAATGTACCAACTAACCTGACGAGCCATAACAGGTGTGCATTTCTTTTGTGTATGTTCAGTTGTCTTCAGGTTGACAGGTAGAACCCTGTGGCTGAATTTATGGAAATGATCAGACGTTAGCATTGGTTGGAGCTGTCGAATTATCAGGGTACAGACCTTCTATGCTGTAATACTGTTTTGATAGGAATGGAACGATCAGGTGATTTGATTGCTCCAGGGATTACCGGGCAAACTGAGTACAAATCATTACATAAGGCTTGCTGTAAATCTGTTGATTCCCGAACTGAAGAAGTTCGCTTTCCATATTCGAATTTCCTAGTCCAGTCACTAGCCTAAAGTTTAGTTCCTATTGTACGATCTTCCACGAAGACGTTGAACAACGCGTAGCAATAAGCCAACGATCCCAAATGGTCAGAAAAAGATTGGTTCACACTGCCACAATGCTACTGAACAAATGATCAAAGTTAATAAGTAGACAACCCCAACAGTTTCGATCGACGGATCTTTTCCGGAAGATAATTACAATTTGATGTCAAACAGACTAAAGATGAACTATAATCACAAAGTATGATATTCACACCAAATAGAGTTATTTCGAGCAGTCTACAGGTTCAAAAACAGCGGAGATGAGCAGAGTTCCAAAACGGTGATGCACGCACCACCAGCGAAGTACAACAAGCGATAACTAGCTATTAGCACAACTGTCAATTGATGTGATAAAACAAAAACATCGAGATCCAGTTAGCAGCCAGAAACAGGGGCGGTAGAATATACAGGGGTAAACATTTTGGGAAAATAAAGTTGGATCGGATTTTCACATGAATGAACTTAGAAATTCGATACACCTATACCCAACTCACCTGTTTTTTGTTTTACTCAACTAATTTTGTTGTTAATCGTTCGCGGCGCTGGTAAGCACTCATGACCTGACCTCTGCACATGACGGTACATCGTTGTACATGATAGCTCCTTTCGGGCCCCGCTGACGTTGTTGAACTGGGTTGTCGACGTGAACAAATGAGGTCTGTTTATCCTAATGATTTACGCATTCCTTTTGTTGTACTGTAGAAATATTTGGGTCCAAGCTAGCTTTCAATTTAGAGGCTCGTTTTTAGGCTATGCATAACACAACGATAAGACCGTTACTATTAGTGTTTGGGTTGCTAGTGTAGTGAACAAGTTAATTATCAGAATTCATCTCATATCGCAGACAAGTCTTATAACTAGAACGTTTCCTTGAGGATAGGAGTGTTTGACTCATATTTCAAGATTGTATTTGATATTAACCAGTTCCTGTGCCTTACAAGCATTTCAGTGTTTTAACTAAAGCAGAACAAACTCAGACGCATTGAGATGAAATTGCATAACGTCGAATCTTAACGATATAAACCACCGGACTAAATGATGTACTTCAACGCGGAATATCTTAGGGGTCAATGTCAGCATGTTCGGACTGCACAAGTTGGTTGCTGATGCGCGTTCCATGAAGCTACGATAAATTTCAATACTTGCATGTAAGCACTCTTACCAAGTAGGCCAATGGTCATAGTGTTGTGGGGCATATAGCCGGCGTTCGATAAACATTTTCCGATCGTTGAATTAAACCCACAAGTCTGGCCGTAAACTTGTAAATTTGTATATTTTTATAGTGCAAAGATTCCCGGCGTAATCATGAAAAATACCGTTTATCGGACAAGCTTGATTTCACTTATACCTACTCAGGCTAAATAGGTCACATTTATATAAAAACGTTTACAGGGTAATCAGACGGAATGGGTGGTTAATGTGGTCGGCCAAATCAATGTCAAATTCCGACCAAGTATTCAGCTGAACAATGGGTTATGACAGGCCAATGGGTTGGGGGGTTGGCTAAGGCTGATCCAGGGTAAAACTTTTTGGGGAGCACAGGGGGGTTGTGCAGGCCAGTTCCAACCGCCTCAGCTGTAGATAGAATTCTGTGCCTCGTTGCCACCGACAAGAATGGTCTTGACCTGATAGAGTAGGTAAACTGCATCCATCGCATTGAAAGTGTTAAAACTTTACAAACAACGCTCAACATACCCTCATTGTTTATCCATAGAATGAAGCAGTTACAGTAGGACTTCCTTGATTCCTCTAGTAGACATTAAACTTCCTTTAGAAAATCAATGACAACGGATCTGTTGCGCTTCATTTAGCTGTTCGGTCAGTTTGTTTAGGCTCGACATGTTTGATCTTCACGAAGTACTCGAATTAAGTTCACTTTGTGAACGCCGTACTCTGTGCATTTTATTCACAGTGCTAAAATAGACAAATTAATGTAAAATGTACTGAATCAGTAAAACTCAAGACCTCATATAATTAAGTTGTGAAGTCGTTGACGACTTCAACACAAGATGTTGTGTAGAAGATATATTTTAAAAATTACTGTCAAATACGGAACTTGATCCATTTTATGCGCGTTTGTTGAAAACTAATTTTGGTTGTTCTACTACTAATCCATGGTTGAACTGATAAGCTGTGGATACAACCGGCGATCTGTTGATTATGTTATTATCTTGGCTGTCTTACATTTTACGGGGCAGTACTTGTTATTTATCTTGTTATAAATAGCCGTCCTTCATCCAACTCTGCAGAATCGCTATAATTAAGTTACATTACTGATAATCAGCTACTCGGACCGATTGTCAAAGTGCATACCAAGATGCCCGATGGTTAAGTATATCAGTATTATATTTCGATCAAACATTGGTTAATCAGATTACAATGACGTGATGTCTCACCTCTTTCGCCTCGCCATCACGATGTTTTATACATTATTCACTGTTGCATTCCCGCTGTTCTAATTAGAATACTCTGCTCTCTTGCTTACTTGCTCTCCTGATATCTACTTCAATCTTATCAGCTACTCTCTTTACTGTTCCTTTAGACTCATTAGTTTTTCTATATGTGATCAAATCTCCCTCTTCTCCCAAGTAATTTACTTGTGATTAACTTTTCCAGAAGGTGGTTGCTCGTCATTCTTGGCCACTGCGGTGTTTTACCTACTCACACATCAGTCGACTACCTAATCACATAGTCACAATAATGTGCACATATGGTTTTCCTGTTATCTACTTTAACGTACAGCAGACGGTACTAATTTCGAAATATGTTTACGTTCATTTCATAAAGCGTTTTTTAACTCCGTAATTTCCAAAAGTAATTTCCTGCTTTCCTCTTTCTCTCTTGCCTTCTCTTATACTTATGTGTGCATATTTCCATTTGATAAGACGGACGCATATGGTGGCAAATTCACCACAGATGATTACTATGGCTCCTGTTGATATGATTTATTCATAAACAGGTTTCGATTCTCCAAAACATTTCCTACGTTAAACGAGATGAAACATCAAACAGGAAATTTTATGATTGTAGAAGCACCAAGAAATGACACAGAGTGAAGATCCGTTGGAAATTAGCAAAATATGTTGATTACTTAGTGAACTGGTGATGCAGACAATGAAATCGCGAATGAACCTGAAAGTTTGGAACCGGTAGATAAAGAAAATGAGGCCAATATATCCATTGAAACTATCATGTTTTATAATGAATTCTGATGGGATCCATGGAATTGGTTGGGGAATATAATCATCGCAAAGAGTTGCTACTTGTTTGTAGCCATAAAATATGATGCAAGTTAACTAATATTCCAATGAAATGCGATCAATAAAAATGTGGTTCTTTAGCAAAGACACACAAAGATGAGATTTTGTTTGATAGCGAAAACGTCCATCCCCCAACTTCCGTGCATTTGTAACTCGGTCGACTAATACACAGTCACGTTTTGCAAATAACGACGTTATATTTATACGATTTTATAAATACTAATACTAAGTATAGTCTGTCGTGCTGAACAAATGTACATGAATCGACACAGACTAAAAACAGATAAGCAGAATCGTTAGTTATTTTGTCTGTAAATTTGTGCTCCCTAGAATGCACCCAGGAAACACGTAATTAGACGGTAGTACACAGTAAATTCCAATGCAATGAGAAATTTGTTTGACAGTGTATTAATCTCACGAGAGGAGAAGGGAACATAGCAGTATGGACAAAACGGAAGAACTCATCTTACACTAAATCGAAGGTAAGATCATAATACGAGGTGAGTATTGTTTGTTTAATGTACAGAGAAGCAGTCATTTCGTTGACTAATGGGAGGTAGATCCAAATGGATAAAAACGTAATAACGTTGTCCATGCAAATCATGATGGCACGTGGATATGTGAGAATAAGGGAGTCCATAACAATCTAAGGTGACATCTCTTAAAGATGCGAAAATAAACACAAGCTGTAACGCGGATGTGAACATTCTGAAAAGCGTCCAAGAAATGCATTAAAAAAAGTCGACCGAGGACACATTTGAAGGTATCATTTAAGCAATTAATGCTGAAGGCTTCACTTTGTAAATGTTTGAGTTACTTTCACTTTGGAGTTCAAACAAACATGAAACCGCATTGGAGAGGACTAACAACGATTGCGTTTGAGAAGTAACCAAGAAGGTGATAATTCGGGATCACTTTATATAGGTCTGCTCCCGAACCGGTTTTCTCCGCAACGGTTGCTGCAATAGCTTACCGTAGCATAAGTATCTAGTTGGTGTGTCATGATGATCATCCATGAGCACTGAACTGCAACAGAACCCAGATTCGTTGATGAGACTGATTTCATTGACGTAAAGGCATTTAGGACGAAGTCAAACAGTCGGCGCAGAGTTTGCGACATAGCCATTCTATCGGTGATTGCAGGTGGTCCAGAATAGTTGATGGATATGTATGGTATGACCGCGCCTGAGTGTTTCAGACAAATCGTGTGTCTGGCTTTGTTGGCCGAAACAGATTTCATCTCTATATTACATATATTCAACCGTTTGGAAATAACCCAACTGAAACAGAATAATACTCCACTTCGCCTTTTTAGCAACGTTGTTTAATACATTGTGCGTCTTTCCATCGGTGTCGACACGGCAACCGGCCTGGGTAACTGAACTCGGTGTTTAGAATATATTTGTTTATGAAAGAAATTGGTTGTTTAGAAATAATACATATTACAATCACAAACTATCTGGAGTACACGGTTCACGTGATATACGAAATAGCGCTATTACTAAATTTAGTTCACACCTAGCGGCAAAACTGTTGAACAGTAGCTTTTGGCTGTCGCCAGAAAATGACCTAGATGGTGAGTCGTTTTCCTGGCAACGGTGTTTCAATTCAGGAAACGCGACGCTCTTGTTTCCCATCGGTTTTGTCAGAATGGTAAACATTTAATAAGCAACATATATGAGACGTCTTCTACACTGTTACAAATATGCACATCCCACGAAGAACACCATAGCTACTTCAGTTTACAGAGTTTAAGTGTTCGATTCCAACACGTCCGTGCTACACTGTCAACCGCTTAAAACCTTGCGTGAACAGTTGGGTTACTTTCTTCAGAATCGCACAGTCTGTTTTTTTTTATCGCTATATGTTGACACAATTACTCACCATCAAACTCAACATTAGTTGCGACCCATTTATTTACTAGTTTGGCTAGCAACACGTTGCTGTCCTAACTGTCCTGGAACGGAGACGGACTGGACAGAGCAGGTTGACATCGCAGTGGCAATTCAACTGCCGCCGGTGAAAAATATACTGTCACTTCAGGCCAGATCAAACTGCACACACGAACTCAGATGCACAGTCTGATCAATTAAAGTGAAAGACTGGGAAAACGAGTATATTACTGAATGACCAAACGTACTCTGCAGTGGACTGAATGTTTATGCAATCAACATGAAACCGTCAAATGGTGCTGTCGATTCCGCAACACTTTTGTATGTACATCATGAAGTGAACGTTATCGATCCATTCGAAATCGTTCAGGGAACTGTAACAACCGGTTAATAATCTTGACAGGGTATCATCCTTTCAAAACATGTACACCACCTTCTACAAACAAGGTTTAGTTAACTTTGAGCGGACTGGTGAGTGCATACATTTGCCACACGTGTTCTATACTTGCTAAACTTTACTCCTTCAACAGTTGATGAGGAGCATGTTTTTATCGCTTGATATCTATCGTAGGGATTAGTAAATATGCAGCAAAACGCTATCAAATGCACCAAGTAATTTTATATTATTAAATACTACCTTCGACTTAGAGTGGAAAAGCGGTGTTTTAAAATTTTGTGATTTTTGGCGATCGTCTGTTAGTTCGATCCACATTGTTTGCCATCCACTTCTTCAATTGGGTGTACGTTTACGAACTTTCACACGTGTGTAAGAACAGGTTTATGTTGGGCAGATAGAAAAAAAGGTATTATTTATTTGAGCTGATTGTGAAGACTCAAAATGTTAACTGAATCGCATTATGGGACGTAAGGGACATCAACTATTTGTCTCGATTGTGTTTTTTGTGTATACTTCGTTGGAATAGCCAAAGTAACATTCTATCTGCCACTTCAAATGATTGGAGGTTGTGTGCTTTAGCTTGACTTTTTCATACTGCCCTAAGATATTGTGAGGAATCTGGGATGAGGTAGATTTATATTCCATTACCGAACAAATTTTATCCATTCAATTATTCATACAACCACAATAAACTGATCGTAAGCTGCAAAATGCATATTTGGCCCAAATTAAAAAGATCTGTAAATGCCAACATCCGTTTAACAAACTTACATATGACTTCGTCATTACCAGCCTCTCATCTTGTCATTTAGAAAAGGTGTGGCTGGATGATTGCTATAATTTTTGTGTACAATCAGTAAAACTCCCCGAGTGCGACGATTGTATTTACCTTGCACAACCTGCATACTGATAAATATCATGATAAAATAGAAGAGTTAATGAATACATTTTTCTAAGTGATTAATAAATTAGAATGATCTCATTTTAGTTGACATTTGTTGGTAGTCAATGTAGGCAGGTGCACAACAGAATTGCACTTTGCCCATCGACTTATTCATCTGGCAAAGGCAACATGTTTGGTTTGTCAATCAACTATGCCGTATATATTCAGCTGTAAACCATACAACAGATGTGAGGATTGGTGCACTTTCTGTTGAAACTTCACTAACAAAGATTTTAAATTTGTGATGCTGTCCTTCACATTCGGCAATCAGCAGATCGAAGATATTTACCGGATGCGAATCTGATCAACAAAAATCATAAATTACCACAAGAACACATCACAAAATTCGAAAAAATTGCTCTCATCAAAAAAAGAATCTATCAGTCAAATTGAAAGCAAATGGAAAGCTGCTTAACGGAGACGTGAAATAACAGCCAACAAATAGCAATCAATGGAAGTCAACCAATACTATCTGAGGCCCTTCAAAAGTTGATTTTCGATTGTCTACAATTCACGAAATTCAAACTATTAACGTTTTCTTAGCATTTTAGGCTATATCGTTAAGGTTTATGAATCAGTGTTTATACACTGTTGAAAGCAGTGCAAACATTACCACTAGTAAAGCCACCCGAAATGATTTGTAACGATCTAAGTCCGATCGTTGAGTTACGCGCAGGCTGTAAACGGACACCCAAAGTGAAACCAAGTTTTGGACTCAAATATTTCTATCGTACTATTGTAAAAATGTATCAATAATTACAATAGACGAATCTCGTTCAACAAAATCCATAGGTTCCGAACACAGCCAGTAAGGTCAGAGGTGAACGGTCACAAGAGTAAACCAAGTCAAAATTGGTTACACACACCACAGACGACCAATGACAAATTAGTTAAATAAAAAAACAAGTGCTTATGGTATGGGGATCAGATGTCAGACTGGTGAGAAAAATAGGGAATGCAAATAATGGGAACGAATTTTCTCCGTTCAGGGATCAACAAACGATCTCAGGCTTGGTCACAGAGTGCAGCTCAATAAATGATGGGTTAATATACCCTTACCTTTTCAGTTTGTTTCATGATTCTGCGATGAAACATACACTGTGGACTATCAGGTAAAGTATGACTGTTTTTAGATGAGACCCAACTGTGAAAAGTCAAGGCTTCGGGTGGATTCGAACCAGCGACAGAAACATCATGCCTCAACGCGGCAAGCGCTCTACCAGCTGAACTACAAAGCCACACCAGGAGCTCGGCGATTCCACATTTGGACTCGATTACCCACCCGTCCCACTGTCTCATATGGAATCCGCCGAATGATTCAGGGGATCGACTGCCCTGGCAGGATTTATCGAACAGTTCACGCTGGAATCCACTAGCGCCATTGCTGAGCATAGAGATTGTACTACTACTAAGTATGACTGTTTTATATATATACAGCCAAAAAATATCCCTGGATTACACAAATCTAAAAACAGTGATTAAAGAATAATCGATTGATCGCACAGATTGTGTTCAAATTTCAGTCGGTCTTGTACGGTCAGTTTATCATACGGACCAAAATCTTCCTACTGCATTCAGACGCAGTCTACTGTTCATACGAAATCCATTTTCAGTAAGACTAGAACATGTTGACGTTTCAGCAAACCTTTCTATCTAACGGTGTTGATGACTAAGCACAATCACTTCCGGCAAGCCCTTGACATATGGCGTGTGAAAGAACGATATAGTCAATGGTAGAAAACCAACTTTAAGATAGTGGCTAACAAATTAAAAAAAACCATGGCATTTTCAAACCTCCTGTGAAATTATTCGATTCGGAGTAAAATCAGCAAGGAAGATAAATGGTTTATGATAGAAGGTAACTTGGATCTCACCAGTTCCTATTATATTTTGAGTAAGCGTAGTAATGGTTTAGCATATCTGTGCGTTTGTCAACGGTGCCTACTCAGCGCGTGCTCCTTCAGACGGTCTGATATGGAAGAACAAGAATGAACTGGGTCATGAAGCTGTTCTCGTGGTACAGTAACAAGTTGAGTGGAATCGTTCGGACAGACAAATCGAAGTATCTTCTAAGTAATCACAATGAAAGACTGAAGTCACACTGTTGTTTTTATTATTTTAGCTTTATCACTTTCATAGAGAGGCTGAAAATTTTCATGTTTCCTGGAACGTGCTGTCTGTGAATGCATAGTTCTCCGTTCAACAGTGAATATCCCCGGGAAGCACTGTATCAACGGTCTGCCAAAGGAAACTGCCTTTGGCTATTGTCGCCTTTGAGCATGTTAAAACTGTACATAACATAATTTGGGCTTTATGGACGTCCCGAATTTCGATTGCGTGTAAGATTAACCAGTTCACACACATGTGATAGAGTGATTATGACAGTTAGATCTTATGTATAGAATAGTCTCGGTGATCAACCGTTTACATTCTTTATCAATGTACTATTTGGTATGTGGATTCAAGGGTGTATTTTACGTCTCATATGTTCTCCAGATCACATACTGTTTCATACTGAGTAGGTGGAAATACAAACATACTGTTATGAGGTAGAGAAAACTTCGCAGGTTTTAAAGATACATTCAGGTCTGCTGCATTGTAATTGTTTAACCCGATGTCTCAAACATTCAGCATTTGAACGGAAGCTTAATATTGACTTTTTGTACAGACGGTTTTGTATTTTTGCGCCCTAATGAGAAGTTACGTCACCATAATCTGCAATAATGTATAGTTTTTTGTCCAAATATTCTTTTGAATAATATCTATTGAACTATAAGATTAAAGCTGACGAAATAAATAGTGTCCCTATCCCGGAACACTCGGTAACTGATATCCCCACCCCACCCCCACACACACACAGTCAACCATTATAGGCACCGGCACTTGTTGATTCGGTAATTTTACAGCAATCGTAAAGAAACTAACTACCCAGATAAATAGGTACACAATTTCATACCTTTTTCCAGAACCACACAGATGACTTATAATCATAGATTTTCCCAGTTCGTGCGGTTGTTGGAGCTTTGAGACCACCGTGAAGAGTGCAGGAAAAATGTGGCTTACCCGTGCATACACTTCCAAAATTAGTCCTCAGGTCATTTGGTGCCCACTGCAAATATCTGTCATCCGTGTAGTGAACCATTCCTGTGTATCTTGTTTCAGTGAGTTTTTTCACTTAAAAAATGTCTAATTTATATCGAACCTTTACCACCGTTATGAGTTCTGTTTTACTGCAGAAGCTAACACAGCATATCTTTTCTACCATCTATACTTCCACAAAAACCTATAAGTTTCTTACGTGTTTTTCAGAAATTAGATTACTTCTGCGTTCTAATCGGGCACAATCTTCTCCACTGTATTAGGCTAGCAGAATAGGCACTTGTAGACAAACAACAAAGTCGATAATTATCGACGTTTGTTGGTTTCTCGTCGTGCTTGACAGGTAACTGGATTTAATTTGGTAAAGCACGTAAAGTAATCAGAGGTGTTTTTTACCATGTAACTAATAAGCCATCGTTTGCTTAGAATAAGTGAACTGTAGTCCGATTGCATACATCTGAGCTCGATTACATGTAAGCTCGGAATAAACAAATAAGCAGGTTTTTCAATACCACAATATACTATCATTTTACTTATATCTCGTTTTCCTCCCAAAATATGAACACATTAGCGTACGCAACCCGGATGACTGGGTTTAATCCTAAATATGTCAAAATTAACACACGCCGATCATTAGCTGCTGTGGATTTGAGAGAAATGTCTTATATAGACAATCTAACTACCACTTCTTAAATCCTTAGTCTCAAGTAATCTTACAGAATGAACTGGAGCCCTCTGGTTCAAGGAATTATTTCACCAGCACAATCTATGAATTGTTGTGGCCCCTAAATTTAGCACATTCTAGATAGGAAACATTCAAACCACTCATGAATAGCGTAGGATTGTATAGCTGTTAATCAGATACTGTTCACTACTGCTAACATGTTTCGCGCTCTGCTAGATTTTACGGCCTTCTCGTTCTATGAAAAAACTTGAACTCGAATAGCTCTAGCTGGAAACAACATTTGAGAGGACGATGGATCAGAGGCTGGACTCCGGACTGTTGGAATGTGAGGTAGGATTGTCGACCACTCCATCACAAACCGAACTGCGATATGTGACTGTATACTGAAATGAATGCCACTGAACTGAACTGTGTTGCTCTTGTTTGCGAGTAGCTTATACACAATTTATGATGACAGAAAACTTCATTTATCTACGCTTAATTTGGCTTGAGTTAGATTTCAACAGACGGTATTCAGCCCTTTGATGTGTTTAGTCTGATATGCCCATGGCCTTTAGATCGAAGAATGTTGCTGGATCGTAATCTTTGTGTGATTTTTCTATCCTAATTGGCAACTGTTTGACTAAGACCGACTAACCGAAAAGGTATCACCAATCACGATGGTGCGCACAAACACACACAGACGCCGTAGCTGAAAACGTATGTATATCCAAAAGCAACTTGGTGATCATTTTTGTATGTGGTTGTTCGATTCAGTGGACACCCTAAATTAGTTACTGTCCCAGAAGGTCTCCCAAGAAAGAAGTTTTTCCTGATTGTTTTCTGTGCCAGTGTAGATGTCACAAATGCCTAGATATAAAAAACGTGTTTTGTAAGTAGGTACGTTGCTGTAGGTTAATGTTATGAATCAGTCTCTTTGTGTTTCTAAACTGTCTGTGTAGGCAGTTCAGTTGTCATGATAGGTGATACAATAACAAGAAGTTGACAGTGTGTATGAACTTTAATCATTATCCTATCTGGTTCTTCGCTTATTTGCATTTCTAAATAATCCACTGATATGTGCGCGTATGCCCAGCGTGCAGAATAGTATCATGAAAAACAACGTACATCTTTTGACTGGTCCGCTCAGAATCATTGACCCAGGATTAGAGCATCCATGGATAAACATCACGAATGTTGATTGCGTCCTTTGCTCGTAAACAGCCAAAAGATGTTCCTTTACACTACTCTAAAGCCAGTTAGTAGTAAAACGCGGATCCCGAAGTTGCACACTGAGTGAGAAATGCAATAAATATGTAAAGCTTACTTCGTTTGAGTCAGAAGAGCAATGACGTTCGGAAAGTTCAACTGAAGCTCATCAGTCCGAAATGATCAATCAGTACAATGTGCCTATTTGCTCCAACTATATCCCTCTTCACCAGAACAACGAACATGAACTGTTTGTATGAAACCTGAAGAGAAGGATTTTCTGGATGTGACGAACTTAAATAACACTCAAGTTACCCTTAGCTACAGCCATCTGGCTAATAACTTACAATCGACATAAATACACACGAAAATCCACTTAAGAACATAAACACAAGTGACCATCTGAGCCAACGTTTTCAGATAGGTCAAGAACGACTGAAAGCAGTAACCTGAGTATTGGTTACATTTTACTATTTCAATGAATGGAAACCAAAAATACCCTCCGTCCATTCTACAAACACCTAAAATGCAGACCGATTAGTAACTGCTTCTCTTGATATTGTCACTTGGTACTGGGTATCACTGCACTCAGAATGATCCGAATATATTCATTACGATCTCTAACGTGGTTCGAACTAGCGACTGTATACTTCCGCAGTGGATGTAATCTCCTGTACTGATGAGAAATTCGGACTCAAGTTTGGATACAATTGCATCGTTTACCATATCGCAACCGAAGTTATTTAAGGGTTTAAGCACTCAGGTGTGACTGATCGTCCAAGGACTCAAGCCTAAGAAACAAGGAGGCTAGGAAGAGGATAGATAGTTGTGAGCATCAAGTGGATTCCTTTGTTCACTTAGTAAGTATGGACAAACTTAGATAGTTGTTGCATATACCAAAGATTCCGATAAATCTCTCGACATGTCGACCATATTTTGTAGCTACGGCCCTCCTGCATCACGGACCCGGTGGTTGAAGGCTTTAACTGAAGTGGTAACCAACAGGGCTCAGTTGCGTAAATGTCGTCTTTGGTTGCCTCTGTCTGTGAAGTATGTGAACCTTACACCGCGAGGAAGTAACGGTCGTAAGATGTCTGACAATGTTTTGTTTTCAGCTCACAGTTCTTTGTTAGCAAAACGCAGGCACCTTGGTTTCGAATGCTTCAGTTTAATTGTGATTGCTTTAGCAGTTAATTTTTTTCCTTCTCTTCTCATTTTCTTGCCTAAGGCTTTCTATTTTCCTCATGATTGTATGACGCTAAAACATCAACGCCAACTACCACTGTACTGCTGTCGTTTAGGATGATGTTGAGATGCAGTTTCGTAAGACGTTAAACATCAGCTCATAATTCGGTCCAGCTGTAGGATTTCGGATTCACAAAATCCTTCGTAGTTCAATAGGTTGAACATATGTAACAAAAATACTAGTGATTTCTGTCGCTGATGAAACCAATACTTTTTCCTAGATGGAACCTAGCAACAACTGCGAAATCACAGATTATAATTGAACCTTTTTGTTCTCAGCCCACCATTAATTAACTCTGAGTAATTTTACTGACAAAACAGTTAGTTCGGAGACAATAAAGTTCATGGAAGCTCATTCTGTCAGTATATGCTTTAAACAATGAGCACCAAATGTCATGTATGTCCTAACCATGAAATAAGGTTCACCCATGTCAGTTAGTATGTGGTTTAAACGTAGCCTTGAGTGTAATGCAGTGCCGAGCAGCTCCACAGTTAACACGTAGGTTGGATGACGTTTATTGCTTAATGTTATCATTCCTGTGGTCAACCGTATCATAATAGACTGATCGGTCTCTCGCACTGTTTCAGTCAAACGAGCGAATCGGTTTTGCTGAGTTGTAAGTTGTTTTTCAAACACGAGGAAAGCAGACCGAACCACTACATATTGACCGGTCAAGCGGTGGCTGTGATGCCTCTGAAAACCGAATAATGTTGTGAACTGATGTTTCAGCCTACACAGAGGAGTTTATTACCAGACAGCCAAGTGTGTGAGCTGCGATGTAGGCAGTACTCAATGTGTCATTTCAAACCAAAGTTAACTCATGGATCAGTGCATGCGAAAAAAATATGAAATTTCATTTACAGGACTCTGGAAAGGCTTACCGTTCATCTTTTCGCATGAAAAAATTCTTCTGTGAAAGGACGAAAACTCGACTACTTAAAATGCGCTCCTTCACAATAGCTTATTGTAACCGATCCCGGTTCCTCTCTCTCTCCCTCTACAGACTTATGTTTAACATAAATTAGAAGGAAAAATATGGCATGATAAGATCTGGCGATCTTGTTTTACGTTGGGTCGTTTCTCTTGAACCTGTCCGTAGTCAAAGGGGAGTGGTAGCCAGATAAACATTGAGAGGTTGTGGGTTTTTCTGACCGCGTATTCCAATCTGATCCACTGACCAACTCACATACTTTTGTGTAGCCTTTGATGTATATAACCCAACGTATATGATAATCTGGTACTTAAAGAATACCTGATCACCTATTTTGACCAATAAAGTCCTCTGCTTGGGATCATTGCACGTTGCTGCACTGATAGTGAGTTTCAACTAACGGAAGATTGCAGTTTATTTTTAATAGCAAGGTCTGGAAGTTATATGACCAAGCCACTAAAGACCGATACTACGGTGTGATAAGCTCTTGAAAAAACAGCATTTAAGCAATTATTCATGACGAGTAAGTTATTAACCTCTGATAAGCCTATGGGTGTAATCATTGTTGTTAAGAGTGGCACACATTTTGCACATCCCATTCTGATGTTTGCACGGTTAAACAGAGTTCCGATCATACTTATGTGGGATGAGTGAGAAGTTACGGAAGTGAAGATATTGTCCTGAGTACGTCGATTTGTTATATATTGTTTGCTTCGTCAAATGGTTCTTTGTCCTAGTAATCAGGATATAGAGTAAAACCGATCAGTTGTGTGAAACCGCATCATAAAAAGTGGGCTAGACACTGGATATAAAATCCAGTTATATTATCTTCTAGTGATGAACCTGCAGGAGCACATAATATTACTGTGGCACGGTGAAAACTCATCAGTTTGAGAATGCGAAGCACTTAAGTATACTCAGCGGGAGTTTCCGATGCACTTGTGTCTACCCTGAAAAGCAACAGCTTCGACTCTGTTTATTCGCATTTACGTGATTGTACTTAGTTTTAAATAAATGGAGTTGCTTATATTTGTTTTATGTTGAAGCCGTGTATGAAGTGAATAAGACGATGTGAACTTTATTGATAATTAGTCGAGAATTTTAAGTCAAACATCACTCGCATCTGACTGTGAGCTTTGTATTCAGATAGTCTTTCCAACCACTCTCTTATTACAGCACGTCATCAATGCATATCCTTGCAAGGCCGCGATTAAAACTATGGCGATGGCATAATGTGCCAACCGTGCTGACCACTGTGCCAAAGATCTCACACTAAGCATGGAAACTTTAAAAAGACTGTCGAAAACATTTTTTCATACACCATCAGTCCAACGAAGTTTGACGGCTTATTCACAGTACTAATGTCTGTCACAACAGAAAATACGCCAAGCTTTGTGAGGTGAGCAAGCAATTGACTAACATGCAATTGATACTCTTAGATTAGATCGTTAGCCTACATTTATCATTCTTTGAACGACTAGTAAATAGGTTCCTAAGCGAAAAATAAACAATTGTTATCGATTGCTTCGTTTTCGGAATTAACTTACATCCTTCCATTTGTTTTCCAGATTTTGTTGTTTTTCTTATTTACATTGAATAACGTTAAAAATGACAGTTCAGGCAACGGAACACAGACTATCCTAGGTGTTTACGTGTTGATCAACAGCTATCAGGAATGCGTTGCTCAGTTAGTGGGTGTTCCATTCAAACCATCCGTGGTAAACACAGAATGCGATGACAACCGCGTATGTGTTCGCACATTCAGCCCAGGGAAATAGTGCCAATAAGTGTTGGGCATAACTGTCTCCGGCGGCTGCAAAATCAAATGGTCTTAACCATCTGGGTTCACGCTAATGTGTAGTATGATAAATTGTAAGGCTGGCCGTGAACACTTACATTCTTTAACTGTGAAACTTGTTCTCGAATTTCTTATTGGTGTCTGTTATCCGCCTACCTAAAACTATTTAACCTCGTGAAACATATGTAAGAGAAATTATCGAAACTGTTCTATTCTCACCAGACAACTCATTCAGTAGTACTGGTTGTGAAGTTAGTTGGATTATAAGGCACGATCCGAACGCATCAAGTTTACTTTCGGATAACCCCTTCACATGATTCCTGTCATAAAAAACTCCTGCTCAAGTAGCTCAGTAAAACGCAATAATAATGTATGGATATCGGTCAACTCACTACTCTCGTTCTTTCACAAACATGGTCGAAATGCGTATGCACGTTTGACAGGAAGGAAGCGGATAAGACTACTTGCAGTGCATATTCAGCATGAATCTACTACGTTTGTGAAGTACAGTTCCTTACCTAAGAATGATTTCCATTTCGCACACATGCACAGGCATCCAAATGTTCGAGTTCCTCCAGCAGTCCCAAAACAGAACTTGGGATGGCTATACTGGAAGGTGTGTCACTTGGAAGCATTAAAGGGATGAACATTGCAGGACAGACGACAAAACCGAATACACGGATCTAAAATTCCACAACAAACCAAGGCTAAGTTATTTCGGAGATAAAAGGTCTTTCGGTAGGTACATGGAAAGACATCGTTCCGTGACCGTTATCATCGATAGAGTTTTGCAACAATCCTCAATTGTTTGTTGTTAAACGGACACGCAGAACTTCATTCCAGTTAATTTGAAAACGATGGATTATCAAACGCTGAGTTACTGATGATACTGACTGTCTGAAATTTGTCGCTGAATTCACACTCTACTCTCACTTCCAAGACTTTTGTTCTACACTACAATGTGCCTCTTGACCTGGGGATGCAAACATTTTAATATTCTACTCACATTTTTCTGTGTGTTCGTAACCACATTGTGATTTGACGCGTAAAGGGACTGGTGTGTGTATCCGATGGAATAGATATTAAGATGGTAGGGAAGGATGGGATTAACTGGGCGAATGTGAAGATGTCTACAACTGATGCTTTCAGGCATTTCTTAGCACATCTCTGATAATATTAGTTTCGAACTGCAATTGTACAAAAACCTTTTGTTTGTAAATAGTAGATGATTCTTTGAGAACTTGTGCCGGCTTGTTATTTTTATCTATGAAATTCATTGACTAACCATTCACCAACGAGGCTATTAATATTGTTTTTTGTACTTTTGAAAGACTTCCTGTGGAACAACGTTAGTGGGCCAATCACCCATTTGGATTGAACCCGCAAACTTGATAGTGTAATGAAGATAAGCTATCACATTATAGTACTCGTCAGTGGTCAGACGAAAGCACGTATTTGAGTAGTGGAGCAACCCAAGAAAAATACAAAAAGGAACACTAAAGTGCACTCCGGCAAGAACGGCTGTTTTCCATACATGAACTCGGCAGCCCTGCAGTTCCGAGATTCGTTATGTGCAAATCACTGTTTTTGTTTGAAGTGGTATTAAGGCACATGCTCCGTATGTTTGTTTTTTGATTAAACAGTCATTAAGTCATCCACTTTCTAGGATCAAAACACTAAACCTGTTTACGATAGGCTGACAAGTCGACTGATCCGACAGGCTTCTGTTAAAGGTGAACATCTTAATAAACTCCGCTGTATCATCCGTCTTTTACAAAGTTAAAATCTGAGATATTTCCCAGAGTTGTTCTTCATATCCAGAAACCGGAAAGTTTTATTCTTATAAGCTGTATGTGTACAACGCAACGACGCTACAGGTGTCTACCATGGATTTAGCACTGCCCTCAAGATGAGTGAATGGGTAATAGCTGATGTTAGGACTACCAAGGCTTTCACAGTCTCTACGGATATCATCAACCGATGTGTTAAGACGACTCTGAAGCGATCAATGTCACAACTCAGGCAGAACAGGAATATTTCAAAACTGAAAGGGAATATTTGACTATAGTTTGAATGCCGAGTAAACAGAGACCAAATTTATCGGATCAACGTTTTCATAGACAGATTGGCACAAACCGCGCGACTGGACTAGTGTGATGACACACAAGCGAGGAAAGTTGGGCACTGAATATACAAATGCATGGTTTCAAAATCAAACAAAGGCCACCAAAGAAAAATAAAGTGGCGCATTGGTTATCATGAACCAATCAATAGGATGACAGTCTCATATTTATTTGTGGGGTGAAAAGATTTGATTTTACGGCAACATCTGGAAACCTTAGTAAAATTGCCGTGCCAAATCCGAAAGAAAACATATCAGTTGGTATAGAATATAACCATCTCAAATAAAAGACTCGACAAAGAGCTATGAACAGCCCATTCAGGATGGAAGCACCTTCAAATAAGTTACGTCAGACCCTGAACAAGGAACATTACGCTGAATCCACACGAGTTCTAAATATCCATACAGCCTATAATTAATAGATGTTTTAACTATTACTTCTTCAATTGTATGACAGCAAAAGCAAACATTTCTAATAACAGGATAGATAGCTTCTGTTGTGCTCGATTGCAAATCTCAAAGTCAGTTGCATAATAAGTTTCTCAATCGATTCAGTTTCAAAATTCAACACGCAGCAGATCAAATGCGTCCGTGCAAAAAGTTCCTCCGTGTTTCCACTGTGCATCACGATTAACTTGTATGAGCTACTTGTCAACGAAAATCCGAACTGGACTGTAAAATCTTATTGACCCAGTTCCGCGTGAAATAACTACGAAACAAACAGCATCCATAAGAAAAAGTATCCCAATTTAGGCTTCTTATCACTTTAAGTTCAAAAGCAAAAATTGTCTTGAAGTAGAGAACATGAACAGTTAATTGCATCCAGACAACGTGAAGCTTCAGAAGAGCATGGTATATAAAATATACACACCGAGCAAAACTATAAACAGCAGTAAGCAAAATGTCATACAAAATAGATTAACTAAAGCGAAAAAACGAGTTAAGATATTGTTGTATAAAAGACAGCTTTGTTTGTGAGTAGTATATTGTGCATATTTGGGAATTAAAAGACAAGTATCAGTGCCAGGAAGACGATGGACTAGAACCGACTATTACAATAGTATGTACACATTACGAGAGACGTGCCACCAGGGCTAACGACAATGTATTGCTGCTCAATGTGTGTAAATACGGGCTAACTGTGCAAGTGAGTATACGTGTTCCTGGTCCTACGTTTTAGCATAGCCTGTACGGTTTTTCATACAGTAAACAGTTTCGCAGGCCAAACATCTCTTGCGGTCACAACAGTATTCAACACGACAAATTTCTCACACGTACGTCACGATTTTGTACTGCGTTCAAAAGTGTTTGCGATCATCAGGTGCCCAACCGCAGAGATGAACTGAGTCATCAAACACAAACTTCAGCTTGTGTTGCCTCCCGTCTCAACACCAAGTCACTGTTTGGGCGTCACGGTGCCGGTACAAGTCGACGTCGGATTAGAAGTGTCAGGTGCTTAAGTAACGCACAAAACAAAAATCCGGATCAACAAAACTGGTGCTATGAGATTGCATTAAATAATGATAGGCCTATAGTGATATCTCTTGGTATCCGTTGCCCACATGGTGGTTCCACCATAAGCAAGCAATTAAGTTCACGCAGCAACTGCTAATCAGTAGTAATTGATGTAATTCTTATATTTATGTGGGCCAGGTTTTTCCAATCACTTGGCAATATAGAAAGTAAGACTGCGAAATACACCTGAACTTTCACTACAGATCCACGTCTTTCGATCGCCACAGATAGTGCAGACTGATAAACGCCATTCTATTCTTTGAAATGTGATGGTTACTTGCTTCCCTCGTATGTCAAATCAAGTGAACGGTGGGCTTGACGTGTTTCGAGAGTTGGAGTTTCAGGTTTGTATGTGTTCATATCTCCATAAAACGACGGACACTTAACTAGATGGACTGAACTATTAAAAAAAAAAAGTAGTAGCAATAATAATGATAAACTAAACTCACTGCAAATTTAACAGACGGTCACGGTCGGTTTCGAAAGAAAAAACCATTGAGTCAGCCCCATGATCGAGTCAGGAAATAATAAACAGCGTAAGTGTAAAGGTCGAATTAAATAAACGGATGAGACCGCAGGAGCGCCGCAAAACATGTCTGTACCACGACCTGACTGAAGGGGTAGGAATATAGTCGTGGGTTCCAAACAACTGGGTTAACTTGTGTCTGATAAAATTTGTCAAAAAACTTTTCATACCATATCACAAATAACCAAATCAACAAATTACAATGCAATGTCGATCCGCCAAATGACATATTTCAACAACAAACCGAGGAAGGCAACCGATGAACAGCACATTCAGTAGAGGAGCAAACGAACAATAATAACTCGATTGGTCAAGCGAGATGGGATTGGGAGACAATCAAAGGCCTGATACATCGAAAGATATATTTCTGTCACTGGACGAAAACAACAGTGGTAATAAATGACTACACCATATTATTATTCGAAAAACAATAGTTAACCATGAACAAAATATAGTAGAAAGAAGTTGAGACGTCCATTATTTACGCGACGGAGTATGTAACCATTGGGAAAGTCCTCACACAAGTTAAACCTCATAAGCCAAAACAGCGTGTCTACTGATCCAAATGTGTTAAGAGGCGAGAAGTGGGATTCAGACCATTACACCATCTTCATATTTGACTAAAATGTGTGATTACGAAGCCCGGTGGATAAAGTACAGCGACTGAATCGTGCCCCGAAGAACGCCAGACAGATAGAAGTGTTCGTCACTTTTAACACGGAATTGTCTGGGATGAGCGCAGAAGCAGGCTTTTGCCAAGGTTGAACCGGTATCGCGCAGGTGAGAGGGAAAGTAGACCATATTCTACGCTTAAAGCTGAAAACGTTAACCTAGTGAAGCGTGTGCCACAGAGAAAAATGATGTCATCGGGAAAACCTATATAATGAAGTTTGTCACCTGTGATAGGTTCCACAACAGCGGAATATTCACCTTTATGGCATCATCCATAGCAAGCCAAAGAATAAGAGTAACACTAGGCAACCTTGCCGAAAACTTCCATCGAAAAAGAGTGGATATGATACAGTTTCATAGCAGCTAACCCGCACCCGAATCTGTCCGTAGAAAGTTTGAATGAGTTTATCAGACTCTCCAGGCATGCACTGTTCTAGAAGAAAACACTTGAGAACATCAACATCAACAGAATTGTACGACTCCAGAGCGGTGGCAACGATGTCGAAATTTCAGCGTTTGACGAAGTATGAAAAGATGGCTGGTACAGCCAAAACCAGGAGGAAAATTGGCGTTTCTACCCCTTTGTTTAATCACTAGAAGATAAAACGTTTAGGCAGGATTGAAGTGGTTAGAAACTTTGAATCAAAGAAGAGCAAACGTATTTCCCGGTGATCGGCAAAATATTTAAAAGACGGTTCTATCAAAAACCAATTGAAGAAGGTTTAACGCGCAGGGTTTCACAATTAATCGTTTTTACTACGCTCCATAAATCATAGAGCACCATGGTTTAAAGCGATGGTCTTTATATAGATTGGACATCACCTCAAGTTGATCGCGGCTGTCGCATTCCCATAGACTTTCTAGTCGGCCCCTTTCGAAAAGAATCACTAGACTCGAGTTTCGCTTTCATCAGGGCTCGTCAGTACTGCATATCCTTGCCATTGCCGGGACTTGAACCACGGACACACTGTTCATCAGGCAACCGTGTTTACCACAGCGCCATTTGACTTCACACTAGGCAGGAACAAACTATCATATTTAAACGCCCAATCACTTTCGCATGTGAGAAGTGCTCTGATTGTCCTATCGACTCGAGAAGAAACACAGTAACTGTCTTGCTAACTTCAATCTATTACGTCTTGACTAGGACTTCTCTTCAAATTGGACTCACAGAAATCATTAAGTTGTTGAGCGGTGGCAAGGAAATACACTATTGACGAGCGCCAATGAAAGCGAAACTCCAATCTAATACTTCTTCTCGATAGGGAACGACTGGAAAGTCTATGGGAATGCGACAACTGCAATCAGTTGTGGGTAATGTCTAATCTATATGAAAACCAAAATCACCTACTACTCAGCAGAAGGTCTTCATTCGATTATTTTCTCCCTTTATGTCGGGGAAGAACCCAATCCCCCGAAGACACCGTTTTATTTGCCTTCACAGTGGCCTAACTCTACTGATTGTGGTGACCGTCATAGTCGGCACGGTCATGCGAAACTTCACCCATCACATGCGTTCTCAATCTTTGTGCCAAATTCCGGCGCCCCGCCCACACACGTCCTTTAATTGGGACATCATTGTATTGTCTGAATCTTTGTCTGGTCCACTCCTGTCCCTGCTTTCTGATTGGTCACAAACCGTTTAAACGTGGTCTAGTTTGTGACCTTGGTGTCTTCGGATTGAGTGACATAAGGCGACTCTGTGCCGAGGTCTGTCTTTTTTCTGTGTTCATCCGTCAGCATTAGGTGGTTCAGTTGGCGGGGGAGATTCGTATTAATCTCGCATATTTCGTAGTCCGTTGTTCAGAACCGTTGAACGTCGTTCCGTCATATACCGTTCTACTAACCGTTATTCCGTTGTCTGTTTACGCCGTTAGGCCGTAATACCAAGTTACAACACTTTACGGGGAGTTCGTACAGGGTTGCCTGCTGACATCCTAGTTCGCTTAACGTCACCTCAAGCACTATCATTTCTGAGAGAAAGTTCCCCGGGAAATGTAGAGCACCTTGGAGAACTGATTGAAGACCTACAGTTACCACTCTGATGCTCAAGATTACTCTCAGCAAATGTTCATCAGTGTCGGCTTCTCCTTAGGATTATTCTCGAGGCCCGCTTTCATCCAGCAATGTAATTTCTAAGCGAGAGGTAATAGTGCGGATAATTTGAAAGGCAACTACTTACCAATCAGATCATCTGTGAAGGTCAGTCGACCGACAGATGGGATAAATTTCTCAAATTAAAAAGCAATGATTCGGTTGGGAGGAGGCTTGCGACACAGCCAGTTTGCCAGTGATCCCAACATAGTCTAATATGAATGCGCTTGGCTGATAGGACAGCGGCAAGGTGTCTTATGCATTGTAACTATTCAGATTCGTATGGCGGTGTAAATCCTATCGCGTTTACGCATGTGTTCATACGTATTTGGATGAACCAAGTGAGGTCTACTTCTTTCTGCCAGCGTCGTACGACGTGTTGTACATCTCGCTGTCAGCGTCACTCTGATTACCGTGTAGCATACTGACAGCAGTGAACGAAGTACCTTCGGACAGTCATCGCCAAGTCAGCAAACACCGACTAGCAATGGATCGGGCGGTCTTCGTTCGGAGGTGGTATTTACAGGGAACAGTTCCACCTAGTTCAGTTATACGGTTTTGAGTGGTAAAAAAGTGGTCATTCCAAAAAGGTGGTCTTTGCCCGAGGTAGTCCCATACGGAAACTACTGTACCAATTTCTTGCAAAAAGAGAGACAAAGATGTTGGTTATCCATTTCGGAGATGCGACTTTTTCAACACTCAGAAGAGTACCTCATTGTGGCTGCAGGATATGGTCGAAGCCTGCAGCGAGTGGATCACGAACGATACGCGATGTCGAATGGGCGAACACTAATGAAGTCGGTTCAGCGGACGAGAAACTACGGGCGGAATCCACGACAGAAAACCTCAGCTAAACGAACAGAACAAAATGGTGGTTTGCAAGACGTTCTGGTGAAAACCTTGCTTTGTCGTGGGCTTGAATTCCGTCTCACATACGGACGTGCAAAAGTGGCTGGTAAGCCTTCAAACTGTGCAATAATAATATCGCTTCATTGATCGATCTTTTGCTGCGCAGGTAAGCAGGACCTGACGTCTTGCGTGAATGATCTGGCAGACAGTGGATCTCTAAACTTCTGACGAAGTTACGGGACAGACGCACCGAAAAAATTCGGTAGGTGATGTGCGATAAGAACAGGAAAGTCGTCCATAAAACAGTGTACCGCAGAATGGGAAATGTTAGATGAGACCGAAGTAAATTATCTAAGATGAGGATATTCCACCATGTTTAGACATGTCAATCGTCATGGAATTTAGTGAGAAGACCAGTAAGCAGAACCGGAGAGCAACATAGCCGGTAAGTCCACGCACAACAGTAGAATAAGAGATTAAAATTAATTAAGATGCCAGGCAAATTGGAGACCCCGAAATCTAGAGGGTTAGCTTACATAGTAAGTTGACTTTATAATGAAAGTCAAACGCCCCCATGGTTAAGTACAAAGCACCTCGATGTCAACTGAAGACCAGTAGGTAAAGATAAGCACGCGGTACTCAACCACATTCATTTGCATTGACCCGAAGAAAATAAGTATATAAACTAATTTGTAGCACTCTGGACTATCCCAGTTCGGATGTTACCTTGAAGTGCAAAGCTCAAAACAGCGCCATCATCATTTTTGAAAAGAGAATGTATCTAATCATAAAAGTAAGAATCATGAAGCTTGGTTGTCAATAATGAATGTAGATGAGATACTGTGTAGGAAAGTGAATTATTCATGATAATTCTTGATCATTTGAACTAGATACAACCACCAGTGAGGACAACACTTGAAACGCCGTTACTGTTAACAGATACAATACTTGCTAATTTTTAATTAGCGTTGTGACAATAACCTATGACGAGTTCTTTTTCAACCACAACATTCGAAATCAAACATTGATCATAGGATTCCCGACTGACAGCTAACGTCCAAAGCAGAAGGAACTTTCCTATCCGTTACGAGACATCCCTTGGTAACACAAGTTTAATATCAAACATGGTTTCTAAGGTGATGACTGGCAATCACATTAGTTAGCTTCGCGCTGCGTGTTAAACAATCTCTCAGACTACCAGTGATAGACAGAGTAATGTAAACGAGATCGTTAGTTGCCATTCCACACAGACAATGTAATCTCCGCTCAAAACGGCGACAACTTATTAAAACAATTTGCAATTTGGACAAATTATGTGCCAGCGGTAGGTTCTTCAACCTAGATACTTGCTATGGCAGATAAACATTTCCTACAGCTTGAATCACTCATCGTACGGATGAAGCGATAAAATAAAGATGAATGAAGTTCCACTGAAATTTGGCAAAAGGTGGTGATCACGTCTGCTTTCCCCCTGATTTTTTAAACCGAGACAAGCTTTATGTGAATTGGAAATGAACGTTTTATGCAGATTTAACAGTCTGGATCTTCAATGGTTTGGTGAGGACAGGAAGCGACTTACGTTTTCGGTAAGATCCCTTGTGCCGTCAGCGGCAGATTAGATATCCAGTTGACAGTCCATCAACTCAATAGTTCATAACGATCCCGAACCTGACTAGAGGGTACAGTGCTTCGAGTTATCGTTCTCCACAACACTGACTTGAAGAAAACCTATCACGAGGAAACAAAGGACCGGAATAAAACTCAAATAGAATAAACAAAAGTGTTGTGAATGAAGGCAAGCCACTGATTACGACTGGCTGTCAACCTTGGCAGTGTTGCTAGCCGGCGAGTTCCTCGAAAAATATCGAAGTTCCAAGACCTGCTGCAAGCAGAAATGATTGACGGTCCTTCTACCGAATTGGAATCTTGTCTGCACTTTGCCTTTCCTCCATGTGTTCTAGCCCTGGTAACCTTCCTTGAGCTTGTTAGGCCAACAGGATGAGGTCAGTGAATAACTTAAAGGCGACAGAAACTAAAGTTATGTCTCTCCGCCCGTAAAAATGACTAAAAAAACCCCGGAATGGACGTTGATAATCAACAAATCCTAGGTATTCTTCCAGTTTCCAACTAGCTTGAAAAAGTCTCGTCAGTTCTGATAAAAATATCTTTTTATCACATTGGTAAAAACGAATGGAGGAGACATCTAGATTTACAGTCCTGTCGCACTTCAACAACAACGTTAGCTCCAAAATCAATATTGCTTCAGATGGAGAACCGTTTGGAACAAAAGCCAACGGTACGGATTCCGCCATCCATATGACCTTCTTCAGGTAGACTGAAATGCACTCTGAACTCCCCAATCCTTGTTGGGTCGATGTGACTGTATGCTGACAACAAAAAATATTTCTTGGACCTGAAAAAGACGGACAACATAGTCACGGAAAATATCATTTCCCTATTTGCGAACCAAGAGGTTCAATCCACCTCTATCGATCGGTTGACCAAACGATGCTCACGATAGTTGCATTCAGCTAGCCTGCGCTCTAGTTTGCGACAGTCAAATTCAGAGCCATTGGAATCGAGCGACGCATGTTTACTAGGCTGACTGATATAACGAAATTCACATTATGTATATATATATATATATATATATATATATATATATATATATATATATTACAATGTTGTCATACGCTCGGCCTTTCACAGAAAGACTGAGATCATGCCAACGTCACAAAGAATGTAATTTAACAACCGTCATCCGAGCCTTTGTTATACGATTTGCGATTTCACCGAACATTCCGTCAGTGTTGATACAGCTCCGAAGGCACACGAACATCCTGAATACTCCCAATTGCGCACCACCAAAGGTGAGAGCAGATACAGAGTCCTGCCAATCCTGTGACAGCACGTTGAACTTAGTAGGTGCAAAGGCCATACCAACCTGTAGAATTGAGGCCTCTAATCTGCCCAAGATGTTTTGGGCTCCTTTTGAATCCTTGCAGATAAAGTCGATGCTGTCTGCATACTGTATTTCTCGAAGTCGAGTGCCTAGGAGCAGTTCTACACCATCATGTTTGCAGTCTGTTAGAGCACAGTCTAGGATCTCTACTGCAAAGTTGATTAGGAAGGAAGAGAATGGACGAACTTATCGCACTTCATATGAAATGCTAATGTTCGGCGATGCGCTACCACAAACCCTAACTCTGTCCGAGGTATCAATGTATGTTCCATTTGAGTGGCGGAGTGTAAAGAATTGATCAGTGTAGACACGGTCTGAGTGAAATCTATCTTGCTTCTCATGGATATGTCCTTCGTGTGTTCTGCTTAGTCTACGAAGTACAGTGATTGTGAAGAACTTCGATACAGTAGGAATCAGACCAATTTATCTGTGTTTCGCACGAAAAACTGCGTAAGCTCCTTCTGAAATGAAAATTTGGAACATACTTTGCTGATCCAGGGTTTCCGGAGGAGAACCGTCAATTATGTAACTAAGGCTGGACCTCCATCTACAGAATGAACAGAACGGAGTTCGTTTGGGCCGGATAACTCGTGACAAAACCCGATCTCAAACGAAACTTCTGTTTGCGAAAACAGACAAACGTCAACAAACCAACAGACACAGGCACAGCCCGGAGATGCAGTCGATGGCACAGGTGACCAGTTGAGCTACTGTTGGAGTGGTTCAGCCGAACCTCCTAAGCATCGTTGCAAGTTATGAATAGTCTCATCACTGACTTCGCAGGTTACCTCGCTCACATCCAGCTTCCTGCTACCAGTTACTCGGATGAGATGAAAAAGCTTTCGAGAGCTTCAGGTAGCAGCGATTTGTTCCATCTCAAAAGCGCGTCTTGTCTACCATGCCTTGTGATTCTCTCATATTTTGTTCCAGATTTCCATGCGGGCAACCTTGCAAGACGAAATTTACTTTCTGTAAGTCAGACAATCCCGGCAAGCGTCGAGAAGTCACGGTGATCTCACAGAGATTCAGCTGTCGGCAGCTGAACGAGCAGTAATGACAACCGCGACAGTACCGCACTTATGTATCGTATGTCGTATACGTGGTTAACGAGTGCCAGTGTCGTTTGGTGAATGGGAACCTAGACTAGAAACAAGCACACATCGGTAAGTGTGAATTGTCTGTGTCCCTGCTAGTTTATTGACCTCAATTGGTGATTGATGGCAAAGTGGTCTCTCATCAAAACGCAAACCGAAATTGAAACACAACAGTGCAAAATCGAAATCCATGCAGGTGCTCCAGATTGATTAGCAATCTTATAAACATCTATGTCATCAGTAGACGACTGATGTCGCCAATCTGCGTCCACGATTGACTCGGTGATGGATGGTCGCCAGGCGGTGCATTGACAACTACAAGGTCGAAAATTAGTACCTGCCAGAAACACTGTTATCAGCACAGAGCTACAGCAAACGCACACCGCTCTTTCCGACGAGTACCGTGGAAGTGCGGGTCACCTAAGTCACGATTCTCAGGGCTTAGCCTGCTTACTTGAACGTCCTAGTTTTCAGTGTCAGTTTGCCAAGCGGTGTGTAGAATGTTAGTGTGCTGATGATGAAAATAATCTCGATTGTGTCTGGACTACAACCTGTGGGGGGGGGCATATGCTGCAACAACAAACAGACAGCGTTTTTGATGGACGCCTCTCGAAGCTCGAACCGTACCTTTGTGTCCGATAGCACAAAGGCGAATGTTCGAAGGTATCCAAGTAACGCTTAGGGTATTTCCAATACCTACTTGGTTAGTGGCTTGAGCCGTAGGGTCTCCATTCAAGCGCACATTGTACGCGTACGGTGGGTCGGTTGACGGAGATTGATAATGTAAAACTGAGGCAGAGTCCAGGAACCGAGTTTCAGCAAGACAACAGATACTGATGGCGAGGGTCTTCAAAGTATGTGCAATAGCTACCTGCTGACCTACTTGCATGTGTTCGAACATTAAGGGTGGTAAGTTTTAGTGGGGTCCGGAGGGCGAGTAGGGGTTTGTGTCTTATAGGTGGAGAAACCTTGACGCTTGACACACTGTCACTCTGGCTATGAATTCCGTCGCCAACAACAAATGACATAAGTCCCTGAAGCGTATCGGAAAACGGGATTGGGGAGTCACTGAGTATAGAGTTGTTTGAAAAAAAAGAGTTAAATTGGTTTTGTGCAGTAAAATGTGACACGAGTGCAAAGTCGATCGCCGGCATCTCGGTCAAAACGTCGTGATGGAAAGATGAGACCAGTCTCATAATTAATATGCATTCAAGTTCACAATTGTGAAGGCAGAATACGTCTTAGTTACCCGAGCCGAAGAATGGTGATGGTTTGAGGAGCCCCAACCTGAAGCATTTGACTCAAAACGACCTAACCCACAAGACAGCAGGGCGAAGCATGGAGCTAACAGTCCACTGAGGGCGGATGACCAGTAGTACTTCGGTTCATATGCCCTTCGGAGGGAGACCATCCATCTAGAATGCCTAATGCATCCTGCGGGAAGTTAATTCAGAACCAGCGTAACAGTTCGAGAATTCGTCAATGAAGACGAAACTGATGTAGTAGATTTATTCAGCCAAGGAGCCCAACATCGACAGAGCTGTTGAGACGTATGTCTCTTGTTGCCGGGAGCCGGTGATCAAACAGGTTCATATACTGTTCGAATGAGGTCCAACCTTTTAAAGTACCGCCACAACCTGCATACCCGTTGAAGCTAATGATCGCTGAAGTGATCCGTACGCCTCCCTCAAGAGTTGTACATGGTTGATAAAAACCGCATATTTTAGCACATCTTATAAACAACAGACCAGACTGACGGGAGCCCATGTGCTCTTGTTGCAGCATCTGAAACCCTTTTATGATAGGATAAAATACGCTATGCTGTAGTATCGCCAAATAGATTATGTGGCAATTTATAGGAAACCCGGCTGCCACGACACCCTGATAACATAACCGCTCAGTGTCCACGACGGATTGTTGGCCGACGGAACCCCGCTTATTTCGCAGTTAATAATTAAGTGGAAGGCCGTTCCCGGATCCGCAAACTGGGGGTGAGCTGGGTGGCGCTGAACTAGCCCGTCCGGTTGCCCAGGTACTATGAACGCACAAATCTGGCAGATCACCCTTTTTCACAACAAACATTAAGAGTGTTAGGGGGCCTGTTTCCTGACGAAACAGGCAAAGGGAATTGCCGTCTACCACTCGATTAATGATCCACGGAAAAATCTCCTTCGACAATAAGCAACCCGAATCCGTTGTTTAAAGCGAAGCCGGAATTTCTCGATTCACATTTCCCAAGGCAGATTTAGGGTCGGGATAATAGTTCAGTGTTATTCCAATCAACCAGTTAGGTTGCAGCTGTCCAGTCGGACGCCTGTACGCTTTAATCCTACCTGAAATGTGACCCTGATCTACCTGTTCATTTCCCATGACCGGATTCGTTCGAACATTACATTCGAATGTTACATCTGATTCGCTCTCCGTCCTGACTGTCTTTCATGATAAAGGTCTTCCATAAATACACAAAATCTCTATGTTCCAAGTTTAACTAGGTTCCAATAACCCTCTCGGGGCCTTTCTTTTCCTTTCTGGGATGGATATCAAGCCATTCGATCAAGAACGTGAGCGCAGCAGGGACGATCAAATACATAGTAACCACTCCCAATTTTCAATAGACGATCTCGTCTTATTTGAGTTGGACAATCTGTTCGTAAATGGCACCTAATAAGCTTCCCCTAAACGGTCTTTCTTGGAATGCCAGTGAATCTTTTGCATTTGCAAGCGTATGACCCCTGAGCAAATGACAGAACGAAACCAGCACGCGATAAAGCATGATCAAGGTTTACACCGTTTTTAAAAAATGTATGGCAGTTTTCAACAGAATGAAGCTACCCGTAAACAAATGTTAGGTCTTCGGTTTAGGTTCATGTCCAAGTTGCACAGAGAGGTGTACATATGATACAATGCTTATTCAGGAGCCGAGAGGTAGCGTAATGGAAATATAGACCGGGAAATGTACACATGTACGACAATCTCTCACCTTTGTTAGTTGTTGTGCTTTGTCACCACACACATTAGTTGAGACAACTAAGCTGAGTATCCAAATCACCCAACTTTATGAAAGCGTTTGAGTGATCGATCCGCTTCAGAAGGTCGAACGTATCCGGACGGTACGTTCATCCTCCACTGTAGCCCCAAACGCCCGTAATACTCCGAGATAAGTTAGTACGGTCTCACTCCGAAAGTTCAAGCCTTGAAAAAAAAACGTAGATTGTAGGCAGCTACGAGATACCTTTTCACAACGTGACTTCGAGGGTTTACGAGGCGTGATCCACTTCGAACAGTAGTCCCATTCAAAGGAAGCGAAACAGTGACCTACTGTCGGTGCTAATTGTGGGCGGTCCACCCCCAAACCGACACTCAAGGAATGGTTTCATCTTTTCTGGAACTTAAACGGAGAGAGTCTGAACGTAGATTGAACCGGCAACCCTTCGCACCACAAACAGAAGCCTTCACCCGCCTGGTCAACAGTAGTACGGGCAGTGTTTCTGACAGGGGTATTTAAATAACTGATCTGCAATTCGTAGATTGCATGATGCTGCTGAGGAGTCTAAACAAGAACGAAGCCAGTTGCCGGTTTCAGGGTCGACAACTTGAAGTACGCACTAATGTTTCCGCCCCTTCGTTTAAAATGAATCTGTCCAGATCAATGTGATCCTAGAAGGGGCCAAATCAGTCATCCAATCTAGCCATCCGCAAACTTCAGAATTTCCTCACTAAAGAAGTAACAATGTAAAAACCGGTTTTAAAATATCCTCCTTGAAAGCCTCGTGATACAACCTGACTCAATCACACGCGTTCAAATAATCCACTGGTAACTGACGTAAATGAATTAGCTGCTTCAGAGTTCACTCAAGGCCACCGACATCGTTTGTCTTGCCCATGGGGCGGCAGACACTGTTTTCGTAAAACTGATTGTACTACCTAAATGACAGAAGTAGTGTAAATATGCGGTCAAGGAAACGCCAGAGGTCTGATCATGTCTATTTCTCGATGTAAGCAGTGCAGTGTAGTGAGCAAAAACCTACGATCGAGCTCAAGAAGTCCAAACGGTGTTTAGCAATAAATTTTAGGAATTAAAACGTTTTGTAGAATAAGAATCTGACAACAAGTAGTACGACTGCATGCAATCCCCAAAAGCCTAGTCAAGCCCAGTGGCTGTTTGGTGCTTTCTGGACAGTACTGTAATCTAGGAAAATTTATGTTGACCAGCGGGAAATCGTTCCTATCGGTCCACTCCACTGCATCAGATCCTTGCTTTTCGTAGTCACGAATGAAACACCATATTAGATGGTTCACTCGTATGATTTGAAGGTCGTCGGTTTGAATCGTATTCGGGTTGTCCACCCAATGAGTCTAAAGGAAGAAGATTTTCGTGTTCACTAATGTTGACGACATCCGAGGCAGAGTAGCCTGCCACAGTGACCGAAGCCAAAGGACGCCTGCGCTATAAACCATCACTTCAAGTGGCTTGCGCTGCACCATTTGCGGTTCCACTCACACACAATGTATCCGGTGTAAACCTGAAGGAATAAGACTAGTAGGTGTGTGAATGCCGCCTTTGTGTCCAGCCCGTCAGTGCTGACTAGTCATTTAAATGGCTAGTAGGAAAAGGTAATCCTTATCTCTCAGAAAATAAACAGAGACTGCAATGAGAACACCTATACTGAGAAGAAAGATATGTAAAACACAATACAAGAAGCATTTCAATATGAGTGTGTATGTTTGTGCATTCTAGAGAGGATAAAGTTGGGAAACAAAATTCAGAGTTGGACTACAAAAAGATCAGGCGAACGATTCATCATTCAATACACCAGCAAAGCTCTGGGAGAGAATGGGTAGAAGACTACAGACTTCTTAAAAGAAAAGCGGATTAGTCGCCGGACGACCATGGTCTTGGTAGATGCAATAATTAAAAGTTGACTGGATATGCTGATATGACCTACCTGGCCTAACGTGCTCGTCGTCTTTTCGACGACGATGCACTATGAGTACGCTGACTACCCACTAATCCAAGTCGGAAAGCTCAGTCGCGGCCGCACACATCGTAACGCCATATAGTCATGTCACCACGACTTGTGGCATAGATGGTTCCCTTGAGCACCGCCCGCTTTCGTTCCCGCCTGCGCAAAAACTGCTCGTTGAACTCGCAGACAGTTGTGCGAATCGTATTTCTCCAGGCAATCCAGTTCAACGCTACCATTTCTCAACACTCAAAATCAGTACTAAAACACGAAAGAATTATATGGATAAAATCCTGGCTTCTCCGCTTTTGATCACCAAGATTTCGCTCACTTGATCTCAGTTGTCTATGAAGCACCTGCTTCGGAATACGGTCATCGCCTATCCGATGGACGTAACCCAGCCAACGTACCTGATTCAGCATCAGCAGGGCTTCCATCCAGTCCATGTCTGCTTGTCACAGTACCTCAGTGTTTGGAACCATACTCGACCACCGACTATCGAAGGTGCGACTGAGACACGGCAAGTGGAAACAGCCCAGATAGCGCACATTCCGTTGTTACAATTTTCAAGTTTCACTGCCACAAAACAGTAAAGACAGCACCAGTGAGCGGTAAACAAAGAGCTCAGTGGTCCGTTTAAGGCTGTGGTTCTTCCAAATACGTCTTTTAAGACGTCCGAAAGCATCGCTAGCCTTCGACACAAGAGCTCGTAACTCACAGTCCGCGGACAGATCTGTTGATAAATTGCTACCAACGTAACATAAATCTGTGCAGCTTTCAACAACATCTCCACTGATGCGAATTTCAGGCGCAGGATCAGAAACAGCACCTCTGCCCGGAGAAGGCTGAAAGAAAGAAAATGTCTTACCTGTGTTGATATCCAATCCAAACTTCGATGCCGCGGTCACGAAAGCTGTGGTCAGTCTCTGTAGCTCGTCTTCACTGTGTGCAAACTGCGCGCTGTCATCTGCAAGCAGAAGCATGCGCACTGTTGAGGTATGTAACCGGGTTGGGGCACCAAAACCTCGGATATTCAGTAGGCGCTCATCCGTCCGGTACTCTACCTCAACACCGTCCTCCTCACAGTCCCGAAAAGTAACTGTTACCATGGCAGTCAAATAGAAACCAAATTAGGATGGAGCCAGGACACAACCTTGCTTCACGCCAGTAACAATGTCAAAATCACCAGAGATAGATCCACACGATTGTACCTTCGTCCTCATGCCCGAATGTAACAATCTAACCGAATTGACGAACTTACCTGGACATCCAAACTTACCCAGTACCGTCCACAGCGCATCACAGCTCACTGAATCCAACGCCTTGGTGAAGTGTACGAAAGGGGCAAACAGGGGCTAGTTCTGTTCTTGGCACCTCTCCTGAAGCTGTCGAGCAGCGAATACCAGGTCGATCATACACCGACTCGCCCGGCATCCGTACTGCTCCTCAGGGACATTTGTCTCCGAGACTTACGTGTTCAGCGGTTCAGAAGGATTCTGCCAAGCACCTCGTCTGCGCAGCTCAGCAGGCTGATGTCCCGATAGCTGTCGAGGCATTGCTTGCCACCCTTACTTTTAAACAAAGGTACTATCATCCTTGAATCCTTGTAGCATTCCTTTTTGTTCCCAGATGGTGTGAACCGGCTAGAGCAGTGTAAGTTCCATTGCCCGCCCGCCATTCTCCAGGATTTCGCCTGGCAATCCATCTTCACCTGCAGCCTTGCCTTTGAGAAGTTGACCAATCGCTCTTTGCACCTATGACAAACTCGATGAGAGAACAAGAGAGGATTGTTAAGGCTCGTTGTGGGAGGCTGTTCACGGTCACTCAATCAATGGTAACAGGACGATTTAGCGGGCTACCAAAGTGTTTTCGCCAGACTTTCATGATGTCCTCTGGCTGGGTGCAAGAACAGCAGATGTCCACGCCAACCACTGATTTGGTGGACTGGACGGATGAACCGAAGATCGCCTTAAACGAACCGTAAAACTCCTTATGTTATCGACGACGTGCAAAACCCTGCATCCGCTCTCCCTGCTTCATCCATCAGTTGTCCTTGATTTCGCGAACACGCTCGGCCAGTTGACGGCGGATACTTCGGAACGTCGCCTTCTTCGCTTCATTGCCCGGGTCCACTGTGGAGCCAGCAAACGCGGTATTCTTCTGTCGTACCAGTTCGGCGATAACCGCATTGTTGTCGTCGAACCAGTCCTGAGGTTTCTGGCGTTTGACACTAGTCGTCTCGGTGGCTGCCGTCGTGATCCGTTCCTTGATGAATTGCCACATACCTTCAGGGGTAGTAGATACAAGAACGTCGTGCAGACGAGCGACAACTGCACATTGAACAGCAGCCTTCGTCTTGCAGTTTCCCAGTTGTTTGATACCCAACTTCTGCCGCTGCCCGGAGAATATGCAATAAACAGACTTGTAGACATTAATAAATAATTCGGTTTTGATCAGCCTATGATCCGTTCTACATTCAGCGCTGCACATCACTCGCACTGCGCTGTCGCACAATCACGCAGTCAAGCATGTGGTGATGGCCGCTTCATGGTTGAGTCGACTTCGTGATGTCGCTCGCATCCAGCTGGAATCGGGTGCTCGTGATAGCCAACTCGTGAGTAGCACACAGGTAGAGCAATCGATCACCTTTTCCGTTGAATAAACCAATGTCGTGAGATCAGAGGACACTAGCTCGGACTGTGGAGTCGCGCCTAACCCGAGCGTTCAGGCCATGCAGAACAAACGGTCGATCACTCACCGTTACCGACTGGATTATGGCGGACAGCTGATCGTGGAACTGGTCCTTCGTATCATCAGCGCGACACATAGTTGGACCATAAACACTAACAAATGTAGCACACTTACCTCGACCGAGCCGCAGGCGCATAGACAGTATTCGAGGGCTGATGCCGTGCGGTCGTCTATCATCGAAGCGTTGATGCGATCACCGATTGCAAAACAGACACCATGTTCTCGAGCACCGTCTGTCGGGTAACCTATCCAGTAGAAGGTAAACCCGGCACCTGGTCCTCGCAACTTACCTTGGTCCGCAAGCTTTGTCTCGCTTAAGGCTAGTGCCTCGACTCCATACTGACGCAGTTCAATCGCGATAAGTGCGGTGCGCCGTTTTGGTCGTCCATTGGAGCTGCATCGATCCAGGAGCGTACGCATATTCCATGCTCCACAACAGAGCGTCTTGTATCCCCAGGCCTGTCTCAGGTTGGTCGTCGTGTTATTGAGACTCCAGTGGACACTGTCTGCTCTAGCATTCTTGCTGGCAGGAACGGAATGGGGAGGGTTTGGCAGCAGCATATTTTCGCCTACCCGCTCTGCTGGAGATAGGGTGAACCGCGCGACGGCAGATGCAGTATGGTATTTGGTTTACTTTGTATCATCATGATTTATTTGGGTTTCGGATATTGTAGGGACGTCCAGGCCTAGACAGCAGAGCGAACAGGGCCTTCAATCAAAGCCTTTGGCTCAAAGACTTGTACCTTAAGGCAGCGGATAACACACACACACTCACAACAACATCGACCACGAGCAACGACTAAGTGGCACTAGCTGCGCACAGGCTGGGAAGCCATACACTTAGAGACTTCAAAGATCCAGAGACACATACGTACGCATCAGCATCAACCACCTAAAACAGCCTAGACAGTTACACCCTCAGAAATATAGCACACCCACACAAAATAAGATAAGACAAAAACAACTCTTAAACCGAAACAAAACACAACACACTAACACCATTCACAACTCATCTGCCTCTTGTCTGGCTGCTCCCTGTTGACCAGTCTGACACGGTTCGAAGCTGTAAAGACCGAAGTCGCAACCAGCACAGCCCGCCGGATCAAAACAGCACACAAGCCTGATCACCACGCCAAGGTAGCAGAAAAGGTCAAACAGGATAGCACACACACGACCAGGTTGATTTTTAGTCCAACACCGTATGTGCGGTAAGTCTGTGTGCGTGGTATTCGCAGTGATTTATGCACAAGCATACGCCTAGGTGAATAGAGTATATCGAACGAAAGGAAACCGAACGAAGAAAAACCAATACAATGCATCTGACACAACTTCCTCAGGATTTAGTAAAGGCATTTGATCGCAAGTGCTGTATCTTAATTTATGAAGTTCAAATAAAGCCAACTGTGTCAACAACTGGTCGTCGCCTTGACAATAGTGACATCCGGTTTTGAGCGGAGTATAGTAAAATATTCTATAACTTACTGGTTGATAATAGAGTACCGATGAGCATCGAAAGCCAAATAAGAAGTTTTGAGCGGAGTATAGTAAAATATTCTATAACTTACTGGTTGATAATAGAGTACCGATGAGCGTCGAAAGCCAAATAAGAAGTTCGGCGAAAGAAAGGTAGCTACTCAATTGCCCAGTCAACTGGCCTGGAAGCAATACAGGTCTCATGAGGCCCCGAATTCAGAGTATTACAGCACCTTGGTAGTATCGACATCGACCAGCACTCACACAGTGGCGAGTTCCAGCCTCTGTTGTCGGAACCGTTCAGGTCCGAGCTGGGATAGCGTGACAGTATATATCGGCTCTAACCGGTGATTCAACCTATCAAGATGTAGGATGAAAACTTCTTTCAACGTAAATAGGGCCACAGTTCAAAGCAGCAAACGAACATGTAAATACCCCACCCATATAGGAGACAGAAAAGCACAAAATTCATTTGAGAAATACGGCGCGTACCGATCTGCATTCAATCAACAAAAGTACCTAGGTAACTCATCTTAAAAAATAAAAAAACACTTACATTGAAAAACAACAAGGAATACATGCGATAAGGCATTCACAAGAGAAAACGGCGATAGTTGGTTTTGACTTCTATGAAACGTTATTATAATAAGAACTCTGTATGCATGTACAATAAACGCATGGCCTAAGCGCAATTAAGCAGCAGTAGCTTCATCAGTCCTCATCGTTTTAAACTTTCAGCCGTACCCATCAGTATTACGGCTTGGGTCAACAATGGAAAATCTGTCCGCAATGGCGCAACAACCTAACCGTCCTCCACGGTAACTTCATCATCGCTGAGTTGTTCACGAAGTTCTTGTCGAAAAGTAGCGCGTGCCAACACTTCTGAATTGATTAGTTCATAGGCGTGTGCAGTCACGTCTTCACCATGCACATGACGTTGGACCAACGTTTCCAGAGTCTGAGAACAGGGTTGACAATAAAAGCAAAACATATATAAGACAACGTGCGAACACATTTTAAGCACAGACCTACTCACAAGACTGTTTTGTGATTAGAGTCACCATAGAATTCGATAGCAACAACTAACGTAGGAATATAAGAAGATTTGATAGCCTTCCTGGCACCGTGCACGTCAATCTATGTACTTTCAGATTCCGGCGTTACGAACGAGCGGTGTGCAGCATGGTTATGCGATCCCTGATCGTATAGGTAGGATATCTTAACGATACTCAGTGGGGTGCACACGGTTTCCATGACTGACGATTGAGATAAACCCTCAAAGGCCATGGTCACTAAAAACAGACATGCTGTTGGCATCCTCCGCGTGATAGCCAGGTTTGTCAGCCGTATGGGAAGGTTGTTTGTGCAGATGTGCAGTATACTGTGTCTTCCAAAAGAAAACGACAAAGGGCGTGCATCCATCAAAAAATGGCGTAATTCAGTAAACAACACTCAAGCTTAAACTAAATGATTTGTGCCTTCGTCAGACATCCCGTCAGCGCCAAAATAACCCGCAAGTTCGATGAACTTGCAAAAGTCCACTATCAAAAAATGAGTAAACATTAGTTTAGTGAAAACGTTCCGGAATTTGCAGATAAAAAAGAACATTATATCAATAAACTGTTCAGGAGGCTAGTGAGGCATTTCTTAATAGAATACCCGTCGTCTGCATAAACGAAGTCATGAACATATCACCATCAGTGACCACCGCGAATCGGGCGCACCTTTAACATCTTGGTCAATGTATAATTGAACATAAACGCACGAAATACCTAGTCGCAATTTAGCTGAGATTTTGGAAATCGGTGATAGAGCCTTGACCTGACTGTAAATCTGACGAAAAGAAAGAACACTTTTTTCACAAACGACCTCAATAATGAGCTCTGCAACGCTGAGGGAACGACGCATACTAAACATACTCATGAGACGGTGCAGAAGTCAGCTGTCAATAGGACAATGGATAAAAATGAGAAGATCGACATCTCACAAGCCCAGCAAACCAACCTCTCTTGCAGACTCTAACCGTTGCCTCTGTTGCTTAAACAGCTCAGTGAGGTGCGTGTAACGTTTGATTTCTTCTTCAGTTAACTGCATCTTGTTTTTGGATCGACTGCGAAACTGTTTGACGGCGGTGTTATTCCTGTGCCGGCGATCCATATATCTTGAAGTGGACTTCATGTCATTCGCTGCGCGACTGTAGGGTCTTCTTGGATCGTTGACAGCAGTCTCAGTGAGAATGCACGGAATTTCACGGTGTCGTTGTTCAGACATTATGCAGATCAGTCCCGTAATGAAAATGTGGCCAAGTATGGCTACTTGACGATTGACTGTGAGGTATACGGGTGTACAGGGAATGGAAGAGTGCATGTTGTTGAGAGCTAAAGGTGAAATTAAAATAAATCTGATAGAAAATATCATCATTCTCATCTTTTGGACGTACCCGTGGGTAACGTGACTCGGACTGCCGTTGGTACTGCCAAGAGTCCACAAAGTTGCAGGGAAATAAATGAGTAGAAGTGCACAACGAGATAAAACAACTGACAGAAAACAAGCAAGCAAAGGCAACTGGGCTTTAGAAAAAAAAGTCAGCAGGTTTGCGGACACAGGCCCCTCACGAATGCAACACAATTACAAGTCAGAGAGCGTTTCCAACCAGCGGTATAGCTGGTCGGGAACTCCCCAATCACGTAGACAATACCTAACAACCTTGCTTACTTTCACTATCTTGGTTATTAGTCGCAAACTCGCAGACTTCTCAAATATCCGCTGACGGATTGTCACGTTGTTCACAAAGTCAGTCTATTTGATACAGGCCAAGTGGCAGAGACAACGATGATCGAGTACCGATAGCAAATGCGTATTTCCCGAAAGAATTGGCTAGGTCTTTGATTCACAAATCAAAACTGGGTTCAGACATGCATTGTAAACTAGGTTTTAATCGAAGCCACAACCAACGGAGATTGATGAATGCACCAAATTTTTTCGTTATCCTCGTGGACACCTCCTCAGACTAACAAGACGATACTACCCAGGTCAGTAACGATTAATAATCTCAAACAACCAAGCAGCAAAAATGAAAACAGCGTCAGTGATAACTCAAGCTTGTAACAACACTCTACACTTTACGACCGCAAACTGCATATCATACACACCAGCCATAATATTTAACCGATTCAGCACGAGTTGCATGCTTTCTGCAGAAAAAATAAGTAAGACAATGTCTTCCGTATACCTGATAAAAGCTGCACTGCAAAACCTTTGAATTGTCCTTCCAAACGATCGTCCATCACAATGAATAAAAGGAAAAATGAGATCGGAAACCCAACATCGAGCGCTAGACACAGCTGCCCATAAATGCATCCACAGCGGACATACGACTTCAGTAAATCGATTGGGATAGAGAGCCACAATGTGTCGGACAACCGAGTAAAAAGCAGCACTTACATCCAAAACTACAATGATCGGTAGCTGAGAAAGAGTGCCGATGGTTCAGTATCTGTCTAAAGATGAAAATATGATTGACACATGCGCGGCCAGACCGGAAACCTGCCTGTTCCTCCTTTATTTGGTTCCTTTTGTTACAGAAGCCGCCACAGGATGAGACACGTCGGAAACTTGGACGCGATAAAGACAAGGTTAACATCTCTATGATTGTCATGCGATGTAATGGTACCATTTTTGAAAGAGAATTTTTGAATCGTTGATAAACACCAGGCATGAGGCACCTTTTCAGTCCCCTATGTGAAACATGAGTGTGGACAGTTCAGACAATAATATTCTACCTACACATCTTAAAAATGCCGGGAAGAGGTCTGGACCTGGCTCAAAAGACAATCCGATTTCCGACGGAAGACCATTTGAAATGTAACAACTAACCGCATAATCCCCATCATCCACAACTGAATGAGACGGCTCAAACCAGTTGAACTGTTTCTCAATGCGTTCAGCTCACCTGTCAAGTCGCGGTGAAAGGCTGAAAATTCATGAACCATCTTCCCACAGTCCCATTAACATCTTACCGACGACCAGCACAAGGATAGATCACAAGAAATGGTGCTTGGATTCAAAGCCTTACACAGGTTCTTCATAAGTTTACGTCTCAGTTCACGACTATCTTTGTCGTATTCGGAATCAGGGGAACCATTCGACGTTTATTCATCTACATTGGATAATCTCTGACTATTCTTTCTATGATCGTCAGTATCACCGAAGTAAGACTCACTGACCTAAAACTGGTTGCTTCCCTCTTGTTACCTCACCCGTGGATAGAGACAACCGCGGTTAGCTTCCAGTCCTCTTGAAAAGGTTAGTACGTCATTCAGCTAATGTCTCAGCCAGCGATTTGGGTATAGCTAATTAGTCCATTGGCCCCGCCGTCTTACTAACTTGAAGCTTATCAAAGCAGTTCTTGATATCTTCGTGTTCCAGCGTGACGTCCTCTTTCTATCTGCTCATTCTCTTTAGGGCGCTCATACTCCGAATCTCCTTCACAGTGTAAAATATAATACTGTTGAGACAAATCAAATAGGACACCCGTCTTTTGTTTATCTGTCCACACAGCTACACTCCGCTTATTTTGTATTTGTCCAACCTTCACTAATAAGGCTGGTTCACATTGCAGATAGCTGTAATGAGATATGATGTCACTCTTGGCATTCTGAGCTAATCTATCCTCACACAGGAGACAGCATTCGTCACGGACCGATCGCATCCTCGTCCTGGTAGCAAGATACTGTAGGTGCCTCTTCTGGCTGCTAGTCTATCTAAACCTTTTCTGGACATTGTGTTTTCTAGTTTGAGCCTTCTTTATTCCAATCCCTTATCAGAGAGGCATCCTACCGAGCTCTTCTCCGAAGTGGAGCAAATACATCCATCAAAACAACCAAATTACTCCTGTTGTGACCGCAAACGACGCTTGGTCTGCGAATTCGTTTATTACGCAAACTGTCGTACAGGTCATGTCGAAAATTGAACTACAAACGCGTACACACATTTGTACAGTGGACATGCACTCACATGCATTGGGAACAGTACGTTGTCATTCGCCTTCGTGGGAGTTCTCACACAGCAGGTATACGTTATTCTGGTAGTATCTTCTTTTCCGTCGTCTCCCTGACGTTCGGAGCTTGTCCTTTTGTCCTTGAATGTCGCTTATAGGTAATATACTAATTGTGAGTAGTATACTACTCACAGCAAAACTTCCTATCATACAACACTCCTCCCCCTTCTGAGGTTCCTTGATTCCTCTGCATCTGTCGACGAATCCTCTCCGATCGACGCGGTGTTCCCTCCCAGATTATTGATCTCCTAGTCCGTCGCACCGGCATCTCGTGTCACGTTGCTAACTCACTGGTATGCACTCGTTTCGCTTCGCCATCCTTCTTGATCGTGTATACTGGGCCCCGTGTGGAAATTACCACATGCGGACCTTTCCATTTAAACAGAAGTTTTCTTGATCCTGGCCCGCTGACACCCGTGTCCCGATGATCTCGACACTTCACCCGTTCTCCTAGGCTGAACATTCTAGTTTTGCCGAGCCGTTGCCTTGTGGATTGCTCCTTTGTGCGTGCCTGCGATGTTTTCAGATTCCGTTTGGCTCCCTCTCTTTCAGCAACTAGTTCCTTAGTAGATTCTATGCACTCTGACCATGTTCCAATGTCCTGATACACCGGAAGTCGATGGATTATACCGTACATCCACTGAAATGAAGATTTCTTCGTGCTCGTTTGCAGACGCCCAGTGGGCCAATAACACTAGTGACAGCGCAGACTCCCAGTCGCCCCCTTTGGCTGACAACCACTTTTTGACCGTTCGGTTGTTACGTTCAGTCAGGCCATTCGTTTGCGGGTGATACGGCATCGTTCAGATGCGCTTGATTCCCAGTTGTTGCATGCGCCTTCGAAACTCCTCGCTTTCAAAGCATGGTCCATGATCTGTCAGGATAGTCATTGGTATACCGTGTTTTGCTATGATGTGTTTCACTACCACGTCTCTCACCGTAGATGCTTTTTGATCCAGAACGCCAGTCGCTTCGATCCAACGGGTAAAGTGTTCTGTCATGACCAGAACGTACTGGTTACCGCGGACGCTCAGTGGAAATGGGCCCATAAGATCCATTGACTAGAGTTCACCGATCTCGGAGACTGATATTGGCTGTAAGGGCTGTTGGGCTCCCCGACTGTCGCCTTTCAGTAACTGATACTGTTGGCATGCAAGCACGTAAGCTGTCACATCCTATTTCGTCTTCGGCCAATATGCCCTTTGTTGCAGCAGATCGCACGTCCTAGTACATCTGGTGTGTGCCATTTCATGACGGTCTGTTACCAGTTTCCTCCTCAGTTGTTTAGGGATGACTACCACGCAAGGGCGCCCAACGCCACGCTGCCACATCAATATGCCCACAATGCTTAAGCCAACTTTTCTCTATTGGGATGCGATTATTTTCAGCCCTTCATTTGTGGGGATCCTCACGCCTCTTTCCAGAGCTTCAATCACTTCCGGAGGACCTTGTCCTGATGTTGTAGACGCACTAGTGTTTGTGGGTCCTGCCATATTACTAATCCGTTGACCCCAAAAGTTACTCTGGGGAGTTCGTCGTTTATCTGCAGTCGAGAAAGAAAATCCGCGACGCAGTTGCCCGAACCAGTCACATGATTAACCGTGAAGTTATATTCCTGTAAACGTAATGCCCACCGGGCTAATTTGCCTCTCGAGTCTCTCGCAGTCCTGATCTACTCGGGATGATTGTGATCCGTCTCCACCTGGAACTGTTGACCCAAGAGATACGACCTCCAATTGCCCAGTTTCCAGACTATGGCCAAACATTCCTTTTCGACGGTCGAATACTTCTGCTCCGTTGGGGTCAGAACTCTGTTGGCATATTCAATTACTTCTCCCATTTGCTTGAGTATTGCCCTGATGCCACGGTCACTGGCATCTGCTGCTACGATGAACGTTTCTTTTGTATTCGGTAGTTTCAGCGTCAGCTGTTGCTCGTTCATCGCTTGTTGCACTCGCGTGAACGCCTTCTGGGCATCGTCGATCCATTCAAATTTTCTGTCTTTTCGAAGAAGTTCGTACAATGGCGATATAATGAAGTGAAAATTTTTAACGAATCGACTGTAGTACCCTGTTCGACCCAAAAATTGTCTCAGCGTTCGTTTAGAATTCGGAGCCACGGCCTCTCTAATTGTCAAAATTTTCTCTGGCAGAGACCTTGTTTCCCAGTAACACCACCGATGAGCATCTGAGTTGTGACTTATTGGCATTAGTCCGAAGTCCCGAGTTCTTAATGCGATTCACGACAGCATCTACATGGGTAGCATGTTACGACTCCGTGTTACTGTATACTACGATATCATCTCCATAAACCGCCACATTATCCAGTCGTTTTACTAGCTGAACCATCAGGTATCGAAATGTGAACGGTGCTCCGGATAGGCCAAACGGCATGCGTCTGAACTGATACTGTTTTTCGCCTACCGTGAATGCTGTTTTCTCACGATCCGTGGGTTTGATTGGTACCTGCCAGTATCCGGAGCGTAAGTCCAATATTGTGAACAACTTCGCCTGTTGCAGCTTGTTAAAAATATCAGTGACGGACGGTACTGGTACAACTGTGTTCTGTGTTACCTCATTCAGCCGTCTAAAATCCACACAAAAGCGGCACTTCCCGTTGGACTTCTTCACCAAGAGAACAGGCGAGTTGCACGGATTGTTGGTTTCTTTGATAGCATCCTCATTCAGCATGTTCCGTAATTGCCTTTGCAATTCCTCCTCAAGATGAACTGGTATCCTGCGGGGTCCGTGGGGTTGAAATGTTCCGGTTGTTGGTATTTCATCTGTAATCCAGTTGCAAAATCCGTACGCATCCTCGTCGTTCGTAAATACTTCCGCATATTTATCGACCGTGGACTGCAGTAAGGGGGCTGTGCAAACGGGGGTTTTAGCTGTGCGCACTTGGTTGAGGTTATCCTGTCGCTGTCCTATGAGTGTCAAGGAGCCATACCTGGTTCACAACTTTTTGAGCTTCAAGTCAATCACGGCATCCGTCGCAGCGAGGAAATCGGCTCCAAGGATCGTTTGCCTGGTTTCTGGGGACACAATCAAACGGTGCTTCACGATACGACCGCCGATACGTAACCCACACTCACACCATCAACCAGTAGACTATGACCTCCAACCGTCCTAATCATCATGGATGTCGGTTCCAGGTTTTCCTATTCTGCACGAGCAATCAACGAAATAGCCGCCCCGGTATCGCCCAAACACTGTTCTACCTTTCCGTCAACTTCAACCTTTGTATGTACGGCCCCCTTCTCAGTCGCTTCCATTTCTAGTTGACCCGCCCAACAAAAAGAACAATCATGAAACACTTTATTTTTAGACTTCTTAAACCACCAGATTGGGCAACCCTTCCTCCAGTGTCCTTTTCTCCATAGATAAAGCAGCCTCCTAGCCGACCACTTTGTCGTGATACTGTTCTCAAGGCAGCTACATCCGCTGCAAATTGCTCCATTGCCTTCTGCATTTCTTCCAGTGTCTTCTTGTCCGTATTGCCGTTTGCATCCACTGAGGCCACGGACATTACTGCCGAACCCCGAGTCACCTTCGCAAACTCATCAAGGTTCATCGGCCGGGCGACATGGGCAATACGAACTTGGTCGCGAATCGCCATCGGGTTACCTTCAATAAATTGCTCCGTTACCAAATGCTGTCGTGGTTCTTGATCCAATCTCGGCAAAGCCCTGTCCAACAAACCTTGCAGAGTGGCGGCAAACATGGATGGATCCACTTCTTGTCCAAGCCTGGTCGCCTTGAACCGCATGGTCTCCTGGCGGTTGGCCAGGCTGTCAAACGCAGCCACCAGCGCCTCCTTCGCAGTGGCCCACTCCATCATCACAGAGCCTATTCGCGCTGCGTTCAGCAACGCCTACGCCCTGCCCTTCATCAGCGTCCGCAGGGCAGCCAACTTTCCACGGTCTGTCTTGAATCCGACCACTTCGGCCGCCTCCTCGAAGTCCTCCAGGAAAGTCCGGACGTCTCCATCTTTGAACGGTTGTGGCCAGGGTAACTTCATCTTCACGTTCGTCACGGCACCAGCTGTTGTAACCGCAAAAGACGCTTGGTCTGCGAATTCGTTTATTACGCAAACTCTCGTACAGGTCATGTCGAAAATTGAACCACAAACGCGTACACTCACTTGCACGGCAGACATGCACTCACATACAGTGGATGACAGTACGCTGTCATTCACCTTTGTGGAAGTACTCGCACAGCGCGTACACACTATTCTGATAGTCTCTTCTTGTCCGTCGTCTCCCTGACGTTCGGAGCTTGTCCTTTTGTTCCTGAATGTCGCTTATAGGTAATATACTAGTTGTGAGTAGTACACTACTCATCATCATCACCATAAACAGCAATACACCAATGGTTCACACTGATGCTTAACTGCCACACAACCAGGAAGAAGAATAAAAAGCAAACCCTGTATAGGAAGAAAGAAGAAAAGAAAGGGAAAGGGGACCTAGTCACTAAAAATAGCTATGTCTACATTAAAAACATACAACAACAAGGCGCCTACATCTCGCAAACAAACAACCCAGCTATAAGTGAAAGTAAGGCGTCATCAGCAAGACAGCTTCCTCACGGCTTTCACTGCCCCGCGTCATTAAGTGCGCTAACTTCACAGACAATTCGGACAAACAACGACAACATTCATGCCACTGAGCTCGGTTAGCCGCCATCTCACTTAAAGTTTCAAGCCATCGACTCTGTGAGTCGCGAGGGTTTCAGCCCGGGATGCGAACCCGATCTACAGTTCCCAACCCCTTTGCGAACGATTTCATTTGTCTACGCCAGGTCGTCATCTGTCCACCTCGCACCCTATGCCAATCGGTCGAAG